>JARLTB010000277.1:1622500-1950034 GCA_030141615.1 Unio pictorum
AACTTACATTGGTAGAATACATGTAACGAAAGAAGAGACGATACGAAAATATATTTATCTAAAAAATGTGTATTTTCAAAAGACTAATAGTTTTTCAAAGTCTGTCGTCTTTGCTGGAAATCCTGGTAGAAATGCGTTGTGCGGCTTTTAACCTTAAGTCCGTCTTTATTTTGAAAAACAAAGAAAAAATAGGAAAATGCAACACCGTGCTGTTGTTCTGTCTGCATTACAAATATAAGTCTGTTACTAAGAAAACTTGTTATAAAAACAACAAACCTCTCTCTCTCTCTCTCTCTCTCTCTCTCTCTCTCTCTCTCTCTCTCTCTCTCTCTCTCAGTGTACACTGACACCAACACCATCATGAATATAAAAGCACACACAGTGATTATTTTGATCATCAACTTCCTTTGTTGGCAAATTATCGCAAATGTTCACACTGTGATCAGTGGATGGTTTTGCCACCTTTGATTCAATATCTTCAGCGGGTTCATTTAACAGTTCTAACGAAACCGATGTGTTTTCACCTGTCGTCTGCTCAGCTGGATACACGTCATCCATACCATAATTATTTGAGGTATATCGTGGCTTGTCTGTAGTTCCAGAAGCAACGTTTGATTCCCTTGATTGAAATTTGTTCTCAATGGTGCTTTGAACTTCTTGAAGGCCAGATGCGGTTTTGATGTTTGCCTCAAAAATGTTTTCACTCTGACTCTGTTTTCTAGACCTTGGCTTCAAATGTTTCCTTGGTTTTCTGACAGACAGACCAGGGGCACTTTCGTCTTCGTTTATTACTTCTAGGTCACTAACAAAGAGAGAATCATTGAATGATGTCTTTCTTTTCCGACTTTCATAGCTTCTTCTGTCTTTATTTGGCTTCAGTAAAAATTGTTGATTATTTTCAATTTTCAGAAACTGAGCATGCATGTTGTTTCTCAAACTGGATTCTGGGTTTTGCCTCTCTGCAACGGATTCCCCATTCCTGTTTGCTTCTGGCAACATACCTACATTTTGACTAGAATCAGTAGCATTCCGTCCGCCGCTATCATGGTCCTCTTCGTTCACTCTAGAAATACTTGACAGTTTCGTGTCCTCAGGATTTTCACTTCCGTCCGCATTCCTGTTTGGCGGTCGCTGCAAACACTTTGGTATTAAAAATCCCATGATGCAATATTTCTCATCATCCCTGAAAATATGAAAAGAATGAACATTATAATATGTCAAAACATAAAAATGTATTTATAATGTGCAAATAATATTCATATATTACTCGATAACAATTAGGTGTTAACCTTATTCTGAATATACCAAATACGTAAATGAAACTGAAGCTTCTTGAGCAGAATATGACGTTAACCAAAGGCAAAATATCAGTTTCAAAATATATTAACTGCCTGCAGATTTAATACCTCTGTCTCCCAATGGCAAGTATAAATTTGTGAGGATAATGTGCGCGATATTTTTTTTATTATTTTAACCGCAAAAGTAAATCTCTCGCTCTGATCTTAACCTTGTATTATCACCATAATTTAGCAGAAAATATATCTTGCTTCGACATTTTTAAAAAGTGTGTGTGTGTGTGTGTGTGTGTGTGTGTCCTATAAGACAGAATAAAGTACTTGAATGTTATCGCTTATTTCAGCATTCCCACTCTTCTAAAATTTAAATAATAAATAAAGTCAAAACCCAAATGACACCAATCATAACTCCAAACCAGGCTGACCCCGGTGGCAAACAGTGTCTGCGTAGACAATGCTTTTGTTTCAATAAGCTATCTGGGAAGTATAAGTCTACCTCTTGTTTTGTTTTAAGTAATTTCGTTCCACGGAATGTATACTCATGATGTTGCATAGAAAAGATGACGAAGAAAAAAAGTTACAGATATAACATCTAGTCTTCTTGCTGAGCAATCAAGGAATTTGAGCGTTCTTGCTTAACAAGTTTGACAACATCATGGGTATTCTATCTAATCGTTATAGTTCGGACTATACCCACATGTGTTCTTCAAACATTTCTGTGTCAATGCAAACTTGAACGTTAACATTATCTGATTTTCCCAAGCATAAAAAATAGTTTGTCACGAAAGTAACAATGTATTATTATTGTTCGTATATTATTAAGAACCTTGCTTACTTTTGCAGTATTAATGATTTCTAATGCCAATTTCTCTTATATGATTATTTTCCTTACATTCTTTTCATTGTGCCTAAAACATCTAGTTTGCATTAACATGTAGCATTGGAAAATTCTGGTCACGTGGGTGGAATAAACCCAACTAGAAACGATACATCATGCCGAATTATTTTTCAATGAAATCTGATGGTCGAAATCAAAATGTTGTATTGTGAGTATTGATTCAACTTCAAAATAGAACCAAACAAAATATATTCAAAATGTTGTCACCTTCAGATAATGTTCTAAAGGTTAGGTTTGTACTAGTATTTAGTGTAAACTTTAATTTACGTTCAACGCATTTAAGTATTCAGAAAACATTGGCCGAGACTGCTTAGATAAGGGCACTACGCAGCGACTGAATTGCGTACTGTAAAAGGCTTTGCGCAATGATATCAATGCGATCAAATCAGAAGAAAAATAATACTCTTCTCCATAAGATAAAAACTTAACGTGAAAAAAAAAACAACGATATAGTCCTCGATTTCTCCTCTGAAGTAGAACTGGTTTTTCTTTTATAGATAATAATAAGAACATGAATTTAGAAGAAACAACGGCATTGTTTCATGTGAAACGGGACTATAGAGACTGTGAAGTCTCACGTCTCGCGTAAACTTCTGGCTCGGGTGGAAATTTGCCGTCGTACGCCGATGCAGATGAAGGACTCTGTTAGTTCTCTATGGGATAACCGCAAAGACATGTATGCCGTCCGCTGACTGCGTGTGGAGACGAAATATGCCGTCTGTACTTGCCAGTGTAACAAATATTGTTCATGGTTTCATATCAATAAATACGGTCAATAAACTGCACTTTGTTTGTTTCTACCACATTAATGAATTAAGTTGCAAACATTGTCACTTCATGTATTATGTTGTTTGCATTTATAAAAAAAATAACCAATCATTGTTGTTCTGATAAAATTGTAAACATGAACACAAACTGTGTGCGACAGTTGCTATTTATTGGTTGTTTTTGTATAAATATGACGTTCTTGGTTATTTTTTAATTTAAAAAAAGCCTTTAAAATACTAATATAAAAATAAAACAATGTCCTCGTTGATACAAAACGAGAGAAATTCCGAAAAGAGCAAGCACTGCTGATCAATCTTTGAATTTTATATTTTGGTGAGGATCACTCCACTACACGGTCTGCCGGGCAACAATGACGTCATTAATCAATATTTCAATTGGAAACTCCCATTGGAATGCCAATTACTGGTGCCCCCGTCTCAGCCATGGCTTACATGAATACAGAAAAGGTCTGAATCTGCCAAATTATTGAAATGTCAGACTGCTGGGTTACTTTGGTCAAGCTATGCATGTAAGTACTTACCATGAAAATCTTCGAAGCAGGAATAAAACTGTGATGATAGCCATTACCAGGACAGCCACTGCCGCTCCTGAACCCACGATCACAACTAGCTCTGTAAAGAACAATTAGTAAATTTCATTTACCTAAGTAAACAGCGGTGTTTAAGAGGCTAAAATGAAAACAGTGCGAAAGAATGTCTCGTGAGTGGTGGAGGATGGGGAGTCGATGCGCTGACAAGTGGTATCATATCACACTTATTAGTTCCGGTTCAGTACACACGAATGAATGCCCAGTCTATTTTTAGAGCATTTTTCATGTCTCTTTTTAGTGGTGATGAAAGAGATAGATTTAGGCATTCTTGGTATGGATTTAAATGTAATTGTTTTATTCTTTAGAATATGAGCTTATAGTGTGGTTGTCTGTGTATGTTTCGGCGACAATGCAGGGTGACTAATATGGTCTTGACGATGATCCGGAAGTGAAATATGCACGTTGCTTTGATTACAGTCCAGACTCTCAAAGTAAATACCGGTGAACCTATGAAAAGGAACACAAAGTGAAGTCATCTTTGAAGGTATTTTAGATTAACTTATGGTTTGTACTGATTATGTTATGGGTCCATGTGCCAGGAGAACACCCTGTTTAAAATCAGATCTTCACTCCATTAAGTGAAGATCTGACAGCAACTGCTTAGAAGTCATGTTATGGTGACCAATGTTATTACCATAATTGCTAAATTTACCGGCCAATCAGATTAAGTCTTATACATTGTCGTTTGGGAGATTTGTGTGGCTGACGAACACTAGTGTATGCTGAGTGATTTCATTCACTTTCATATTTTTGAAAGCTGCATTTCCACTGGCTAATTTAAAAGTCACTTGAATATAACCCCCAAGCGGTCGCTGTTCAATCTTGACGTAGGCTGGTGAATATATGATTTCAATCATTTGGCCAGCAGTTCTTGCTGTGTTTCTCGTTCATCAAAATCAGTCATTTTAAAGATAATAAAGAGTTTTCTCATCGTTCTCGATTATTAGTGACTTTTTAAAAAAAACAAATATGAATGTCTGTGTTAAAAATGAACCAACATGAAATTATGCGACAGGTAGTCTAGCCTGGTTTGCCGTTGTACAATCAAAACACTTCTTAAAGCTACTAAAAGAAGACCAATAAGTAATTACGACCATAGTTTAACTAGCTTTTGGCTGCTAATGTGACGGATTGTGTGTGTTATAAATACAGGTATTAAAATAAAACTCCTAACCTATTAAATAATGATTCAAATTATTTCCTTTCATGTGATTTGCGCTAACTATAAGTACGTATGTGTGTCCCATTTGACTTAGGCTGCTTATCTAACTCTCATGAGTATTGTGTATTAGCTGATCTGTGTTAAGTAACGAGTAACCCTATTGGCTGCATACTAGTTGTTTTGTCGGCAGTAACTGGCTGCTTGTTGCGGGTATTTCAGTCATCATCATCATCATGCCTCGTTCACAAATAAGTATACCTGCACTGAGATAAATGTTATAACACCTAATGTAATCGCACTTCGTTGTAGGTCAACCGGTGTATATTATGCACCGGTTTCGCACGAATATTGTACTTCTGGCATATATATATATATATATATATATATATATATATATATATATATATATATATATATATATATATATATATATATATATATATATATATATATATATATATATATATATATACAAAGTTCGAAATATGTAAAAATTGATTGAACCAAACATTTTGGAATAATGCCCCTTTCTAATAAATGTAGACACAATGTATAACAAGATAAAATAGAGTACCATACATATTTTAAAATTCTTTAAAATCTATATAAAATAAATGATAAAGCTAACACATAAACTATTGAAAACATATGATCATTCGAACACAGATCATTAGAACAGTATACTTCGTTTAGGTATTATGAAACAGTAAAGTAAGAATAGTTTTTATTGTAGAAACTAACAGGAAAAATTTGGATAGGTCTATAACTTCTGGATGGAGACAAGTGAGTCTGTGTTGTTGAACATCGGAAATGCTTCCGCTTACTTCAACCGTTTGTTGCTGTTGTTATTATTTTGTGTGTGTGGGGGGGTCCTTTTTTCTGTTTCTGGCGATATGTTCTTTTTTGTTATTGTTATTGTTTCCTGGAATGTTTCACTTCATGTAGGAACTAGTGGGGCCAATGGTGTAGATCAATAGTAGTACATGCAATTGCACGTGCTAGCCGTACTTTATTATGTCAAATGGAGAAGGTCCAAATAGTGCTAAGCTAGTCATTGTTTGTGTTGTGTATTATGTTTCTCTCTTGAGTTTTATACTCTGGACTATAATATAATATAATATGATATGATATGATATGATATGATATGATATGATATGATATGATATGATATGATATGATATGATATGATATGATATGATATGATATGATATGATATGATATAATATAATATAATATAATATAATATAATATAATATAATATAATATAATATAATATAATATAATATAATATAATATAATATAATATAATATAATATAATATAATATAATATAATATAATATAATATAAACCGGGGAAATAGTTCCAGAAGAAAATAATACACCACTGTGAATAATACATGTCCTTCATAATTTAGGGGCAGTACACCTATCAATTCTTCTCTTTGTTTGCCGTGGCAAGCGTTTCGAAACAAAACTATGGCTTCAGACATGTGAGATGGCAGTGATTCGTAACGGAGTGAGCTTTAGACCAATCGGCCACTCGGGACCCTCGAGCCTTGATTATGTGGTTGTCAGTACACTTATTTTCCCAAGTATAGAACATAATATTTGAAGTTAGTATGTGAAATTTTCCATTAAGAAAGGGGCGATTGCATGGAAACTTTTGCTGCTTGATTTGGGCTTTTGTTACCCTTAGTACAGAACACTAGCGAGTATCGGTAGATAGATTAGAAAACCACAACGCAATCTGCTTCATCAGTTTCCCACGAATGAATAGTGAATTTTTACTTTTATTTAAATAAGTTGTATTTGTTAATGCGTTTATTATGTTTATTTTGTGACGTAAATTTACTTTCTGACACCATTTAATCTCATTAAAATGCTAATTATTATTGGATAGTGTGTCAGCAGAAAGAGAGGAAGTTAAGTCGTAACGAGTTATCAAGGTGGGTAATTATGTGGAACAGCCAGTGTAAGTATTGTAGTTATCTCCCTTTGTCCAGTTAGGATATTTCATAATCGGTACATTACTAGTGGTAAAACCTTTTGATTTATTTTAATTTGCTTTCTGTAACACTTTCTACTAAATTATTCAAACATAAACATGATACGCCACTGCATTTTATGTCCATATTGCTTACCATAGTTATTCTGTAAATATTCATTGGCACCTCGAATTTGCATTCATATCGATGCGCTAAGTTCACACTCTGGACGTTTAATTCTCTACTACTTTTCGATTTGAACATAAATAATCCGTTTTCTATCCTCTAACATTTGAATAGGAAAAGTTAAGTTTCTCGCATGTCCCTAGCAGCGCTACTGTAAAGTATGAGATGCAATATCTGTCAGGCTGCTTATATGTATTGAAATTAATGGCAATGAAAGGGCAGAAGAAGAAAACAAAAAAGCCGAAGCTGTCCTACGGTAATCCCAATCTGAATAGATTTGACATAATTTACGAACCAGAATGATCTGTATACAAGGCAAATACATAGAATGAAAACTCCACGAACTAGCTTCATAACATAAAAAACACATATTTTGGAGATTTGCATCCCTGAAGAAGAACAAGTCTCAGAGGTATCGTTTAACACAATACATACATACATACATACATACATACATACATACATACATACATACATACATACATACATACATACATACATACATACATACATACATACATACATACATACATACATACATACATACATATACGTACATACATACGTTGATATGGTTTTTTTTTAAATGTCAGTTGAAATGTATTTTAAAAAACGAAACCTTCAGTTCCAATAGACTGCTTGTATATTTATTTACCTTTTCCGTCGTAGTTGCTGCTGGTAGTTTCCATCGTGACATATGATTTAGGTCGCCACGCGTGTGTGATGTCATTATCTTGACTGTTGTTGTTCGTGGCCTTCATTACGGTTGCCGCAATCGTGGCAATAGCAGCATTCGTGGTTAGTACTTTCTCTTGTATGTCCGTGTCACTGCACAGGTTCTTATTATCTGGAATCAGTAAACTGTACATATTGTCAATAGAAAAAAGTACCTAAAAAGAGGATATTGGTGTTTTTGAACGAAGTCATCTCAGTTGTCAGATCAAACAACTCTTGTTACATTGTGTGGGATGAAATACATAAACCAATATTTTGTTTTTATAGCAATTAATGATATGAGACTGCGTACACCCTAGCTTGAAATAAGTCTTCAGGTAGCAACAGTCTGTTTGCATATAACATAAAAAATGCATGTGAAAACAGCGTTACTTAATCTGCTAATCTACAGACGTTGTACAATAACATTCATTTTTCTCTTTTTTCTTTCTACTCCTTGAACATATAGCTACCTATGAATTCCGAATGACCTGCTGAAAAGAAAGCATGTTGGTAACTCCTGTAACTGTATCAATACAAGGCAGCATGGTCCGACAGTGTGCAGGCAGGGTCAAATAGTGTTGGTCACTAAATATTCCCTTAAGATCTGGCGCGTCACATTGCTTGCTCCAGTCAAAACAGATTTTAAAGTTTGATCTTAACTGCTTAAATATCGTACTATAGCATTCGACTGATAAAGTCTTCATGTAAGTTTTGTCACGTGATTAAACCTAAGAAAAATGGAGAACTGTTCCAATAGTGGAATTCGAATAAATTCATTGATTTGATGACATTATTGGTACAAGGTCGAATCCAAAGACTCTTCAAACAATGTTTCTTTCTTTTTTTAAATCAACAGGGCCGCTTGCCAAATCAGAGAATTTAAATAGCCACAAAAGTTTAATTTTGGCAAACAATAAGACAAGTTTTGCCCACGAAAATAAAAGAATTCACAGTATTTTGTTCAGTAAACGAACAGAATATAAATCCTTACCAGGTACGCATTCGTAAACAAGTCTGAAGAAGTTAATGTATTCTTGACATTTCTGTGAATAAAATTTCTTCACCAGAATCGGACAAGACGTTTGTCCGCAGCAAGTGTCTTTGACTTCGTCGAAAGCCTCTGTACAGTCTCCAGTTGTATATCCGCAGGCGCCCCACGGATTCAGCCCAAAAATAAGCTCTGTAACTAAGATCTTCTGTCCCTCTGGACATTTGATAATCAGCTTTTCATCTTGATCCGCCACACAGCGAGAGATCGTAGGAGATCCTTCGAAAGAGAAAAGGTTAACATTTGGCCCATCAATTTTCACATTTTAGAAAGCTCCTTCCATTTGTCAATTCCAGGCATATATATACATGACAGTCAACTTGTGATACTTGTGCATATACATCTGCATGTGTGTGTGTGTGTGTGTGTGTGTGTGTGTGTGTGTGTGTGTGTGTGTGATTGCGATGTTATTTCTCTCCAATCTTTTCTCTTTTCTTTCTTTTTCAAACACATTTCGATTCCTCATAAGATTTTACAAAACTGTATATACCGTGGTATCTTAATGATAGTCACATATTCACTTATACTAGACTATTGTACTTAAATGTTTACGATATGTTTTATATTTATAACCGCATATTTACATTGACATTACATATATTTTGAAAGACTGAACATTATATCCTTTTGTGATAATGAAATGATTAAACTACCTCCTGTTTCTAAACTTTAGTACAGGCGGCTTAGAAAGAACGCCACCTTTCACTGGGAACTCCACTTTGGTTCGTTGCTTAGGCTAGAGTGAAGAAAAACCTTTCATGGGAAAACAATTTGATCTGGTCACTTGAATCAAAAATGAAATGCAGTTTTCTTGCCACCTGCTTGGTTGCCGAGGTAACACTCTATCAAGTCTATTTAACGACCACTTGACTTTAAAATGACATTTACGGACAAATGAATATTTGTACAGGTGTCATTCATTCTTTGTGACTATCTCCTTCATCAGTAAAATCACGAGTGGTTAAGTCTTGAGTACCTGTATTCGGAGTTAAATGCATGGCATACAATTATTTCAGACATCGTTTGTTCTGATGACATTTGTAATGGAAAAGAAAATACAGGACTTTAACAGCAGGCCTGTTAAATAAACTGGAGCGCAAGCTCTTTTTATAACGTACAACTTTTAGACCGGGTGAAAAATATCACGAGTTCAAATTATTAAAAGTCTAATAGTACCAGAAGCGGGCATGCGTTTTTGCAGGCATTGGTGGATTAAATAACAGCGATGTTGTTGGAAAGAAGCTAGATTCATTTTATACCATAATTCCACCCATGGTCTTATTATCTTATTTGCTGATTAATCAATTAATTTATTTGCCAAAATCTCTAAACTAATTAAGTTATATTAATGAGAGCTATATATTGCTTAATTTATCTCTGGTATTTGGAAAATTCACACTGTCACATGAGTGTTACATTCATTTGTCATCTTGGTAAATGTTCTCTGGAAAATGAGTACGGTTCTAATTGTATAATAATGACCTTCTAAAGTACAAAATATAATAATAAAAATTAAAATAAGCTCTGGGCAAAAAACTGAAAACGTTTTAAAAATACATTTAATCCATAATGGGCCGGTAAATATCGGTCATTGCAGTTTGTTCGGAGTAATCAGTAGAATAAACAACATACACTATGTGACCGGCAGATCAAGATCATTGATGCTTGTAGCTGGACTGGAGTTATAGGCATGTATATAACAGTATATCAACCATGTTGAAGTGGCTGAGCAAACAAAGCTTTTTTGTTATGTTTAAAAGTAATACAAAAGAAACATCTGGATACAATTTGATTGTAAGCTCCTTGCTTTAAAGAGCATCTGCTTTTTTTAAAAAGTCAATTTAAAAACAAATAAGCAAATACCAGTAAGACATTAGCTAAAAGTAAATTTGTAAAGTACAACCTGCATTAAGGAGCAAACTCCTAAAGCAACAGCCTCTGTCCATCCAGGGTCCGATGTTCACGTCTCTTCATTTCCGCTATATATTTTACCTGTCCTAAACGAATTGTTTCCATCCCCACTGTGTTGCAATACTTTTTCACCTTACATTCCATTTATTTACTTTTCAAAATATATAACTCGAAGATAATAGACGTGTTCTGTCAAAATTCAATATTAAAAATAACGAAACAGACCCTGTCACTGTAATCTATATAATAAAGTCAAGGATTTCTATATTCGAAAAGTTATCCACGAATATCCTAGAATTATAAAAATACAATTAAAAGTTCAATATGTCTTTATTCAAAAATCCTTCTTTAAATCGCGAAACTACCAGTTAAACCTGAATTTGATTTCACATGCAGAATTTCAATTTGGACTTAAACTCTAGAGCCAGATAATCAGATTGGATGGAATTTATTCAATTACACATTTGCAGTCACGACCTTTGATGTCAGACACTTTATATATATATATATATATATATATATATATATATATATATATATATATATATATATATATGCAATGCTTATCATTTGAAACAACCAATTTTTAAAACGCGGACTTACCTTGTGAGACGATACATGGAATAACCACCAGAATTAAACAATACATCCACATTGCTACCCTCTCTTCTCTACCTTTTCTAATCTGACAGTTTTTCAGAGAAGTGCTTTCCCATCTCCCAAAAATGTGTGCCGTTCACATCTTTGTCAACCACATTTTGCCTCGGGCTGCCATCAGAAGAGATCAATTGACAGGAAAATAGCCTTTGTTGAAAATATTAAAGACGATCCTAAAAGTATATACTAGGCTAAAAATTGAGTGCCATTTCCCGGATTATACCTGCTTTGTTAAGAGTTATATTCCATTATTGCTTTCTTCGTGTAGTGTAACACATGGTTGTCGAGTGAGTCTATTTCCAGCCTGTGATATACGAATATTTTCAACTGAGCTTCTTGAAGAAACTGTACGAAAATGTTCCAACAGAGACTGCCTTGGCTTTTTAAAGGACAAGCGGTTTATATAACAAATTTTAATCATGCCTTAGGTATTTTACATGTACTATCTTTATAGGTTATTTATATACATTTTACAGAATTTCAACATCGTACGTTTTGGATTTATCTTATATTTACATTATTTATCTTGATTTAAAGACTTTATCATCCGACATTTGTAAATTATACTGTACTAATGTTTATTTTCTGTTTTGGAAGGCTTTAACTTCTTATTTATTTTATTCAGTTCCGCTTTCCAGATTTCGAACTTTATAGCTATTTTTGCACACACACACACACACACACACACACACACACCCCAGAGCTAACTGACATTTGTCCCTGAGATATCTAATAAGTGAAATAAAAGTTAGTTTATAATTTTTAAAAATAAGCCCTAAAAATTTGCTCTCCGCCACAATATGAATAAGACATACGGAAAGAACAGAGCTTTGATTCATCGTGAATACAAGTTGATAGGCAAAACAAATGCATAAAGTTATTTACACCAGTTTCTTTCGGCCTATTTCTTAACGCTTTAAAGCTCATCCTCAGCTGACGTTCAATGGTAATCGTAAGCCTTTATCTACAATCGATAAAAGGTCGTTGACGTGACGTGGTCAGTTCCTAGATTAAAGCATGAATTATTCTGTACATAGTGACGTTAAACATGGTAACTCAGACGTTTCTCGCTTTTAAAAGGTTGTAGGTCAATACAGGAAAGCGGCCTCTTAGATCCAGGTTCAATGAATCATTCAATATGGCTTTACTTCCATTTTTGGTGTCATAAACTTTATCCAAGTCAAAAAAAGACGGTAACTACTTCTTTTTTATAAATATTTCTCACAAAAATGATTAAATTCTGAAAGGACAGTCTTTCTCATTTCTCTGGCATCTGAAACTACATTAAACATCAGAAAGTAGGATGTCGGATTCGAGATACCAGTATATCATTTATCATCCGTGTCATGGTTTTGCAGATGCAACTTGTCAATTCAAAGAGACAACAATTAAATTAGTCGTTTGGGGTCCTTCCCATGTTTGGGTATCGATATCACCTTTGCTTCCCGCAAAGACTGAGGAAGTCGCCAATTTCTGAAATGCTGTTGAAATTGTTTAGTAGTGTATTTAGAGTTGGGCCATATAAGCGTGTCAGAAGTTGATAGTGGACATCATCTGGTCTTGCTGAAGTGTCATTGGCTCGATCAAGAGAGTCAGGTAACTATAAGTGTGAAACATTTATTGTAATATTCAGCAATAGCAGATTTTAAATTTAGCGAAACATTTTTGATACAGTGAAAGTTTTCAAAACAACTTACTTTTGAGGGGTTATTCGAAGATATTTCGAACAATATATTTGAGATTAAATACCTGAAAAAAAACGATTTTAATATTGCCATGAATTTTTTAACCATATTCCATACTTTTTTAAAAGAGGATATCATGTTCAACATAGAGATACAGGATATCCACGATTTCCTCTTGCTCTCCCTAATGGTACGTGGAGCTTTGCCTCCAATATACCATTTTTATTCAGATTTTCATTTGCTGAATTGGCACTGCCATGTTGAAGGACATTTTCCGTCGCCGATTGATGTCTTTGCACGCATCATCAAACACTTGCTTCCTGACACGTTTAGAAATCCCCTATTTATTTGGTACTTTATTACACGCAACATACTGAGCCCGTTTGTAGAAAGGAGAACTGGGTCTACTATATTGTCAAAACGATCAGCTGTCATTATTCATTCGCAGAATGATCGAAGTATTTTTCAATCTGCTTTGTGCAATTTCCATATCTGCACGAGCCCTTGAGATTTTAGAATATAGATTCTTAAATATATTGGAAAGTTATCACTACCACATAGGTCGTCCTAAGATAAGACTGGATTGCACATATAAAATTACAAGAAGTAGGATCCTGTGTCACGATGAAGGGATGTATGTAACTTATCATAAAAATGGCGATGCCTGTGTATTGAGAAAATTTATTTTGTCTTCTTCCTCTCAATATGATATATTTACAGTCCCAAAGCGTTTTCTGGCCTTTAAAGTCTCCGAGGAAAGGAATAGGCGCCGGCATCTGTTCAGTAAGATGGTCCAGATCACAATGTTCAGTAAGATGGTCTAGATCACACTGTTCGGTAAGATGGTCTAGATCACAATGTTCAGTAAGATGGTTCTAGATCAGACTGTTCGGTAAGATGGTCTTGATCAGACTGTTCAGTAAGATGGTCTAGATTAGACTGTTCGGTAAGATGGTCTAGATCACAATGTTCAGTAAGATGGTTCTAGATCAGACTGGTCGGTAAGATGGTCTTGATCAGACTGTTCGGTAAGATGGTCTAGATTAGACTGTTCAGTAAGATGGTCTATATCACACTGTCCGGTAATATGGTCTAGATCACACTGTTCAGTAAGATGGTCTAGATCACACTGTTCACTAAGATGTTCTAGATCACACTGTTCGGTAAGATGGTCTAGATCAGACTCATTGGTAAGGTGGTCTAGGTCACACTGTTCAGTAAGATGGTCTAGATCACACTGTTCAGTAAGATGGTCTAGATCACACTGTTCAGTAAGATGGTCTAGATCACACTGTTCAGTAAGACAGTCTATATCACACTGTTCAGTAAGATGGTCTAGATCACACTATTCAGTAAGATGGTCTTGATCACACTGTTCAGTAAGATGGTCTAGATCAGAATGTTCAGTAAGATGGTCTAGATTTGACTGTTCGGTAAGATGGTCTATATCACACTGTTCAATAAGATGGTCTATATCAGACTGTTCGGTAAGATGGTCTATATCAGACTGTTCGGTAAGATGGTCTATATCAGACTGTTCAGTAAGATGGTCTAGATCACACTGTTCAATAAGATGGTCTAGATCAGACTGTTCGGTAAGATGGTCTAGATCAGACTGTTCAGTAAGATGGTCTATATCAGACTGTTCGGTAAGATGGTCTAGATCAGACTACTCGGTAAGATGGTCTAGATCAGACTGTTCACTAAGATGGTTTAGATCAGACTACTCGGTAAGATGGTCTAGATCAGACTGTTCGGTAAGATGGTCTAGATCAGACTGTTCAGTAAGATGGTCTATATCAGACTGTTCGGTAAGATGGTCTAGATCAGACTACTCGGTAAGATGGTCTAGATCAGACTGTTCACTAAGATGGTTTAGATCAGACTGTTCGGTAAGATGGTCTAGATCAGACTGTTCGGTAAGATGGTCTAGATCAGACTGTTCGGTCCGATGGCGTAGATCACACTGTTCAGTAAGATGGTCTATATCATACTGATTGATTGGAGTGGTTCGAGAGAAATGTAATGAACATTTGTTTTATAAAACAACACACAAACTGCTCTGTATGTAAAGTTAGATGATCAAAGTGCAGAAAAATAAAAGCTGCCCTGCAGTCATCTGTTTCAGAATTTGAGATTCCGTGTATTGTCTTCAAAGATGATATAAATCATCTAGTCTTATTTGGTAAAATATGTCAAATGAAAACTCCACAAAAAGCTAAAGTACATGAAACATATTATTCATGATTGGTATCCATCGTATAGAACAGTTTGGGATTGTGGCAAACGCATATCGAACATACCTACCAGACTTAAATATATTTACTCAAGGTGAATCTCGACCAGAAAGTATACCCACCTGTCTGTGTCCATTTTGTGAGACACAAGTAGTTTAAATTTTACTGCTTGAAAAGAAAAATATATGTGGTCATAGCACGCTAGAAAATCATGGGTGGACATTTTCAAAAAAGTACTTTTTAGGCATCAGTTATAATCATGTTTAAACGATTTAACATGTGCTGCTTTTATCTGTGTAATAATATAAGACTACGTGATTGTTATCAACTGTGAAGACATTACACAGAATCTTTTATTCGGAAACAGGTGACTGCAGGGCAGCTTTTCTTTTCTGTCCTTCCATCACCCAATATATACACTGCACATATTAACATCTTTGTCTTTTATATTTTAACTTGAATTAAAGTATGGGAAGGGGTTGGCTTCAGAAACCTTTGGCGATTCATATTGTTTACATTTTTTAACTTAACCTTTAGTTTGCACTGCGTTGACACTTCTGTACTGAGATACCGAGAAACACTGCATGGATATTTCAATGTTGAGATGCTGTTAAACACTGTATAGACGCTTCCATGCTGAGATGCTGTTACACGGTATATATACACTTCCATGCTTAGATGCTGTTTTACACTGTATAGACACTTCTATGCTGAGATTCCGTAAAACACTGCATACACACTTCTATGCTGAGATGCCGTAAAACACTGCATAGACACTTCTATGCTGAGATGCCGTAAAACACTGCATAGAAACTTCTATATTGAGATCATGTTATACATTGTACAGACACTTCTATACTGAGATGCTGTTACACACTGTAAAGACCTTTCTATATCGAAATGCCGTAAAACACTACTATATACGTGCATTTAAACACTACTACATACGTGCATTTAAACACTACTACATACGTGCATTTAAACACTACTACATACTTGCATTTAAACACTACTACATACGTGCATTTAAACACTACTACATACGTGCATTTAAACACTACTACATACGTGCATTTAAACACTATTACATACGTGCATTTGTCATATCTGTTCACAAAACTTCTTAAACATTTAATAATACCCGATGATATATGCCTACATTCTTGGATGTATACTCATGTATTTGTGGACAATTCTTTTTCAATGAAATTGCGCGACTTCGATTTTGCGCAGCATCCGGAATTTATATATGGATTGGGTCTTGTATAATACTTGATATAATTCATCGTGTCATTGATATCATAGTGGTTTGGTGTATCTGTGTAAACCATGCATTATAGCCATTTTGGTTAAAATTAGTTTTAGATTAAAATAAACTCGTGAGATACGGTGTCAGACATTATATAATCATTAGCTTGCATCATATATAAACATTCATCTCTTCTTGTGTCTTCGCTAGATCAAACCAAGGAAGCTTCATAATGTTATCGGCAGAACATGAACATTTGTCAGTGACTATCATATCTACGTTTGTCTACGAATAGTATCAATAGGTAATAACCGAGTTCTGTGATGCTGTGATGGGGCAAATTATTAAATTTCATAATGTTATATGTCTTTCCTTCCTTCAGAATAAAGATCGACATATGAGACATAATAATAATAATAATAATAATAATAATAATAATAATAATAATAACACTACTACTACTACCACTACCACCACTACTACTACTACTACTACTACTACTACTACTAATAATAATAATAATAATAAAATAATAAAAATAATAATAATAAGCAGTAGTAGTGGTACCTATATCGCATATAAAAAAATACCTATCGCATATAAAAAAAATATATATAGGAGTGTTAGATCTGCTAAACATATTAAATAAATCTACATGCATAATCGTATTAGGGACTTATCTTATTTACGTGCAAAAATATTAAATATATCTACATGCATATTGGTATTGGTGACTTACCTTATTAACGTCAAACATATATATATATATATATATATATATATATATATATATATATATATATATATATATATATATATATATATATATATATATATATATATGTGTGTGTGTGTGTGTGTATGTGTGTGTGTGTGTGTGGGTGTGTGGGTGTGTTAGGGACTTACCTTATTTACGTACAGAAAATATTAATTATACCTACTCAGCGGAAATGTTCAGTATTGGCCTAACATTAAATGAATGTCTGCGACGTATTTCGCTGTTAGTATTAAGTTATTCAAAATCACCTTATGATATTAAAGGTGAATACGTGGCAATGTTTGTATATTTATTCTTACTGCATTGATGTTTTTGAGAATAGCACCAAAAATGTAAAAACAGAGCACAATATCATTTCGATTATCAGTGGTACAATTCTACAATTTTGAATAATTGTACTTGCATATATATATATATATATATATATATATATATATATATATATATATATATATATATATATATATATATATATATATATATATATATATAATAATAATAATAATAATAGTTTGCTTCTTTTCATGCACATTTACCTATATCATAGTAATGTTAACCTGTTGACAAATATAAATTAAAAAAGCTTTATAATCGTGCTTAAGGAAACAAAAAAAAAACGAACTAGAGTTCAAGCTTAAATTTTAGCGACATGTGTGTAGATTATTCTCTTTTAAAGACGCAGCTGGAATAACGTCCACGCGCGAAATTCATTGTTCAAACATCTGTCGTCTGCCGAAACTAAGGTATTGTCCCGTGTAAACAACTTTAACATCGCATTTCTGCCTCTGTTGTACCATATACGTATTATATCGTAAGTTACAATTCACACCATAATAATTTTATGATATCTTTGATAGTGAAATAAAACTAAAATATATCAATGGGAGAAAACAATTTATACAACTGTCATCGTAATAGTGGCAATAACACTTTTGTAATAACTTTCTTTTCCATTTAGGAAGTACATATATGCCTCTCTCTCTCTCTCTCTCTCTCTCTCTCTCTCTCTCTCTCTCTCTCTCTCTCTCATAATGTGCAGAAATGTGTCCACTGCAGACCCTCCTTAGTACATTTTTTCAATCAATCAGGTGTGATCAATAAATACCGACAAACTCGAAACAGAAACATAAGTGGAATTCAAATATACACAGTTGTTAGAGAGAAGAAAGAAAAACTTGTGACTAAATATAGTAATACAATTTTTACTAGTAATTTTAACTTGCATCACAATCGGATATATCAGTCATTGATTAGTTTGATGGCAAACCGAGTTAATGCGACAATCGAAAATTAGATACAGCAGCTGCTATCGACCTAAAGCATAAATCTGCAAACGTCACAACACAAATTACGTTTGAATATAGAAATAAAATCAAGAATGAAAATACTTACAAGCAAGCTCACAATCATTAAAAATCGTTTGTTTAAAGATGCATCGCTCTGTCATATATAATCGCTCTGTTGTCTTTTTAGTTACCCTCCCAGTATCAATCCGTGCTTGACATGTATTAACAAAAATAAAAATCTTTTCATTTTCGAAAAGTCATATTTTGACGAAGTACGCAATTGTAAGCATGAAATGTACAAACTAAGCTTTTAGAACGTTGATGTACCAAAGTTATTGTAACTTTTAGAACTTCATTTTATCGATGTAGATTGTATTTAATACCATTATAAATAATGCACGTATCATCTTCAATAGGGCGAATATCTTGTCCTCTCACAATCTAAGATATGTTATTTGTCTTATTATTATCATATATTTGTAACCGTAATGATGTTGATATGTCATTCATGTCGTTATTACCGTATTGTTTCTTTTCTACAAGATGCTTTACAAAATGGTTGACTTTTCTTCATGGAAAATGTCTTTTTCAAGAAAATAACTCAAAAGAAATTGTCAAAAGCTGGAAACAAACACTCATGTATAAATTTGCTTTCATGAGCCATCATTCGTCAGTTAAATTCATATCTTCACAAAGATCACACAATTTTCATAATGGTTATAGCACCAGGGTGAAATAACGAGAGGTAGACAGAGAAAAAAGTGGACTGACAACATCACAGAATGGACCAGGACAGGTTCTACGAAGACACAGGCATTGGCACATGATCGAGGCAAGCGAAGGGAACTGGTCAGATGTTCAGCAACACAGTGTCTCAACGACCACATTAGGTCAATAGAATAATCATGATGAGCTACATTAGTAAAAGTGTCATAATAATACTCCCCCCCCCCCCAAAAAAAAAAAAAAAAATTAAAAAATGGTTTAATTCATAGTTAAGTGACGTGAAGCAAAAAGTTTCTAACAGAATGCCTGCTCTATCGTTTTTATAAAAGGTGTGGTGTTTCACAAGACTGTATACTGGCTCCCCTCCTCTTTCTTTTATTTATCAATAATTTGCACTCTGTACTCAACATATAAGCACTGTCATATTTGCAACAAATTCTTCATCAGTTGAATGCAAACTAAGTTTAGACTTTATATCATTGCAATAAGTAAACATCAATAAAATGCATCTTTTAGGAGAAAATTTAAAACAACTTGCAAAGTTAAAAAAGAATAATATATCCCTATAATTAATAATAATGCAGTTGAAAAAAATCAAAGCGTAGAGCTATTAGGAGTAATCACTGAAGAAATTTCAAATAGGAAGAAAAAGTAGACCATGTCTGTAGGTTGCTCACATCTACAGTTCCATTACTTTTTAAAACAACAATCAAATGACAATAAACTCTACTTCACTATAAAGTTAATACACTTCCGACGATTGACTACAGTTCAGCAATATGGGGAAATTGTACTACTTCCCAATAAGACGGAATTCACGAGTTTCAAAACCTTGGCTGATTTTTATGTCCTCATCGATACATCATCAGACGTGTTTACAGATTTAAAACGGTTAAGAATAGAGGAAGAATAGACCAGTTCTGTTTTTTAAATGTATTAAAGGGTATGTTCAAAAGTACAGGACTAAAGATATTCTACACAAATCTTCTCGATCTAAGATCGAATGTTCACAACAATTTCAAATTGCCAAACACCTTGCATTGAACTGCCCAAGGAAAGTTTATAGTACTTGAGGACTAAAATACTGAACTCACTTCCTGTTCACATTCGACCGGCTGATTCAGTTAAATCCTTTAAAAAAAATTTACATGCAAAATTTAAAGTGTATGTATTAACAAGCAAACGAGTTCAAAGTTGAGTTTTGGGATTTATGATAATGTTACCCTTCAAATTATCACCTAATCACTGACGTTTTTGCATCTTGTTATATACATATATATATATATATATATATATATATATATATATATATATATATATATATATATATATATATATATACATGACAAAATTATTTGCAGAATAGCCATATATTGTATTGTTATGACGCTATGGTTTTAAATTATATAACAAAAAAGCAAGCCCCAAAATAGCCTTATGTGTCTCCATTTTCTCATTAGGACTCCATTTTTAAATAAAATAACAAAAAGGTACTTATGTGGCTTCATTTTCACTAATAGCTCTCTGAAACAAAATGGCGATCTCAGGATCGTCTTCCTGCTCGACAATGAGTGGTTGTCTTTTGTCGCCTTGATTAGAGGATGAGTAGTCAAAAGATGACCACTGTAATTCATCAATACTGGTAGTAGAAGTGACCTCATTAAACGACTGACCGATAAATGTATCAGAGAAACGCATAAGTTCCTAATCACCATGATTTTCTAGAACTCTTTTTTTCTAAGGTCTATTAACTAAACAAGCAGCTATAAACCAGGGATTTCATTTTCATCTGAATCAATGTTTTGGTCGAAGCAAGACTTGTCAATTACAAGTTTAACCACAACCTTATCTCCAGCTGGGTCGTTGTCTAATAAATAAATGAATATCATCGATGGGCAAATAAATAATGTTCCAACTGTCCATGGTTTAAGTCTGAGACTAAGTCTGATGGCAACTTTACACAGTTGAGAGGAATCTTAATAAAGACTGCTCCTTGAATAAAAACACTTTCGCTATTATTCATCACAAAATCAGACTGGGATTCGTTTGATCCAACAAATGTATTAATTTCAATATATGTCTGCTTATTTTATCAATCGGTAACAATCAGAAATAACGAGCCATTTCTTCCTAAAATGGTGCACGTAGGTAGTGAAGTGAAGTTTTCACCAGGCTTATCAGAAGTTTGATTATTCGAAATGTTGCGCCGGAAGGAGATTTGCAAATGCTCGTTGAGACTGATACTTTCTTTTAAACCAAAATACTGCTCGGAAGAAGACTTGAAGACAAATGAAACTTTGTGAGTTAAGGAATAATTTTCCACTGTACGGGCAGCATTTTTTCTAATAGTTCGATCTTTTGCTCATCAGTGTAGGTATTGACGTCACTATGAACGCAATTCTTGAACTCATGAACTAAAACGAGCTATCTTGTGTTATCATAATATTAACAACATTCTTGGCTAAGCAGCACCTTTCCAATAATTGTTCTTTTTCTCTTGAAAATCCGACATGTGTCTGTCCAGTTTCATTATTACAGTTTATAAACCTATGTCAAAATATCTCAGATACCAGCTCTTAACCCATTTAGATGCATTTCTTAACTACACAATAATTAGCACTTTGTTTTAAGAGTTTTGTCATTAAGTACACTTTGTAACAATAAATCAAATACGCTTCTGATCGATTCCAATTTTCAGCAAATTTCTCAAATTGAGTAAGTATTTATTTACGTCTTTTCATTAAAAAGAGTTACTAAATTAATGTATCTGGTAACATCAAAACCTGAACATGTATTCTCTCCGCCTATGCATTTCCGTGTCTTCTTTTTCTCTTTGCTTCCGAATTTGCATTTCTGTCTGACTCTTTCCATTGGTTCCTCTTTCTGAAGTTATATTTATATTTCATCTTTCTGATTTTGGATTTCCATCATTTCCTTCTGAGGAGTCGTCGTTCGAAACTCCGTCTTTTTTAATTTAAATTCAATTCTTTTAACTTAGTGGCAGAGTCAGATAGAGACTTATTTATTAAACCCAAAGCATTTTTATCCCCAAAAAATCTTTTCCACCAAATATTGGACAAAACTATTTTATATTTCTTGCTTTGTTAAAGAAACCTCCACTTCAGAAAGACTATACCGCCTGGCAACCTGAAGCCATTCGTCCTTTTGCTAGGTCTCAGACATTTACTGGGTAGGATTTAAAACAAAGTTCTCCACTTTAGCTTACATTTTGAAAGCGTGTTGGTTTCACCAAGGATATCTCACATATGTGAAATTAAAATATCAAGGGGAAAAAACTGAAACAAAATAAATTTAAATTTAAATATCAAATTGAAAATTTCCGAATTTTTGCAATGAAATGTATCCCGAACCAGCTTTCCCTATTTCTGTTAAGACTATATTGTCTTCAATTAAATAACGGAAACGAGAGTAAACCAGCAAGTTTAGAAACATTCAACAAAAATATATTTCCAATGGATATGAAGTGAACATTAATTTCTTATTTTCAGTATTATGAATAATCCCAAAAGCTCTTTCACAAGTCCCAAAATTTAGAGTATTCTAAAGAATCCAAGTGGTATTCCGAATGTATTCCAGTCTTAAAAATGCTGATGAACCAATAGCCTGGAATATTGTCGATATGCCAAAAGTCTTAATGTGTCAAAATTATATAATCCAAAATGGCTCCAAATGAACAGACAATAATCCCAAAATAGTGAGTTTTTTTTTAAATTTTAAATCCTGTCTAATTAAACCTGATAACTAAAATACTGATTCCACTTTGGATGTTAAGATAGGAATGAGTGATTTTAATATAAACAATCCTAATATTAAAACCTAATATACAATAATAGGATAACGTTTAGGGTCATCTTACTGGAAATATCCATCAAGCTGTAAACATAACTCGTCCCCGGGATCAAGACTCTGTATGTAACTCAAAACAAGTAAACGTGTTTACCCTGCATAACTTTAAGCATTAAAGCCAAAACGCATCTCCTCAATTATGGGAAAACGTCACAAAAATAATAACAATTAAATATACAAAACAGAACATCTAAGCAGAAGTGACCATTAACTGCTAGATGATCTTCATGAAAATCATTTTCGAAACAGTTATTGGAAAGATGAGACAAATATTTATATATGCAGTTAAATTAAATCCTCCTACTTAATAATGTAATTTTGTATTGTTTGGTGGACATGTTTGCTTATAAATATTTATTATCATGAGAGAGAGAGAGAGAGAGAGAGAGAGAGAGAGAGAGAGAGAGAGAGAGAGAGAGAGAATCTTCCATGAAGATATGTTTAGTAGAGTGCTTCGAGGGAGATTATTTATATATACTAAATTAGTTACCCTCTTTAAATAAATAAATAAATATTATTATTATTATTATTATTATTATTATTATTATTATTATTATTATTATTATTATTACATGGCAATAGCCAAACATTCATTACTTATTTATGTTCCATAAGCAGTGCTATCCTCTCATCATCATATACCTGTTAAACTCTACTGCTATGGCATAAAACTTTTCTTTCAGTATATTTTCATGATCTGTGAACAGACATATCTTTGTCCACAACCGTTTGACAAATCAAACAACTTCTTAAAAACACTAGAAATAAAAGGATAAAGTTTTTCAAATTAAGTGGAAATAGACGCTCTAACCACTAGACCACCGTGGCTGTTAGATATCTCAAGTCTTTCAAATGAATGGTAAGCACAAACTGTAACTAACATAAATAACATTCTCAACAATAAAAAGAAACATATTAAATTATAAATAGCAATGAAATGTTTCGTGTAAAGTTCATCGCAAAGCGTAGCAATGAAAAAAAAAAACAACACACAAAGTAATAACAAGATCAAACAGCTAAATAATTTGGGACGACAATCCATTTTTTTGTTTTAACGAATCAGCACAAAAAAGCCAAAATAAGACAATTACCTAACAACAAAATTACCCATTTTGGAGTGTTGGGCTTTACTGATGTGTGCAAGAAATTATAGAATAACGTAAATTCCGCCATTTCTTTTTCTCATGGTTAATTTGCCTGCCTCTAGTCCCCCAGATGATTACGATTATAAGATACTAATTAATATGAATAGATACAATGTAACAACCGCTATCACTTGCACTCGGTCAGAGCGTAATAGATATATGAGTAAAGAGTGAAATCGCAATACAACAACATTCGATATTTGGCAAAAATAAGGTCACATCTCAACATGTTTACCTAATCTAAATCTTACCTAATTACCTAATCTTACCCACTAATTTTACATTCGCTATGAAAGCAATTTTGCTTGCAAAAATGCAACCCTAACGAAAAGTGCATCTTCACAAAAAAAAAACTTTCGTGAATAATATGAAATGATTATTAAGAACGTCAGTCTCTTTTCGAACTAAATTATTATGTTCAAGCCAATGCAAACGGTTCACGAAAATAACTGAGTTTTTACGTGCAAAAATCCATTACTTGCCTAAAAAATGTACGGTAATGTTATAAATAATCAACGGACACGACAAAAGTAGTTCATATACAAGGTAGGCAACTTACAAATTTCAACTCGTGTAATCGCTGATTAGATTATACGAGTTCCTTCCCCTTCAATGCTATGCAGTTGGTTTTCTCATTTAAATAGTAGACGCGGGTAACAGAAGAAGAAAAAATATGTACTGGGGTATAACATGTTTCCTGAACTTCTTGTAAATTTCCGTTTGTCAATAGATACCTTCCTCTCATCTATAGCAAAATTATACAGTTAAATATATTATTTTAAGGAAAAATAATAATTTTCTTGATATGAAAAAAGATATCTCAGCTCAAAATGAAATAACCGTCCCCACAAGAAAATATAAAACTGGTCAGTACATAACATTATACTAGATGGATTTGCTATGTATGTCAATTGTTGTGTAAGTTGTAATCTAATACCTGTTAACTAAAGTGGGATGGTAAAGCTTACAGTATCGCTTACAGACACAAAAATATAAAAAAGCGCTGATAATGAAGCCTAAAGCAAAACAATCGATTATAATTGGGAGATAACATATATATGATTACGTAAGTTTCTTTATATAACGATTATCCGATTTTTCTGAATTGCAATGACCAATCCCCTCCCTTCCCCCCCCCCCCAAAAAAAAAAAATGTTTTGGTCTTCATTCGTGAAACGAAATAGCTGACCACTACATGTTTGCCCCAATCCATTTTTTTAAAAATGCGGGCACCTTGCATCATTATGCTTTTGACAGTTTTATGGCAAAAAAAAAACTGGCAAAAAAGTGACAGTTTTATGGAACCGCTCCGGTGGCCTAGTGGTTAGAGCGTCCGCCGCGGAAGCGGGAGGTCGTGGGTTCGATCCCCGGCCGAGTCATACCAAAGACTTACAAAAATGGTACTAACAGCTGCCTCGCTTGACGTTCAGCATTAAGAGGTTAGTGTTAGGACTGGTCGGCCTGGTGTCAGGATAATGTGACTGGGTGGGACATCATGCTACATGTCTGCGGCATGATGCCCCAGTGGTAGACATCACTATAAACTGCCTCACTGCAGACATCGTAGCAATATGACTGAAAAATTGTTAAAGCTACGTTAAAAATCCTAATCAAACTAATAATCAAACAGTTTTATGGTCCCAAAAGTGTACATAAACGCGGTCATGCATACGCCTTAACCGATTATACAGCAAATAAACGCGGTCATGCATACGCCTTAACCGATTATACAGCAAATATCATTTTTGTTCTAAACTTTAATTCTTTATAAGGTAAAGTTTGTTCTTTCCCGAAATTTTAGTAAACTTAGTTATCTTTACTACATTTTCCTGGCGAAAATTATCGATCGCTATGTACTTTTAGAATGGCAATTGGGAACTAAACTGGATCCAGAAAAAAGGATTTCGGGGTCTATTATTTATGTAACTTCATTTGTTCGTCTATGTACTTATCTATTTTTAAATTATTATTGGCTTTATAATGACAAGGAGATGGAAGATAAAATTCTCTGCAACGGACTCATAGAAGCTTTTGGAAACTCTTTGTATTTTTCATCCGCAACCAGGTTCTTTTTTTTTCTTACTTTGCGTGACTGCGCGAGTTTTACTACTGTCTCATGTAGTCATAGTTCCAACGTTCCTGCATCTGAAATCACCCAATAACCTATTTTCTTTCAATATTGTGTAGACAGCAGCGAAATATATGGATCAGTAGCACTTTCTTCGAGAGGCCAGACACATGGCTCATTCGAGCACGCCATCTTCAAGATACATATGTGAAATCTGGCAGTAGTGTTGATGGGTCTGGAGCGTTGTGTATTTGCACTGGACAGTTCCAAGTGACCAATGTTATTTTTGTTTCCTGGTCTTTTGTTTAGCAATGCAGTGCTTGCAACGAAATACCATCGCCGTTCTTTGGAAGTATGTCTGCTCGTTAGATTGGACAGTACCGAAATCCAAACTCCGACATCGGCTATATCACGGCCCGTATCCCAGACGCATGGATGGATGGATTTTGTATGTGCCTACCAGGATATGTAGACTGTGCGGCTGGGCCGATCGGTAAGTGACATGCAGCAATCCAATGCGTTGACGAGATTTTCCTATTGTCGATATGGCGGTTGTACATCAACAGTGTTTTCCCGTGCAGCGATACCAATTGCAATTCTTAGTCGACAACGATTTCTGTAGTTTACCAGTCGAATTCGACAACTTGTCGACTGCATATAGCGATACTTCAATATGTCTGCATCCGCGTGCTTGTAGATCCGGGTACAAAAACGTTTCTCGCAAGTGACAATTTTGACAGTTGGTGTAATCTGCCAGCTCGTTTGTTTGTCTCGGATTCTATCTGCTCTACTGCCAATCGTACTATATATACCAAGACATACTGTATGCAAAATGCAAACCTTTCGGTGGACAATGCAGTTTCCCCTCTATGGTTTTCTGCACCGCACCCTTGAAATTGACAACAATTGCGTTGGCGCCCCCACTACCTGCGGTTGTACAGAGCATGAGGCCTTTTATATGTAAAAGATCTTTGCACCGAAGATGTCCAAATAGGTATACGTCGTCGGCAAATGTTTATTTTTTTTTTTTTTTTTGGGAGAGGTCTCTTTTTTCTGATCTTCACAGACCATTTAAAGGAAAGGCTCTCCCCTTTATTATTTTTTTTTGTTGTGTGCTATATTATTTTTTTCTTTATTATTAATTTTTTCTTAATTTTTTTTCCAAATTTATAACAGGCATTCATCGAAATACAATTCTTTTTGTCTTTCAATTTGGTCTTTTCTCTCTCTTCTTCTTTTTTTGCTTCTCCTTTGCTTCCTCCCTTCTAAAAAGATTTCTTCTGCTGACTTATCCATTATCGTTTCGTCATTATAAAGATTTTCCCTTTCTTCTGTTTGTTGTTCCTCCGCTGTCACTTCATCATTATAAAAAAAATTCCCATTTTTCTTGTTCTTCTCTTTTTCTTTCACTTGCAAATTATTTCCATTTGTTCCACTATTTCATCTTCTGTGATTAATACTGGTTGTTCTTTTGCCGCTATTTTCTGTTTCTCTTTTTCTTGTGGTTTAATAGAGTTTTCTGTGCTGTTTCTTTTCCTATCCATTTTCCGTCTCTTTTTCAATTGTTTTGTTGTTAGTGGTTGTTGTTCTTGTTTTGTTGTTTGTTGCTTTAGTTGTTCATCCGGTTGTATTATTTCTTGTTGTTTTTATAGTCCTTGTTGTTCTTTCTCGTCTTTATCATGAGCTGTGGTTTGCCTTAGTTGTGATTTTCGGGGCCTTGGTTGTGGTTTGTTAGGCATTTGTTTTTCCTGATCCTGTGTTTCTTTTTCATTTCTTGTCTGGTTGGTTGTTACTTGAGGATTTGTAGTATCCTTGTTCAGGATGAGTTGCAGTACTTCTAGGTTCCTCTTTTCTGTTGTTGTTTGTTCTATTTCTATCTTGCAATTTCTTGGTGTATGCCCTGTTTTCCCGCACTTGCTGCATTTTCTATAATAGATACATCCTTTGTACCAAGTTGTGATCATAAATCCCCGTAGGAAACACCTTCTTTTTATTGTCCTTAGTTTTGTTCTTTCAATTTCTAATATCCTTGTTTCAGTAAAAATTTCGAACCCCGGTATTTTTCCTAAGCGAAACTTTTCCACCTTAATGCCAAATTTTTCCTCTGCCCATATTGCCACAATTTCATTTGGAATTTCCATAGGTATGCCGTTTACGTGCAATTCCCCCGTTTGTTTCTTTATTTTCCGCATGATTGGTTTTGGACTTTGAATTATTGCTCTTTGGCCGCATATTGTAGTTTCTCCGTATTTCAATGCTGGTATATTTCCTCTATATCTGATGTTGTATCCGTTTGCTGCATAATTTATGGAGTAGATTTTGGATAAAATTTCTTCATCTGTGATTTTAAAATGTATCAATACTGATGTTGTGCCTGGTATTTCTCTGTTGTTTAGATCTGGAAATATTATTTGCTGTGTACTTTCTTTGTACCTGCACTCTATATAGTCTCCATCATCTAGTGTCACTCTCTTTGTTCTAAAATATTTTTTAAGTTCTGTCATGGTTCTTCTCGCCGACGCCATTTTTTCTCGTACTGTCCGTTTGTTTCCGTCTGAGCACGTGACTTGTATAAAGATTACAGAGGCGATGTCTGGTACTGGACTGGTTTCGTTAGTGTTTTCATGGAGTATAGGTAGTGCTACTGACGTTTGCGCACAAAGACCATGCATTGAAATGTAGAATATATTGTAGCATTGTGTAGTAAATTTCTGGTTTCTATGGTTGTCTCTCATTTTGGAGCCACGTTGTGTTCCGTATTCTTTACACAGACAACTGTATTTCTCCAATTGTTTGTTGTCTAGTAGGAAACGTTTGGGATTTGTATTTGCTTCGATGTATTTCTGTTTGTGTTTGTTTTCTGTTTTCATGTTTTTTTCTTTCGGTGTTGGACGTGTCTTTCTATTTCGATCTCATTGGTTTTGTGTTTCCTTTTTGATTTAGTGTTTGTGGTTTCGGTTTTGGATTTCGTATTCGGTGTCGAGCTATTAGTTGGTAGAAAACATGATGCAAGGCTGTAGAAAAGAAACAGTATCCTTAAGTCTTGGTAGTTTTGGCAAGAAAAACAATACAGTAACCATCTTTGACAGTTGTGATAAAATTAGATTGTATCACTATTATATACGTAATGGATTCTGACCGCGGAAATGTGGTTGACCAACAAGGTGTTGACCAACAGGGTGTTGGACCAACAGGCAGCAGATGTTAAAATTGATAATAATTTTGCTCCACTTGTCGAGGAGTATCTGTGTTAGAGTGACGTTACCAGACCTTCATATGAACTGTCAGTCTGTCAGATAATTTTGCTAAAGGTCAAGTAGAAATTGCTATTTGGAATCACCCTGATGTACCACCCTCAACTCGAGGTTCGGTTTGGAATCATAGCACGTGCACATGAAAATTCTGCAACAGATGCAAAAGAACTCCGCGATTGTTGCTACAATGGAAAATGTCATTCACCTCTGTATCCATCCTAGTTACGTTCACCATCAAATATTATAAACCAAAATTAACTCAGCTGAGATAAGAAAGGTATCGACTTTTATTTAACAAGGACTCACTTTTGTTTTAGGTAACAGTTACTGGAAAAGGGCGATTGTTAGATGCAGCAGGTGTAGGTGTAATCAGCATGTATTTGAGTGAGAGGGGTGCCAAACCATCAGAACACACAATTGCCTGAGATTTAAGTATTACCGGGGCAGAGGTTATTTTTTTTTTAAAACTGTATGACAACTCTGTATGTAGGAAAGGGTGATGGGCTAGAAGTGTGCGTATTGCACCTGCGTGTGATGATGAGATAGGATTCTACCCATCCTGCAATTAAAATACGCGATTGCGTTATAAATAGAACTAAACTGATCATCATGATTGCGGAAGTGAAAAAATAATTAATGCGAAACAACAGCTGCGAAAAGAAATTTTCAAGAGAATCACGATGATCGTTAAATACAAACGAGTGTTTTGGTCGACGATGTTATTTGCGGTCTTATTCCTGTAGCAACTGTTGGTCTTGGTGTGACTGGAATCATGATTACATCATACACCATTGTAGGTGACCAGTCGGTGCGTTTGATGGAGCTACATCAATAGTACCCGGTTTCTCTGCTGATGCTAGCAAATTCAAAACAATGAGACTGCATTCACAAGTACGCGTCTTCCCAATTGTTTGCAGCTGCACAGAGCAGTCTCAATGCGAACAGTAAATTGTGCTCGATAGAAATCGAGGATAAAATAATCAATGAGGATGAGTTTGAGATTATTGTATAAATGGAAAATCACAGACAGTTGCGAGCAAAATTAAGAATTAGTGCGGATCTACAGACAGAAAAAGTCAAATAAGAACAAGAAAAACATTTACTCAGCTGATAATTGGTTGAAACGCACTAACTCGCATTGTGGGTATTGGTCATTCTCATAGAATTGCACGAATAAATGCACTCTGCTGGATATCGTTTCTACTATCGCAGTTGAGTAGCATCAAATGCCTGTGTTTTGAAAACTTTCATTTTAAAAAATACTTTGGGACAATTCCATCCATACGAGACTACTCCTCATGACTGGCTCAATCAAGTCTCGTCATGTGTGTGTGTGTGTGTGTGTGTGTGTGTGTGTGTATTGGGGATGGGGAGGGTTGAGATGCTTGCATATATATATATATGAATGCTCCAAATAATCACCAAAACAACAAGATAATTTTTTCTTACGAAAAGATTAGACAGGAAACGGGACAGTTAAAAAATGGCAATGGGAATCAAAACAAGTACGACCCCGTCAAGAATGTGGAACCCTAATACAAAATACAATTAACACCATAATTACAGGTGTATTCTTCATCAAAATTCTTTCAATTTTTTTTTTAATAAAATTAAATATTCTGAACGATCAGTTGGTTTCTCGTGGGACGGTGGTTCTTTCGAGATTTTCCCGTGTTCTTTATCTACCATTTGTACTGGCCGCCATATATAGCCTATCTTGTGCTGAAAATGGCGTTAAGCCCAACTACTACTTCTGCAACAACAACAACAACAACATAACGATCAAATGGGGGGATGTGCATACAATCATAAAAAAAAAATTCAATTATCTGCCCACACGGGATCACGTCAAGGTCATTCACGTTCTAGAGGCCTGATAGGTGTCCGCGAATCCAAAAAAAAGAAGAAAGAAAAAAAGAAAAGCCATGTATATTATAGCCAATGGGCAGCAATTACAAGTAACTCAGACGATCTGTTCCACATTAATTGGTCACAGGTTTCTCTTTAGACACAGAGTCTTCACCTTTCTATATCAGTATGACAGGCAGACGATCATGATTAGGGCATACATGGGAATACATGTTAATAATTTATTAGTCCTTCAGTAAGTTTAAAATAAAATGCCGCATAATGTGATAATAATGTTATAAAATGAGCTAATTCTTTTTCAGGCGGACCACACAACTCAAACATTATAATCATTTCAATTTTGTATTTTAAAAAAATGAATGTTGTAACAACGTCCTTGGAATACAAAATCAGCTGAGAATTTGGCCGAGGAGGTTAAACTCAGATCTTATACTAGAGCTGGGTAACACGAGAATATCGCGTTACTTTTTAACATAACGAGATTTGTACCACGGTTTACCGCAATCACATTAGGTACCAACAAGATATGTTCAAGAGCACATGCCTAACACTTTTAAAAAATATTTCCGTCTGTCGATAATTGCAAAACTAATCTGTTCTTTTATTTAATGTAAAAATAACATTATTCTGTGTTCATAATATTTTTTTAATTATTATATTAAGATATAAAAAAAATATCTCAGCTCAGAAGAAAATCGGAGACCACCCAATATCAAAAAGCAAGTACCTTTATATAATTTAACTTTGCTAATGTTAACTATTATACGAGTGGGATGATTCAGCTATTAATAAATCTGACACCCTGTGAGAGATGTTGTCCTAAATTTAGAAAGCTTAGGAGATGATGACGTTGAAGTCAATATTTACTAGCTACACAATTGATGCAATATACAAGTTTAGTTTTAAAATGGGATGCCAACACCCGGGCAAGATATTTATCTGACAGAATCAGTAAACATAAAGCGCACTGACTCAATAAACTGAAAAATATTGTGTGGACTTGAGAAAGTATGTTTAATTAAATCCGAAAAGAAGCACTCACCGGAAATTGTTAGGACAACTCGCAGTAAGGACAATAGAATGAATGTATTGAAAACATCAAAATACGATAGTAAATGACTAAAAATCGCATTTCATTTTTCTTTTTCTTTCTTTTTTTTTTTTTTTTTTTTTTTTTTCTTGATATCGGATTTGTTTCGAATAATCTGGATTTGGATAGAAGATCTTTCACAACATCCTATTTGGCCAAGACGTTTGCATGCGTAACACGTGTCAAACATGTGAGTAAACGATCATAAATAGGATTATATCTGTAACAGTCAAAATTAACTTGTGACAACTACAACAGTTTTATAAAATATAATTAATAGCTTTTTAATTATTTTTTTTTTCCATATAAAATGAAAATATCCCGTTACTTATTAAATTCGGAACAAGATTACTCGGGAATTTCCGCACATTCCTTGCTGACGGAAACAACCGAAGTACTGGTACAGTGAAAAAGTACCTTGGTCCCACCGGAAAAGAATACCGCGGTAAACGTAATACCGGTAATACCGCGCATCTCTAGTTATAACAGCGAAAATGACGTATCAATGAACTAATGAACAATCAATCAATCATGTTGTATGTTTAATGAACCATTCGTTGAATGTCGGTTAGTGTGGCACACTAGAATATAACTGGATCTCAAACCAAAACCCGTGGGATGCTGACCAATACTTATGCTTAAAAAGTATTACGGATTACGTTATACTTGTACGCTTAGCGAAAATTTTGGTAAAATATGTCAGCCACCTATCTAACTGTCATTAAACAAATATTTCTCAAATGGACACAGCATAATTTTGTATTCAGCTAATGTACATAACGATTGTAATATCTGCTTTGCGTTCATACTGCTTCGTTTGGTGCAAATGTCAAATGAAACGAATCTGATGTCGTGAGCATGCTTATATTTTTTGCTCAGGCCATTGGCCAAATAACTGGAGACCGTCTACCTTCTACTTGCGCCAAACTCAGTACCGATTTATATCGACAAACGTTTAATTGAGGGAAAGCAAAATTTCAAAGCATATATTGCAGACTACTTTACATTTAAACAAAATGTGACGCGGTTAGAATTAAAGGTCTATTATTTTTTTAAAATACAATAATCACACCAAGTCAACAATTCCTTCTACGTATTTACAGCGCAATTATAGATTTAATAAAAATTGAAAAATACAAATGTTTCGAAAGTTTTTCTAATTTGCTAAGTAAACTATTTTAATTCGATTCAGTCTTCCATCTGCTAATCTGAGGGCCTTGTAGGTACATTAACCTGTACTTGATATCGGATCAAGATACTAGAATGCAGGTATATACGGTACACACTCCAAACAAAGGGTTGTTTGCTGCGCACAGCTTGCGACCAAACAAATGTCACCTCATGTCAGTAAACAGGTTTGTCTGTTGTAAAGGTCAATAAGTGAAGCGACTAGTTGAAGTAAAGTTAAATCGGTCAGTAGCAGAGGTTAGCCGGTGTAGCGAATGGTAGAAGTTGGTTTGTGTTTATTTCACATTTTAAGTTACTTAAAATATGTTTTTAATTAATAACAAGTGTAATCTTAGTAATTCCTTGAGGAATAAAAGTATGAAAACAATCACCACGTAACTGCATGACGTTGAAATATGGCCGCATCCTCGCACTTTTTTCCACCTTGAAGGACTTATTCTTTAAATTCAGTTTACATAGCAACACTATGCAAAAAAATCATGATATTCAAAATTCAGTAACTTTACATTTCTGAGTGCTCTGATCAAACCTACATTGATCGGTATAGATCAAGGGTGTCCAAAGTCCGGCCCGCGAACCAATCACGGCCCGCGGTAAGAATTTCGTACGGCCCGCAGCATTGGTCATATAATGTATTATTTATGGCCCGCTAGGACGCGAACCCTTCTCCGCTCATTTCTGCCATGGCAACTGAAAAGAAAAACAGCGTGGGCCGCCGCTTTCAAGGGAGATGGGAATTACAGTACTTGTTCACTGAAAATCGAGGCAATTGTGATTGTCTCATTTGTAACGAGACGGTTGCCTTGTTTAAGGATTTCAACGTCAAGAGACACTTCCAGACTAAACATGCTAACACATACGACAAAGGGGGGGGGGGGTGATCCTCGGTACTCTCCCCAGCACAACAGCTGGTTTGAGTTGATTGAGGAACACCGTCGGTTAGCCAATAGTGTCTAAAGATGGTGTAGTGTTATCCCTGTCCACCCACGAGTGTAAGGAATAGTGTATATTTCTGTTTTTATTTTAAAAATAAAATTTATAAAATTTTGAGACGGTTATTCTTTGTTTTGTTTGTCAAATAAATTAAGTTTCATTACCCATAAAAGAAATTGGACTGATAATATTCTCCATCATAAGCTAGAGCTTGCTTATGACATGTATTCTCTATAGAGCTTAAGAGAATATTGATTTCTTTACAATCCAAATCCTTAAACTTAGGATCGTACTCTTATCCCTTAGAACTACAAAATTCCAGGGCTAATTTACTTTCCTTTCCTATAGTTATATTGTATTTAAGTATTTTCCCAGTGACTTTGCCAGAGTCAAGTATCCATTGTGTGAGCAATTGTGTTTAAAATTTGTATGTTGTAAGATGTAGTTGTCAGCTCAAGAACATCTGGAGCTCCAACAAAATTTCCTTGACTACCAAAATCAGATTGTTCAACTCCAACGTGAAGTCAGTCCTACTGTATGGGGCAGAGACTTGGAGAACCACCAAGTCCAAAGTAAAGAGAGTTCAGACCTTCATCAACAGCTGCCTAAGAAGAATTCTCCAGATCCGCTGGCCAGACTCCATCAGCAACAACAACTTGTGGCAGAGAACCTCCCAGCTTCCAATAGAGAATGAGATAAAGAAGAGAAGGTGGGGTTGGATAGGACACACCCTACGTAAGCCGCGAACCAACATTACCAGACAGGCATTGAGGTGGAACCCTCAAGGCAAGAGGAGAAGGGGACGACCAAGAAACACCTGGCGACGCGACCTTGAGGCAGACATCACTAAGATGGGTTACACCTGGAGTCAGCTTGAGGGGATGGCACAGGACAGAAACCTCTGGCGATCTTTTGTGGGCGGCCTATACCCTGGCAAGGGTGACGGGCAAAAATAACTAACTAACTAAGATGTAGTTGTATGGACAGCACTAACTAACACAATAGTAGTAGTCTATATAATACTATCTAGTTTTAAAGGGTGTAAATTTGAAGATAATTATTTAAAAAATAATAAAATTAAGAAAAATGAAAAAACATTATTTTTCCGAAAAGTGCACTTTATTTAAATAGTTTATGTGTATATGTTTACTAAGATTTCGTTTTAAATGCTGTGACATTATCAAAAGAAAAGTGTCTATACGCGTAATGTTTTATTTATTTCCAGTCGGATGTCCATTTCCATAGCGGTTGTCATCAAAGATCTGAATTAGTCTCAAAAAGACTGTTTTTTTTCTAAAATTTAGAAGTAATTATTTAAAAACTTTGCCATTCCAAAAAATCTGAGTTTGTAATTGTATTGCCTTAGCAACTAAAAACAATTTTGAAAAGAAAAATTTTCCAAGTCGTGAAATTAAATTAATTTTAGCAAATTGAAGTAGTCTTACATCTTCCAGTTATAAATATAGAAATTAGAATAATTTAAGATAAACTATTTTAAAATTTCATAGTTAAGATTATTTAATGGAACCTTAGCTCCATTTATTTAAATATATTTTATGTACTTTGTTAAAGAAGAGAGAAAGAAGAATGGATGAAATAAATAAAAATTCCATTGTTGCTTACATTGCAGTTGTATTAGTAATTAGTCTTAAACTGTAGTCCGTTCTGGCAAATTGAACAATGAATACATCTTTTCGTTTGTAATCAATAGTAATAAACAATAATCAGTTTTGACTAAAATACCAATAAAGAAACAATCATTATGAATGTTTGCTTGGCACGTAACACTGTGGCACGGAGAGTTGAGGACAGACATATCGTCAGATATTCAGAGACAACTGAGGAACAGGGGAGTGACTTTTGATTATTTCTCATTAGCCTGAGATGAAAGCACCGACGCTTCTGACACTGCACAGCTCTTGTTTTATTTAAGAGGAATTGACGACAACATGAACGTAATAGAGGAGCTGCTTGACTTCCAAAGCCTTAAAGACAAAACCAGAGGAACGAATTTATTCGTTTCTGTTTGTGATGCTGTTGATGATATGAAACTATCGTGGAGTAAATTTCTGGGATAATTACCGATGGTGCGCCTGCCATGGCTGGTGAGCGAAGTCGATTGTCCACACTGATCTGCAATAAAGTCCGCGAAGAAGGAGGTATCTCTATTAAACTACAAAGTATACATCAGCAGGCCCTCTGCGGCAAACATCTCAAATTTGATCATGTTATGACACCACTGGTAAAGGCAATAAATTATATTCGCTATAAAGCTCTACACCACCGACAGTTTCAGCAGTTCCTGCTTGACATGAAAACTGAATACGGAGACGTAATATATCACAACGATGTGAGGTGGCTAAGTCGGGGTCCGCATTGGAGCGACTTTTCTCTTTCAGAGAACAAATAAGAAATTTTTGTGTGTGAAAAGGGGCTACCGATGGAAGAATTGCCCTATCCTGTATGGCTGGCAGATTTGTATTTTTTGGTTGACATAACTAAGCATCTGAATGGGCTGAATAATACTCTTCAAGGACGAGATGCAGTGGTGAGCCAGCAATACACTCACGTGAAGGCCGTTGGAACGAAGCTGCAATTTTTCCAAAGACATTTGTCCCAAACAGAGCCCTGCACCGCGCACATCCCAGCCTTGAACAGGTAATTGACAGTTTCCCACAGGACAACATCGGTCTGCAAATGAAGAGTTATGCAACAGCTATCGCATCTCTTCTGTCGAATTCAACAAACGCTTTCAGGTGTTTGCAGTAATTGAAAAGGACATGTTGCTTTTCTCTTCTCCCTTATCCGTGGACCCTGATTATGCTCCTCCACAGCTGTATCGAGAAAGTCGGAATTGTGTTTTTACAGTTGTTCATGTCTGCCTGAGTGGCTTCTATTTATTTACATCGTCATTTGAAGAAGAAAAAGATTATTGTGACAATGAAAATTGTTTTATTTATTTATTGTTTATTTGTTTTTTTATTTATTTATTTCTATAACAGTGTATATTTGCATTATAACGTTTGTGGTTAAAAAAAAAAAAAAACATCAGGAGGAACTATTGGCCCCCGGGCATCTTCACTTTATCAAATCTGGCCCTCTTTGCAAAATATTTGGACACCCCTGGTATAGATGCTTCTGTGTAGAGAAAACACGAGCCGCTGCATTATCTGGATTTACGTCTTTGAAACATGTGTTTTCAATTCCGCACCAAATAGCCAAGTGCTCACTTCTGTAATGAGTGTTCCAATTTCAAGTCTGTTAAAGGACTGAAATTCCATAAATTAAATATTGTCATTTTTTTGAGTTACGATTAGGATCAGTTCTCAAAATATTCGTTTTACTAATATCCAACATATATACTCACTAATTTAAGGATGTCTTCCCATTTTTTTAAAAATACTATTAGTTCCGTGAGTCCTGAGGCCTCAACGAGCAAAAACATATTTAATAAGACCCCGTTAGGGTTGGGGGAGGGGGTTTAAAAACCGATAACTGCTATTTTGCATTATGGGATTGTGCACAATATGCAAGATATAGTTTCGGTCTCACTGGACAGGTTTTTTTCGTGGGCAAATTTTCGTCCAACGATGACCAATTGCAGAAAAATGATAATAATATTACATTCAAGATACAAATAAAAACTTACATATAATTCTTCTTGAAAGGATGCTTGTAAGATTCTGACTGAGGTATTACAGTTAATTAATTATGCAACTAGTGGCTTTTATACTAAACCAGCACTGCAACCATCCCCTCATTTTTACATTCGTTTTTGACAGGAAAGAGCTATTTTGAATATTTTCATGTAACAAGACAGCTAAAAGAACGAGTATGTGCCTTATGCATGAGTAAAGTTCGCTAGTACTGTAACAAATCAGCATAATTTTCATCACCCCTCAACCATATATATTTTTAGATATTTACCTCTGTAGCAAACAGATGTAAATACCTTAACCAAGTCAGCTGCTCATTTGAAGCCCAAGTTACGCATTTGATCTACATTGGTAGTCTGAATGCGACAGGCAGTCACCAACATGTCAGCCCATTTCCAAGCCTAACTCAGAGTAAATCTAAACCACATTACAGCTTTAGCTTATGTGTTAAACCTTAAAAATGCTGGGATTGTGATAATTAGGCTCATGCCTTCTACCTTAAATTTTAGAGATGTCAAAATACGAAACCATCCAGTGAGACCTTCCTCATAAGCTGAAGAGAGTGACAACGTGCTAAAAACTATGCACCTTCAAATCTGAAGATTTAACAACGAAAACGCGCCAATCAGCATGGACAATTTTTCGTTTAGCAAAAAGATATGTTAACCGTTTTTTTTTTTTAAAAAAAAAAATACAAAATACTTCAGTTTATTCAAATTACAATGAAAACATTGACCTTGGCAAGACACCAAAACAGTCAGAATATAGAAGCCATCTTTTGAAACTTTACTACTTTTAACATAATAGGCCTACGTGTCTGCCGGGCTGGTGATGTTCATATGTATAATAAATACCCCAAAACTGGATAGTAAATTGCAAACAACGGCGTTTAGTAAGCGACAGTGGTGTAAAGTGATTAGGTAGCCACCCGCGGGCAATCAAACAAATGTTCATTGTGTATCGACAGTTACGTCATTTCAAATAATTTTTCTGTTTGTTTGTTTTGGGGGGTGGGTACTTGATGGGCATGTTAATTTTCGCACATAGACTACAGCAATTTTACATTACACGCAAAAGCACCTCACCCCCACCCACCCCAATGAAGTCCTTAAATAGCGATACACGCTTCATTATAACATCTCGATATCAATATTTATGGTCTATTGAATATCTAGTACCTAGTATTGATTATTTCTTACTGATAGCACGCGACCATTAAAGGGTCGTTACTTTTGCCTGGAGAGGGCATTTACAGATTGGGAAGATAGCTGACATATTTAAGGGCTGTCAGATTTTATTTGGTATGGACCATTTATTTTTATACGGAGGTGGGGCTGGGGTTTTGTTTGGAACCAGGATATTTTATTTTCATTTACGTAAAGACGATTTAGTTTTTTCAACTAATATAATGGATATTTGTATAGTTTTATTTTTTTTTATCAACAAATCACCACCCACCCCCAAAAATGAATAGTCGGTCCTTTAGCAGTTTAAACCACTAATTCTTCGGCTGCCAGAGTACTTCTAAATTTAAAATAAACAAGATGGAAATGTCTCTAAACCTTTTCTGGGGTTTATTATATCCATTCTTTGATTACTTTAGCTTAATATGGACCTTATCTTAAGATTATGTTAGCTTGATATGGACATGGCCTGGAATTACCTTTGTTTGATATGGACCTGATCTGGAATTATCTTGGTTTGATATGGACCTGATCTGGAATTACCTTGGTTTGATATGGACCTGATCTGGTATTACTTTGGCTTGAGATATGGACCTAATCTGGAATTACTTTTGCTTGAGCTATGGACCTAATCTGGAATTACTTTTGCTTGAGATATGGACCTAGTCTGGAATGTACTTTGGCTTGAGATATGGACCTAATCTGGAATTACTTTGGCTTGATATGGACCTGATCTAGAGACTATATATTTGTATGTGTTCCAAATAAATATCTTTGGAAAATGAAAATGTGTATGTGCAAATTAAAACACGTGGATCTAGTTGGGTCTTGAACTTCACTGCTGATTCCTACTACATTGATTTAATAAAAGAAATACAAATAGCTAAATCATACTTTATGAATATCTCGATCACAACTGATGAATACCAGATTCCTTGAATGTTTGACCTGTTTGAAAAAGTCATAGTGGGCTTGTGATGTTTGCTTTACTGAGAACGTTTCCAGATACATGTAGTCGGTAGTATTAACAAACTGAATTGCACTTTGCTTAGGCGTTTTCCTAGGCGCTGTCATACCACGCCATGTCAGAGTAGGCTGTATCACACCAGCCACCAGTGCAGGTACAAGGCATTTTTGTGCCCTAGGCAAGATCAGATATCTGGCGCCCCCCCCCCTCCCACTCACGCCCTCCGCCACCCGCTCATCATGATTTGCCCATTACCCCCAGCGCCCTAGGCCCTGCCAGCCACATCTCCTTCAACTATGGTCAGGATCATTTATAACATTTCAGACCTTAATGTGACCGAAAGCGCATCTTCATCTTTTCAGATACCCTTTGCATATTAAAATTCATTAAAAAGCTTAAAATTCGACAATTCGTTAATACCCCAAATCTTGCAGAAACTCGACATGCTCATAAATCTGGAAATAGTATTCCATAATGGCATGTAAAGACGACCATCAAATTCATCTGTTTCCGAAAGGAAGATTCTACAAAGTAAATACAGATTTTACCTAAATCGGCATAAATATGTAAAATTCGATCATCGGACTGGAGTGTGTAGAAAATGAGCAGCAGAGAGGGTGAACCCTACAACGTTTTTAGACAAAATTTGATTGAAATCCTAAAACGAGCCGTCCTATAATCTCATTTTAACCAAAAAGAGGGCGAATCCTACAACGTTTTCAGACAAAAAAAATTGATTGAATCCTTAAAACGATCCGTAGGATTTCGTTGAAATCTACGAAATCTCATTTTAACTAAAAAAATGAAAACGAAGATTTTTACGATTTTTTAATCAATTTTGGTCGCAACTTGTTGTCATCCACCCTCTCTGCTGCTATGGGTTAACAAAAAATAATAAATGATTTGATCCAGTCTTTATGATGAAAGTCCTTAGGACGAAAATCCTTTTAGGATTTCACAAACAAACTAATCGCTAACACCTCCTCTTGTAGATCAATTAGATTATTAGATTGGTCTGTGAGTTTGAAATTAATTCTTGTTAATGAATCATTATGGCATCGCATGTAGACAGGATTAATTGGGTTTTCAATAATTAAAAATCCTGGAGGAGCTGTTGGTGCAAACGAATAAAGAATATATCCTTGCTGAGCTTGATTTGATCGTTCTAAATTTATTTGATAGCTTCCTTCGATAACATCACATACTAAATTGAGCGCAATCACCGATGAAATATTCACGTTGAACGGAGCGATATGCCTACCGCCACCGTCTGGGTCATTATTGTGTTTGAGGATTTTTATTTCCGGTGATGCTGTTTTTTTCCACGTATCATGAATTATTTTGAAACCAATTTCGATGGCATCATTGAGAAGTTTTTTTAGTTCCGGTACGTTGTATTTCGGTAGTTTGAATGTGGGGATATCTTCAACGCGGATTTTATAGATCAGTGCAAATTCTTTTCTCGATAGGGGATTATCATCATCTAATATATCCTGAATAATTTTTTGGTTAAATGTTTCCATATCATTGATGATTTTGTTGCATGTTTCTACGACGCTGATAAATTCATCTCGGGTGAGAGAGCCGGATTTAAGAGATATTAACAACAGCGAAAAATCATTATTCATTGCTGTGAAATTTTCATCGATTTTAAAATCGTCAGTAACAAGAAATTTTTCCCCAAACGTGTAAAGGATCTTAACAAAATCTCTAATGATTATGTGATCTTTATAACTCTTTATTGGATTATCAGGTTTTATTATGTCTGTGACATAATCAGTTTTTTGTGGTTCTGGTAAATCAACGGTTTCCCCCCCTGGTGGTAATTCAGGCCATCCTAATACGGTTCTAATAGAACTCTGATAGATATCTACGACGTATCCTTCTGAGTTTATCTCAATTGCGGATGATAGCGTCGGCTCATGAACTGTTATAGCGATTTTTGACTCTACTCCAGTAATCGATTTTATTCTACGCGCGAATTCATTATTGATTTGTTCGATTTGGTATGACCCTGTTGGTATCGAAACAACTTTCCAGTCTGGGGTTCCGTCGGGTTTATTCTCATTTGCAAACACTAAAGAATTATTGGGTTGTTGACCACCAAATGATTTTGATCTGATATTAGGCCAACTATGGTATACTCGTAATTTTGCTAGCGCTATCTCCTTCACTGGGACCGGAGAGGGGAAATTCACACTGAATTCTGGATTCGTTGATGTTATTGATATCATGCTTGTTTGTACTGGGTTCGTGTTCTCCACTATTCGTTGAAGTAATTCCTGCGGTGTCGTCATTGTTATTATACTCATGTTGTATTTCTAATTTTGGTATCGAGGAATCATAAATACTGACCATCACTGAGAACTCACAATCTGGTAATGTTGATATTATTGAGATCATTTTGTTTTTTGGGTTCGTGTTTTCTAATTCCATCGATGTTGTCATTGTTATTATACTCATGTTGTCGCTCTAATTTCGATATCGCGGAATCAAAAATACTGACCATCTCTGAGAATTCACTATCTGATATAATTGCATTATCGAGTGACGACGATATCATCAGGGATAACTGCGAATATGCGGTTGATGCAATATGAAATTGAAGTAAGTAATTCTGCAGTTTACTCTGGCTGCATGATGATATCTTTTTTGCTATCCCGGTTGATATACCCCCGATTGTAGCCACCGCAGAAATGCAAATTGGAACTACGACCGGGGCAATCATTGTAACCGATGCAAGTATTATTCCGGCGCCAGTGAGAACGCTTGACACCGAGTATATAATAATATCAATTGCAGTGATTTTTCGTCGGTATTTTTTTATTTTTATTTGATACTCCTCGGCGAGGGTTTTGAGTCTATTCTGAAATTCTCTGACCTGATCATAGCGACATTGCGTTGATGAAATCATTGTTATTTTAAAAAAGCTAGCGTTTTCAATTGTGAAATCCTTTCAATTTAGTTATTTGCTTAAATCCGCTACGAATTCAACATACCAGGTTACTGAAACCCCAATCAAATTTTTATCAGTAGCTGTGATTGTGAACTTTTCAGTTGTATTCTTGTCGATGATCGTTGAAATCGTATTATTGACCCCGGATGAACTGGACGATGAAATATTAAATTGACTCAATGGTGTCACTAGTGTTAATCGATAAATACCCTTAACGGTTGCAGTGATATCTAATTTGTTGTTTGCAGGTGTCCACTCAAATGATCCGTGTTGGACTGTATATACTACGTTGTTGGTTTTCTCATGAGGAATTTTTGTTTTTTCAATGATTGTTATCATCCTCGAAAAATCACCTTTGACGGCTTCGATGAAGTTTTTCGTCTCATCGATGGATTTTTTAATATCAGGGAGTTTTATTTCTATTTTATCCAACTGGGTTCCAATAAATTTATCAATGATATTTCTACGAAAAACTGAAAACTGTTTTCCGTTTTCTTCAATTCTAGATTCAAGTGTTGTTAGTACAAACAGAGAATTGTTTAACTCATCGTTGATAGTTTTTAATCGATCTGTAATCGTCGAAACGATTACACCCGGTTTGAGTTTACCCTGATCGGAAAATAACGCAACGGTGTTCTCGATTGCGTTTTGTTGTTTAACCAAAATATCATCCAGAGAAATATTACTGGTTTTCAATTTACCCTGTTTGTCTTGAAATACAACTATTTCATTAGGATCAACACTTGCTAAATTTAACGTCTCAGCTATTTCATCTTTGATTAGTTTTTTTACATCCTTGACAGAATCAGGTGGTGCAGTGCCATCGGGTTTGGGTTTCAAAGATCTCCCCCAAATATCAATCATGTTATTGTAAAACTCTTTCTCTCTTTAAAATCGTTTCGATTTCCAGCGATTACTAGTGTATTCATTCACGACAACATGTGGTGGTTTTCCGCTTGGGTTACTCAAGGAGTTAGAAATAGCGTTAAGGACATTTAATACTTCGCTGCCACATATTGGTGGGTCATTCATTTGTTGTGTTGGTAGCGTAGAATACCAAGTCTTCATTGGAAGGGTTTTTATATAACGCAAAAACTCTTTTGGTGGGGCTAATCCATATGAATCGAAATAGACAATCCCACGTGGATCAATAGCGTATGCAACCCAGTGAGTTCCGGGTCCGGTGCTGTTATCTAAATTAATGATTCCGGTTTCAACGCTGTTTGGTTGATGTGGTAATTGATCTTTCATAAAGACACCTCTGAAGTTTTTAATCGCTAGTTTTTTAGCAGCATCCATTAAATCAAAATTGGACATTGGAACCATAGGTTCCTCAATTAATAAATCGTTCCTGGTAGTCTTAGACCCTTTCCGCTGTACCACGAATACGGGGTTCCTGGTAGTCTTAGACCCAATCCGTGAACGGATCGTCCCTTTTTTTTATATCCTTTCCCAGTTGCCTTTTTCAACGCCATTCCTGCTGCAGTACCAACGGCTCCTAACGCCGCTGCTTTAGCCACCGCTGGGGCAGCCGCTGCAATTAGCGCTGGTATTGCAGCTAATAACGGAAATATACCGCCTGTTTTAATCATATTTTTGATAGCAGCCGCAGAAAGAGTAATCTGAACACCTTTTTTTGCTACAAGTGCATCATTGAAATGTTTCACCTGACGAGTTGTCAGCGATAGTTTATTTGCACCACCAGTCATTTGGTTGGGTTTCAACGTGATTGTGGTTCCACATCGCTTAGCCGATTCTGATTGCAATTTTTTTAATTGACCGGGGGTTAACGCAACACTAATAACACTATATGACATTATACATAATGGATTGATTCTAAATCGTTTACATGTTTTCCAGTGGTGCATCTACCACTCTCATTCTTCCACCAACACCTTCAAGTAGCATTGATTTATCACTGAGAATGACAGCAACCGCTCTATAATTAGCAATACCACCAGGACGGGTTACACGGGCTCTAAAGTGTATATCAACGACAGATTGTCTCATCAAATCGAGATGTTCCAGTGAGAAGTAATAGATCGGATAGAGGCTTTTAAAATCCAATTGTGATATTTGCAAACCAGTATCCACATTTTGATCACGTGCCATAAACGACAATAGATTATGATAGACACGTGCAATATGGTTGTGAGTGTAATCGAGTTGTATATCCTCAGATGGTTCCTGTTGGCCGTTTATTCTCAGCGAGACTTCTCTAACACCTAACTGATCAAATATCATATGGCTTCGTTCTTGATTACCAACTCGCGCAGTATTCTGTAACGCCACAAATATATGACGTGGAGCTGAAACACCTTGTTTTGATGCCAGGTGCCATGTGAATATATCATCAACATTATCCTGTTTGATATCAGTGGTCACTGATAACCAACTCAACAATGATTTTCCTCCTTGTTCCATAAATGATAATAATTTTTCTTCTGCTGTGATTGATGGAGTTAACACTGGCATCCACAATGCTAGTTTTGTTAAAATGACTTTACCATCAGCAACACCAGCATCATGCCATATTGCATCATTATCAGTACCCTTTCGTACAAGCGCTACTGTGTGTTTAGCTCCATAAATAACTTTTCGGACGTTTCTACAAAATCCGAATATATGATGCAGTGGAATTGCACATGAAAACTGTCGACGCTGTCCTTGCAACATTGATACACGTGTTGCAAACCCTAGGTTGTAGTTAATGATATTATTTATGACATCAAAAGTACCAGCTGGTCTTGTATATCCGGCTGGTGCTGGATCAACTGCGGTAGCTTGTGTTGCCTTGACTCTAGAATACTGGTTGTGTTCAGGGTGATCAGTGATATCCTTAGAAAACATCATAGATGGACCCGCTGATCTTGAATAATCATCAGAATATCTCGCTAACCCGATTATTGTTGTTGCAACATCAACTTCACGGTCAATGGATTCAATTTCTTTTCCATCAATGAGATATCTAGCGCTTTCAAATAACGCCATTATGCCGTTATTAACAAAACCAACTCGTGTAGTTGGGTTTATGTCATATGGGGTATCAGCTGCAACATTTGTTACAAGTTCTCCTTCGATTTCGATAAATGCCTCACACGGTAGGAAGTATTTACTGGTATCATGAACTTGAAGTTCAATTCGCGATCGGAGATCTGGTTGTACTGCGTGATAAGAATAAAATTGATAATCGCGTACAGAATCATCCTTGCCAACTGGGGCGTCTATATCAAACGCTGGATCAGGTGATCTTTTGAACATTTTATTCTATTTATCAGAGTCTAAATCGCGATTTTCCATTTCATCGTCGTGTTTTTTTAAAGCCACTTCCTGCTATCATGTTTGCTATCATGTTATTTTGGTCCTCTTGATTTATCAAGGGAGTCACCATCGACGCTAATTTTTCATCTACTGCGTTATTTATAATTCTACTAACACTCGCAGGCATTTCTGCTGTAGACGGTAACGGTTTTGAAAATCCTTTGGATTTCATCCGTGATTTCACTAATGATGTTATTTTATTCTTTGCAGTTGAAAACGCTTTTCCAGCAAGATCTCCAACAGCACCAATACCCTTATCACGAATAACATCAATTGCTTTCATTGATAATTGTTTAGCCAACGGCATCACTTTTGGAGCCATTCTCGCAAATAACCCTGCAATGGTATTGCCTAAACCATCTCCGTAGTATGCTCTATAAACCGGAAACCGTGAATTAACTACGTAGACGGGGGTTGGTTTATCATGATTGTAGTGTATGATCATTATTTGAAATCAGAAACAATTTTTCAATTGGAAACGCTAGCGTTTTTATTCACTCTCGGTGATTAATCACTGTGATACCCACTTTCCACTAACTCGCCAATGAAATCTCGATATGTGCTGATATCCATGATACCACCCTGAAATAATCGTCTACAGATATCAGCTGCTTCATTAATTATTTCCGGTGAGTTATTTCCAGCTCGGAATCCTCCTACAAGAACCTCTAATCGTGATATATCACTGAGAACACTACCAGGACATGAAATCCAAGGATTTTCCCTCGAAGAGTTTTCAACTAAACCACTGCCTGTTTTTGAAAATCCTTTGGTTTTATCAGTGATACCGGTTGCACCTTTTTCATGATCAGCTTCTCTCGTTATTTTCATCTGTTGGGGGGATTGTGTTATATCAATAAATTTTGATTGTTCTGGTAGTCTAAGAAATCCGGTATCCGATTGCTCCCCTATAGATGATTCAGCTTTTTTTATTGCTGCCATATATTCCTGAAAAGTTTTATCATCTCCTTTTGCTTGAGGGGAACCTGATAGTATACGATATAACCCCTTATACCAATCTTTTTTAGGAGGGAGATTATAATCACCGTGGATATATTTTCTTCTCTGATGAAAACTCCTAGTGACAAATTCGGCTAATTCTTCCATAGAATCAAATTTTTTATTTCTCAATTCATCTAATTTACCGGGAAGAAGTTTTTCATTGAATGCAACTCGTCCACTAGTAGTATCCTCCCCTTTTTCTTGAAATTCGGGTAGGGGGATATCTTCTTGAAGTTCTCGTTGTTGTTCTGAAGCGGTTGATATATCCTGAGGAAGTGTTTTCAATGATTTTTTTGTTTGTTTAGTTCTTTTTGCTATTTTTTCTAACACAGGAAGAAAAGACTCTTCTTGTTTTTTTCCTTCTTCAGAGATTGTTGACACTATCTGTTTCGTTGCTGTGGTTACTGGTTTAAACAATTCTTCAGATCCCAAAGCAAAATCAGTCTGAAAACTCTGTCGTTGTTGTAGTTTATTCCGTACAGAGTCACGAATTGGTACAAATCTCTTAATTGCATCTAATCGTTCACGAGCCAATCGGGTTGTTAATGCTTCATTGACCATTATTTGAAATCAGAAACAATTTTTCAATTGTAAAACAATTTTTCAATCCCGACCTAACACCATCGGATGGTCATGGAAGTATTATTTCATCGTGAGACAGCTTCGTTCATCGATGGCGAAACTATCAAAATTGTATATATAAAAAAATAATACTGATAGTTTCGCCATTCTATTTTTGATCAATCCGACATATCGTCCATCGATTTTTGACATCCCTTGAGGGTCGGCTAAAAAAAATGATTAATGGTCGGGCAATCAAATAATGATAAATGGTCGGTCAATCAAATAATGATAAATGGTCGGTCAATCAAATAATGATAAATGGTCAATCAAAATTGTTCATTTTCTTGAATTAACGCCCGTAGGTGTCTAACTTTAGAGTTGACTTCTTTTTTCAATTCGTATTCGTACCCCAATTCTTTTCGTATTCGTTCTACGATGGTATACAACGGAGCGAACACACTTACGTCACTGGAAAATGCGAGAGAGTCCTTAATAGAATTCTGAATTCTTTTGATGAGTGCATATTTCTTTGGCAGCATGTATTTATTGTTGTTAACTCCGTATTCTATATCCTGAAAATCAGACATGATTTGATCAGAATTTAACCCATCTGATAGTTCAATATCCCAACCTTTCAATTTTGAAATCTCGGATATGATGCTATTCATGTTTTCAGAATTCATTATTCTATAATAATGATATATTTCTAAATGAAAAATATGACGTATTAGACATAACTAAATCGAATTTTTTGTCCCGTCCCCTTTGAAATAGCCGATCGACAAACCCCCTCTGCAACATATCGTACAGAGGGTCTACAAATATTGAAATACTTGCCGGCTTCATATATTGATTTAAATACTTTTTCTTCGTTAGTTATTGTATTCAAAGATTTCACAGGTCTCGCTTTTTTCGAGTATTTCCCAGTCCCCCCTCGTTTGGTATTTTCACTATGTGTAACAGCCTGCAGATTTGATAAAGAATTGTTCTTCGGATTAGAATCAATATGATCAATAACAAAACCATCTTTGATCAATCCATGGAAACACTCGTACACGAAACGATGATTGTAATATTTCTTCTTTCCAACAGTAAAGAACAAATACCCCATACCATTATCCCACCCAACTGGGTTCTTCAGTCTACGGTTTCTTACAACACCATCACTGGATGCTTCATAATTTGTACTCACAGGGTGCTGTCTGAATTCTTGGGTCATTCTTATACTATACTATTTGTCTAATTCAATGACTGATCCATTTGCAGGGATTCATTATACATAAATCTTTCATTTAGACACTTGTTTTTAGTATAGCATGAAAGAGTTCAAGAGATTGACTTCGAAAAATGCTGAATTCAATGCTGATAAGGAGTTTAAGAGATTATTAAAAATCAATCCTAGATATAATCTCGATAGACCCAAAAAACGTAACAAACGTCCAAGAGACGGAAACATGAAAGAGTTTAAGAGATTATTGAAAATCAATCCTAAATTTAATCTCGATAGACCCAAAAAACGTAACAAACGTCCAAGAGACGGAAACATGAAAGAGTTTAAGAGATTATTGAAAATCAATCCTAAATTTAATCTCGATAGACCCAAAAAACGTAACAAACGTCCAAGAGACGGAAACATGAAAGAGTTTAAGAGATTATTGAAAATCAATCCTAAATTTAATCTCGATAGACCCAAAAAACGTAACAAATTTAATCTCGATAAACCCAAAATCCTTCGGATTTCAAAAGCGTCCAAGAAATTATCCTGGAAAGATGCTCAATTCAATCTCGATATAGTTTCTAATACACCCAAGAATACAATTCTTGATAAAGCCATGATTAGTAAAATCAGAGATTGTTTCAATGAATTTAAGCGTGATGGAGCATCCTATTGTTGGTCAACACTTCGAATTGATGGTGTTGTTGACGCTACCATGAATGATGAAAAAGCAGCAGTGATAATTTCACGTGTTGGGGAAAAACGGTATTTTTTCCGAATCAAATTCATTATTGAAGTCGATGGCAAATGGATTATTAGGGATAAATTTGAACCAATCCTCAAGAATAAAAAAGCTGTCATTGTGAGTAGAGATTCCAAACCAGGAATTCTAACCGGCATTGACAAACCATACTACGAAAGATCTTATCCCGTAACAGCAATGGTTTATGGGATATATCCGTTAAATGATAAACCCGATATCGCAAAACTAGCTCCTATGAAATATTCGTCAGGGCTTAATTGTGTAGCAACACGGGTAATGGAGCACTTCACAAATGCATCCCGAGGAAATAAACTAACTGATCTGCGACGTAGGAAAATAACCGAGTGGGAACTGACAGTGAAACAGAACGGTGCAAAGATTTCTGATATAGCTAAGTTAGAAACATCATTAAGATTTCCAATAACAGTTATGACGATAACCGGAGAGGTTTTATACGAACCGAAATATAACAAAAATGGAGCACCAATACAGATTATTGATCATAACAAACACGCGTGGACACCTGCGGTAACAGTATTTCCACGAGAACGAACCGTGAAATATATCCCTAAGGAGTTCGTCGGGGATGTTTTCTATGAAGAGAGATTATTTGATGCTATTCATGCGTTGTGTAAGGATGATCCTGTGTCAGTGTGGTTACTTAGAAGTGATGAAGATCCCGAAATAGGATTCGATCAATTTGTAAAACCAAATGGTGAATTATATCGCGTTGAAGAATTAGATAATAGAATGAGAAAAATCGCTAGTGATTTTTCACCGGAGAGTTTCCATGAAAAACTACTCACGGATAGTTTTACTATTCCATCAGTGGTAGCTCACTTCGCAAGAGAAAAAAACTCATGGCGTCCAACACGAAGTGATTTTCTCGAAGATGTTAAATTGAGTTGCGTCGAATTTGGTCATGGAGGACTGTGGAATACGAAATACCATCGTGATGGTATGATTTCAATTGATATATCCGCGTGTTACCCCGGAAGTTTTCTCGGATATGGGGAATGCGCTGAGTACTTCAAACGATTTGGACACCCCACGCATGAAATGACTCGTGTTGCGATTAATGGACCATTGCCTGATTTTGATTTAACCGGATTCGCTCGTGTGATATCATTCGAATTAGCTACAGGGTTACATCCGTGTAGTTATGTTTGGCTCGGTAAACACCTATCTGAAAAGGCCTGGATGCCAATAGTGCTATTGAGATATATGATTGATTGTGGTATGCTAATATCGTTGATTGTTTCCGAGGCTATTATATGCTATCGAGCTCAGAAAGAAGTTTGGCTACCACAACCCGATCTAGATAGAATAATCAGCGAACAGCGAAAACAATTCCCTGATTTCAGTGAAGAAGAAATCATAAATTGGTCTAAGAAGTTATTTGAAATTAAAAAAGAACAAGCAAAAGATCTCGGACGAAGAATAATCGGTAAATTCACTCAAGGTGGACGGTACGACAACGCAAAATATTCTTCGCGGTTGATCATAGATGTCGCTGAATACGATTTTATTGTAGCGGATTTAATGAAACAGGGAAAACTTGTATCCCGTAAGGATGCTTTTCTATCCAATGGTGAGAAAATGGGTACGGTTGTTACCTACTGTGATGGATATAATTCCCAGTACACACATTTGAGAAGTTCAATGCTAGCCTATGCTTCTATTAATCTATTTTCGATGATAAATAGATTTCCTAATACCGCGGTTAGAGTGGCCACTGATTCGATGTATATACACAATAAATACAAATCAGCTGTAGCTAAATTCACAGATCCCGAAGAAAATTGGGGGCGTTGGCGATTTAAAAAGGAGATGCTACATGAGTATTGTGAATCCGCAGACGTTGCCATGGATGATAAATATCTTTGTTGTAACCGTATTGAAAATCAATCAGAATTTTCTAATGCACCACCGGTATCTGATCCAATCTGTAGATATAAAACAGTTTATTTAAACGGTTGTGGTGGGTCAGGAAAGACAACTCGTGCAATTGAATTATTTCGTCGGTCAACCATGATTGTGCTAACACCGACTCACAGACTCGCCAGAGAGATGATACAGCGAGGGGTAAATGCCTGTACTTACCATAGTTTCTTTCGATGGAAGGGTGATAAATGGACTCCTGAGCGTATGGGTGATAAATTCATTCCTGAAATCATCATTTGGGATGAAATATGCACAGTGTCATTAGATGTATTACAAACATTTCTCGAGTGGTTGTTAAACAAAAACACAAAAGTCGTCATGTGCGGTGATCACGGCCAACCACCACCATTTGTCGGTGCATCTCCACATGAATGGCTAAGGGGTTTTGTAGACTACTATGAAGAAATCACCACTGATTATAGATCACTTGATGAACGATTACGAGAATTTAAGAAACTAATTAGATTACAACCGGATAGAATCCAGTGCGAAATAGCGCGTGAAGTGATTTCAGAAACTCCAATGAATGATTTCTGGGAAACATGGAGACCAAATGATTTGATAATTGCAAGTAGAAAAATAGTCAGGGATACACTTCAGATGAAGTTATTTGAATTGCATAAAGAAAAATTTGCAACGCTTCCAGTACCCCTTTGTTATAGGCCATCGGATACACGAAAACAGAATATTGAAGTTGATATTCCAGGACAGAGTGAAAAACAAATTCTCGTATTAAATGATATTGTGCTGGTTGATATCAATGTCGTTGAAGATGCATTGCGTGCTAATAAATCCCCGTGGACTCTAGGATACGCAGCAACAATACACTCTTCACAGGGATTGACTATATCGGATACAATTGTTTGGATGGTGGATAATCACATCGAATGGTCGAATTTAGTCTATCTCGCAGTATCCAGAGTACGAAGAATAAATCAACTTCGAAGAATTGTTTTCGATGATAATGACACAACAATAAGTGATATTGATGTTAGCATCATTAATAAAAAACTCTCCGGTTACAAACAACAGGACAAAAAAAACAACGAGAATTTGATATTGATGCTAAATTAATAATTACGCTGAAGAAACAACAGAATAATCACTGCGCGAGTTGCAATTGTATAATGCGTTGGCAGTATTCGGATAAGGATCCTCGCCAATTCACCGTAGACAGAAAAAATAACAGTTTCGGTCATGTCAGAAATAATGTGATGTTGACTTGTCTTGAGTGCAATAGACGCAACGGTGCTAGTTAAGACCATGCGGTGGCAATTGAGTATCCTCGGGAATTACCTGTAGTTGTTGTCGAGTAAAACCCCGCTGAGGGGCAGTTGAATCCAGTTTATAGATTGCTGGTCTACCAGTTGATCGTGTTATAGTAGATATCTTATGCGTAGTGACGCTCCAAATAGGATCAGTAGCCCTTTTTCTACCCCCTTCAAGCTCTCCTGGTTCGTATAAGTACCTCACAATGACATTACTACCAAGAATTGGTTCTTTGAAATCTTTTTGTGGTTGTACGGGTATTGACTTCTTTTTAATCGCGTTGATAGGTTTCATGTTGATTGTTCTAGTAATCTCGTTATTCAGTGCAGTAATCACAGATGGTAATCTTTTAACCCATTCACGGGATCGCTTTTCTTGAATGAATTCTTTTGCGTATTGATATCCAAATAACCGCTCAGCAATCGTCCGATTAAATCGTTCTACAATGGCCTGATCGCGATGTAGCGCAGTATGCCCTCGTCGTATGGTGACATTATGATGTTTCATTGTAGATAATACTGCACCCTGAAATTCCTTACCAGGATCAACCTGCAATAGATTTGGCCAGTGCAGAGGACCTCGTCGATAAATCCTCTCAAATGCAGAAGCAACTTCAGTGGCTGATTTTGTTTTTAACGGTTCTGCTTCTTTGTATCGACTTGCAATATCAACTACGGTTAGCGCGTATTTGTAACCACGATCATGTGGCAGAAATAATATATCAGCCTGATGAACTTCATTAGGAGCGGTCACATCAAAATGCGAGAATTGAATTTGTTTAGGCGGTGGTAGATAAATTTGCCATAGTGCCTGTTTGGATAACCAATTAGCCGCAGTGGTTTTTTTCACTTTTGCAGCGCTAGCGAGTTTATGGACTGCTGATTTACCCCTCCAGTATCCTCTTGGGGAATAATAAATTGATTCCATATTATTAATTACCGGCACCTAACATCAATTTACTTTTCATAGCCGATTTTATCAAAAATGAAGCCAATTTTTCTTTGAAGGATTTATCAGGAATAGCATTTAACGCATGAATTAATTTCACATCTGCTAGATGCCTGTGTTGCAGATTGCTGCTTTTATAAGCAACATCATGAAGGTGACACGCCTTATCAATGGCGTTTATTGGTTCTTCACCGGGGTTGGGTTGATTTTGATTATTGAGTCTGATATCAAGTCTGGTTCCCGGTCCACAGTAGCTATATCCGGGAAGGTGCTTTTCTCCCGGGTACTTTGCCCATGGGGTTCCAGGGAGCTTTGCCAATTTGGCTGCGATATCACCTCCTCGTTTTTTTTTAAATCAGATTTCATAGACACAAATCTAAATTTCTTTGTACCACATTGCATGCATTTACCAGAAAGCGCTGATCGGTTATTTTTAGTTGTAACTGTCGTCACATCATCTGTGCCAGTACGCGTTTTGCACTTCACACAATATAGATCCATAATTTATGTATAGAAATATGGATATAATTGATTTTTCAGCGACTAAAACAAGAGAACCAATTAAGCATCATGCAGCGCTACCAAACTCTATCCGGATGATTATAATCGGGCCATCTGGATCCGGTAAAACGCAATTGTTGCTCAATTTAATAATGAGATGGATGAAGTGGGATAAGTTGTATTTAATTGCTCCTAGCGTAGATGATCAACGATGTTATGAAGTGCTAAAAGATTTTAACGAGAATGCATCAGAAATTAGCGGTGAGAACGCCATTGATTTTATAACCGATATCGATGAAGCACCGAGTATTGATGATATTGATGGAGATATTAACAATTTAGTCGTATACGACGATATAATGTTGGATAAACAAAAAAATCCTGCTAGGATCTTTTCCCGGGGGCGTCACAAAAACACTGACGTGATATATGTCACTCAACGCTACACTCAGGTTCCAAAAGTCATCAGAGATAATTGCAATATTCTTTCTGTATTCAACGGCGTTGATACACATACGCTACGAAATATTTGGCAGACATGGTGTTCTGATATGGACTTCAATCAATTTCGAGATTTCTTTAGTCATGCTCAGTCGACTCCGCACGGATTCGCAACAATAAATTTGCATGATCCTCGGACACGATATCGTATCGGACTGGATCAAATATTCGGTTAAAATCATTTATTATTTTTTGTTAACCCATAGCAGCAGAGAGGGTGGATGACAACAAGTTGCGACCAAAATTGATTAAAAAATCGTAAAAATCTTCGTTTTCATTTTTTTAGTTAAAATGAGATTTCGTAGATTTCAACGAAATCCTACGGATCGTTTTAAGGATTCAATCAATTTTTTTTGTCTGAAAACGTTGTAGGATTCGCCCTCTTTTTGGTTAAAATGAGATTATAGGACGGCTCGTTTTAGGATTTCAATCAAATTTTGTCTAAAAACGTTGTAGGGTTCACCCTCTCTGCTGCTAAATGTATGAGTACCTGAGGTACTGATAACTAATTTTAAAAAAAAGTATATAACGCTAATATTCATAACTTTTATATAACCTTCTTTCATACATTCTGGATGGACAGTATCTGTATTCCACAACCTTGAAACGTACCGGTCCCGATACGCAATCACATCAGCCAGCGGCGCTTTGTGAACCCGACGCTACGCTTTTTAAATTCGAAACTGTTATTCTTATAAAACTAATTTATTAAATAATCAGCCTGTCAAAGCACTATTACCTAATCACACCTTTTCTTAACTCTTCTTTGATATTTAATTAAGATAATGACTCGCTCACTTACCGGGGCGCCCGCCGATATATATATATATATATATATATATATATATATATATATATATATATATATATATATATATATATATATATATGCGTGTGTGTTTGGACATTTTTGGGTAAATTAGCCTCAGTCAATCCATTATTTTCTGTTTTAATTAATCAACATTTGCAATTATGAATGTGTGTCCAATCCAAAAGCCAAACTGTATCAAAAGCTTGCCTTTAGTCATGATTGGTCATGTGAAAATGGAAAACAAAAGGTAATGGTAACACCACAGGAGTCTGACGTTTTATCAATAAAGTACGGCGAAATATCTGAAAAACTGAAAAACTACACATATGCATTCAAAAGACAGTTACGTACCAACGCATAACTCTTAAATGACCATGTCCTGAATCAAATCGGCGAATTAACCTTTATTTATACCATTACGGTCACAATCCCTCGCTATCAAAATTTATCTGATGGAAGTAGCCCATTCTACCAGTTTCTACCCTGCAGTAAATATGCTGAATAACATGATGAAAGTAATTTCTGAAGATAAAATGTTTATCTTGCTTTTATTTCAGATTGTATCATTTTATAATTTTATTTAAATTTCCAGAACAGAAATATGTAGTCAAAGTTCGGATAGTAGAAATAACGGTTGATGACGTCATCACACTTCAAATATTTATGACTGTTGCTGGACCCGGTAACTTTAAAAACACAGATTCTGCGCCTTGTTCGGTACAATTATTAGACACTATCGGATATTTACTGCAGGGTAGAAACTGGTAGAATGGGCTACTTCCGTCAGATAAATTTTGATAGCGAGGGATTGTGGCCGTAATTGTATTAATAAAGGTTAATTCGCCGATTGGATTCAGGACATGGTCATTTAAGAGTTATGCGTTGGTACGTAACTGTCTTTTGAATGCATACGTGTAGTTTTTCAGTCTTCTTGCGATTCTGAAGCGCCTGTGGTAACACAGACCTCCTTACTTTAAGAAGACAATCTAGGTATTTGTTCTTTACAAACGCATACCTGTAGAATACACTTTTTTTTAAAGACTAATTCATCTTAATATATTGTTTAATGATTCCAGGGTAACAGAAAATACTTATATTTCTCTAATTTGTCCTACAAAACGTTATTATGTTTTTGTTGTTTTATTGCGTAGCTGTACTGTGCTGATAATGTTCGTGCCATAACAATATTAACTTACTGTTTGAACAGGGTAAACAACAATAAAACCACAAACAAATGAAGGTACGTGTGTAGAGGAATAGATGTAGCAACAGTTTGAGCTGCGAGTAACCTCAAACAAATGTCAAAAACAAAAAGAAAATTACAAACGGGAGTGTCTTCTTCTTCTTCGAACAGAAAACAATCAACTCTCATCAAGTAAAAAAAAACTATTTTTTTTTTACAAAATGAATTTCCCACTAAAATGTTTCAAGCAAGTTTGATAATGTATCGTTGCAACGAAAACATTCTGAGAAGGTAGCGATATCAGCGGTCTTTTTTCAGTGAATATACAAATGCTACCAAAGGCAAATGGGTATGACGTCAAATACTTACCTTGCGATAAATCACCTTATCTGTACTATAAATGTATGTATATTTATAGTACAGATAAGGGACTATAGTGTTGGCACAGATTTCGTCATACATTATTATTGTATGCTAGTCCCCTGTGATTGCTAACGTTACCAGCTGCTCAAGGGAGATAACTGACGCGTATTTCCGGTTAAAGAAGAGCCGGGGTGGGGTGGGAATGTTATAATACAGCTCTATTCCTACGAATCGAAGATAATCAGGTCTCACTGGACAGAATTTTTGGCAAATTTTCGTCCGACAATGTGTGAACTGATAAATGTGATAGTTAGACTCATGCCTTAGAGAGGTGTCAAAATACGAAACTATGCAGTGAGACGTAATCACTAAAATGTCATCGACACATTCCATATTTAGATACATAACTAAAACCTCTACCGCGTGAAACCCTCTCCGATCCTCACATTCTTTGGGTTGTTCAAGAGTTATCTGAGCCGTATCCAATTCTTACAAATAATGCATAGTTTGAAAGAAAAGCCAAATGCTTTCCTGTATGATTTAAACAAAATCCCCGCTCTCTATTAAATTATTCTAGCATAGTTAAAAGAATGAACGCCCAGTAAAGAGGGTTTCCCCTCTGTACACAAATAGCAACATGGTGGCACTCTGCCCATCTTCGTTAGCCAAGGTTTTGATATGATAAATCAATCATGGCATAACAAGCAGATATTTATACGCTTCATTTCTGTAACTTTCATTGAATGTAAGCCACCGCACCCAATCAAAATTAAGTTATTAAAATTTGAATGCTGTTCCTACATGATTGGGAATGGATTAATAAGCAAATTCCTCCACTGCCGGTACGTGTTTGCACAAATACTTTTAACTCAAAACGATATGTAATGACTTATCTCTGGAATGTAGAACTATTTTCGATGTTCAGCTTACAAAGTATCCTTTATTGGTCAATTGCCTCCACAAGTGTATGCCGATGTTGTACAATGCACCACTTTATTGGTAAATTGGCATTATATACTAAGGGAGGCAACTTTGACATCCAATAGATGTCGCTCGGACAAAGCACCAATATATCTGTTTTATCCGCCAAGGTGTAGGTACGGCCATCACATTGAAACCTTGGCTAGGAAAAATGCACTCGACCCAACGGAAGCGCCCCCTGGTTACGTTATTATCAGTGTAGCATAGATTTATCTGAGATGGGATCAGCCCAGAATACACACGCTGGTGTCAGCCTAGCACATAGTCAACTTAAGCTGGGATCAACTCAGAATACACTAGAATGATGGGGTCAGCCTAGCACAGTATGCAGAAGTTGGAATCAGTCTAGAATACAATTTAATGTTGGGATCAGCTTGGTACCAAGTATACTTCAGTTGGGATCAGCCCAGAAGACACTATAATGCTGGGATCAGCCTCGCATAGATCTACTTGAAGATGGGATCAGACCACCAGAATACACTCTTATGTTATGACCAGCTTAACGCATAGCGTACCCTATACTGCTATTAGCCCAGAATACACTCTAATGCTGGGATCAGCCTAGCACAGATTTTGCTTGAGTCGTGGAACGTAAGTGGCCGAGTGGTCTAAAGCGCTCGGATCACTGCCATCTCCCCACTGTCTGCGTGAGTTCGAGTCTCAGGTTCGGCCAATGTGGATATGTTAGAAAACTTGCCAGTATATTCTGATGGGTCAGATGTTCTTTTGGGGTTTTTCCCGGGTTCTTCTTCCACCATTTATACTGGCCGCCATGTATAGCTTATCTTGTGCTGAAAAATGGCGTTAAACCCAACAATTACAACAACTTAAGCTTGGATCAGCCCAGAATATAGTGTAATGCTGTGATCAGCCCAGAATATAGTGTAATGCTGGGATCATCCTAGCACCGATTGGGAATAATAGTCTTGTACATTCAGATTATAGTCCTACAGAGAGAGCCAAACATGTTAAATATATAACATTGATGTTTGTTTTAGTCATGATTTCGATGTTGTCGACTATTGGTAATAATGAATAGTGGCTTGTTTGAGAGAAAGTGAGAGAGTGAATGTAAGAGAGAATTAATGCATATATTCGTTTATCCTATATTTTTTTATAATACGTGAATTAAATCTTTGTTGGTACAATTCGGTAGTTTTGTGTGCATAAACTGAGAATTTATTCATTTTTAGTTTATGCACAACTTGATGATATTGAGTTATTTTATATACATATTGACTGTTCTGCAATGGGCATTGTCTGATAATGACCGTTAAGAGAAGAATTTTTGGTTTAGCAAGCTGATGCAATGTCAAATTATATGACTTAATCATTGAATAATACTTGTATAGGGGCTATCCGGGACCTTATTATCTCTGTCCTAAGATACCTTGCTAATTAGAAAACACACACACACACACACATACACACACACACACACACACACACACACACACACACACCTCCTCTTGATCAAAATATGAAAAAGGTGGTTTAAACACAAAATAATATTTTCGCGTGTCCATCCAGTTTCTTATTGTTGCTTTATAATATAAGAAAATATTAATTTTTTTAAGTAATTTTGAAAATGAATTTTGTCCAGGATGCTAAGTCTTATTCAGTCCGGTTATAATGATTTCCATACCCATCGCCTTTGCTAATATGAATTGAGCTTGATACTCCCGGGTGTTGTAAAACTACATTGAAATAGAGAGCCAGACTAGTCAGAGTCAGCAAGAAACTATAAAGGATATATAAACAGTTCCACAGGGAAACAACCAATATTACGGGTTGGAGAGATCAACATAGGAAGAGAGATAGCCATTGTAAAATAACCAACAGATATACTAAGAAAAGAAGAAGAAGAAAAAAAGAGAGAAAACCCCTAAACAAATATGAGAACTAAACTTATCAGACATCCATCTTGAAATTCCACAAGAGGCAGCAAATTGAAAAGAAATTTAACACAAAAGTTGTATCATCCAGATTAGCGACGATCGCTCTAACAACAAGTTACAATGGGATATGAATACTAGAAACTGAGAGAAGCAAATTGAAAGACAAAAGAGACCCTTCGTTATATTTGGATTCCTAGCAAAATCATGGTATAGAGGGTGTGTCTACTACAGGAAATGTACAGGAAAGATACCCTTGAAATGCCCAACAAACCAAGAAACACAAGAAGAGACTGGAGAATCCCAAGCAATGAAGCGACAAAAACAAAATCATTTAAACCAGCAGCTTGGAAGGAAACAGACTCGCAATACACGTGGAATAATAACTGGTAAACAAGCAACATCGAGAAGGTAAATTAAACCCTAACAAACAGCAAAATACAGTGAGACACCAACAACAACAGGTAGCACGACCAAAGCAAACCCAACAGCAGCCAAGAAAGTAAAACGAAATGCACGATTAGGAGAGGGGAATTCAACAATAAGAAAAACAACGCCCAAAACCACAAGAGAACAAATACAACACCAATTATAACCACCAAACAATCATCAACAACACCAAGAAAAACAAAGAATCTAAAGAAGGAAAACAAAAACAAAAACAAGAGGCAACAACATAAACTACCACAGTACAATCGATCGAATAGAATCAGAGACAGCGATACAAATAGAAAAAGAATAGAATCAGAGACAGAGATACAAATAGAAAAAGAATAGAATCAGAGACAGAGATACAAATAGAAAAAGAATAGAATCAGAGACAGAGATACAAATAGAAAAAGGGAAAAAAAGAAGGAAACTTAGAAAAGAAGAGTACAGTATGACCGAAGCCTATTCTATAGAGGAAGACGAATGCCTAGAACAGATAGTTGGATTACAATAAATAAAAAAGAAAGAAAGATATTATGAATCAAATATACAAACCAATAGGGAAATAATGGAAACAAAAATACAATAAATACATTTTAAAATTCATACTAATAAAACGCTATGCCGTACAAAAAACTATTGCACACAAATTATAATAATAGGACAGGAGGGCCTCTCGAACTGGTCTGGAAAGATCAGTCACCCCTTCAGAAAAAGGTAAATGTACAGACAATGAATCTAGAGTCTTGCCATCAAACTATTCTAATGGATTTATGCTGAATGTGTTGCGTGAGGAAGAGAGGTGTGCACCAGAGTTGTTTCCACGTGCTGGCGCGTGCAGACACAAATCACATACGAATACTAGTCGGTGCAGTACAGAAACTGACCAACCAAACCCCTCCCTGGAAGTCTCATTCTGATTAAAAATCAAATCTCCATGGTCCAACGTGAAAGATTGTAATCAGACTAAGATTGCAAGCAGAAGATACGGTGTTAGCTTAACACGAGACAGCGGATACCTGGTTTTCACCAAGTCGGGAGAAGACACATGTAGGTAGCGTGGAGGTGAAATTATCAACAACAGAGCGGAAATCCCGAGGGACTGTGGAATACAGATAACCTGAGGAAGAAATCCTGGGAGAAGACACCAAAAACAGAACTTTCCAACGACAAGCTAATCGAAATTCCCTTATTTGGGGGGGGGGGGGTCCATTTGCCGGTTTGGAATCTCCTTTTGATCCTACCTATTTAAATGACATATTTTGTTTTAGCCACCACTATTACATGCATGGGAGCAGTCCCGGATTACCCATTAGGCAGAGTAGGCAACTGCCTATGGGCCCCGCAACTTTTATGGGCCCCATCAGGGGCCCCCATGAGACCGTGACTGTGGGTCTGGGGCCCCAAAAGTTTGACTGCCTATGGGCCTCCACGGTGCTTAAAACGGCGCTGCATGGGAGAGAGAGAGAGAGAGAGAGAGAGAGAGAGAGAGAGAGAGCTAGACTGGGCGAAATAGGATATAAAAATACATCACTGGCGTTTCAATTCATGATCTTCTGCAGCTTTGCGTGGCTGAAAGTGCTTTTCTCAAACTTTGGTGTCCGCCCGGACATTTTATAACAAATCGTAATTAATTATTTAGTGTGGCACAAGCACAACCAACTTTTCAAACAAAAATCGATTTTAACCGTCAAAACAACAAATAGACCCTTCTTACGAATTTTCATGTTTTAACCAACAAAAAAAAAGAAAGTCTCCATTTGCCAAACAGAGACTTAGTGATTTTTGTCTAAAACACGATCTTGCAGAAGGCTTCGAAATGAGTAAAAACTCACCTCTATGATTTCAACCGAATATTTTATCAAGTCCGACACGATATCGCGTCCGAGGGTCTGCTAAATTTATCGTCACAAATCCGTGTGGTATTGACTGAGCGTGACTAAAGAAATTTCTAAATTGATTATGATTCATATCACCGCTGCATCAGGTCTGATGAATATTTCGTAGTGTATGAGTATCAACTCCGTTAAACACACACAGCAGATTGCGATTATCGCGAATCACTTTTGGAATTTGTGTGTATCGTTGAGTGACATATATTACATCAGTGCTTTTATGCCTGCCTCTGGAAAATATCCTAGCAGGATTCTTTTGATTGTCTAACATGATATCGTCATATACAACTAAATTGTTAATACTTCCGTCGATGGAATCAATACTCGGTGCATGGTTGATATCAGTAATAAATTCAATAAAATCATCATCGATTTGAAATTCTTTTGCTTTCTCGTTAAAATCCCTTAGCACTTCATAGCATCGCTGATCGTCTACACTCGGGGCTATTAAATACAATTTGTTCCATTTCATCCATCTCGTTATCAAATTAAGTAGCAGTTGTGTTTTGCCACTTCCAGATGGTCCGATTATAATCATTCTAATTGAATTCGGCAACATTTCATGGTGTTTAATAGGTTTCCGTCGTCGGGTAGCTGAATAATCAATTATATTCATGCTGTTATATATAAATTATGGATCTATATTGTGTGAAGTGTAAAAAACGTACTGGCACAGATGACTTGACGACGATTACAACTAAAAATAACCGATCAGAGCTTTCTGGTAAATGCGTACAATGTAGTACAAAGAAATTTAGATTTGTTTCCCTTGGTAAACCCAAGGAACCTTTAAAAAAAAACGAGGAGGTGATATCGCAGCCAAGCTAACTAAACTCCCTGGAACCCCATGGGCAAAATATCCAGGAGAAAAACACTTTCCAGGGTATAGTTATTGTGGACCGGGAACAAGACTTGATATCAGACTCAATAATCATAACCAACCCAAACCCGGTGAAGAACCAATAAACGCCATTGATAAGGCGTGTCACGTTCATGATGTTGCTTATAAAAGCAGCAATTTGCAACACAGGCATCTAGCAGATGTGAAATTATTTCATGCGTTAAATGCTATTCCTGATAAATCCTTCAAAGAAAAGTTTGCTTCCTTTTTGATAAAATCGGCTATGAAAAGTAAATTGATGTTAGGTGCTGATAATTAATAACAACATGGAATCTATTTATTATTCTCCGAAAGGATATTGGAGAGGCAAGGCAGCAATCAATAAACTCGCTAGCGCTGCAAAAGTGAAAAAAACCCACTGCGGCTCATTGGTTATCTAAACAGGCACTATGGCAGATTTATCTACCACCGCCTAAACAAATTAATTACTCGCATTTTGATGTGACTGTCCCTAATGAAGTTCATCAAGCTGATATATTATTTCTGCCACATGATGGTGGTTACAAATACGCGTTAACTGTAGTTGATGTTGCAAGTCGATACAAAGAAGCAGAACCGTTAAAAAAAATCATCACCTGAAGTGGCTTCTGCATTTGAAAGGATTTATCGAAGGGAATTTCAGGGTGCAGTGTTATCAATAATGAAAAATCATAATGTCACCATCAGACGGGGGCATACTGCGCTAGATCGTGATCAGGCAATTGTAGAACGATTTAATAAAACCCTTGCTGAGCGGTTATTTGGATATCAATACGCAAAAGAATTCATCCAAGAAAAAAGATCCCGTGAATGGGTCAAAAGGTTACCAGGGTTAGTTGCTGCGCTAAATAATGAGATTACCAGAACAATCAACATGAAACCTATCAACGCGATTAAAAAGAAGTATATACCCGTACAACCACAAAAAGATTTAAAAGAACCAATTCTTGGTAGTAGTATCACTGTTAGGTATTTATACGAACCAGGAGAGCTTGAAGGTGGCAGAAAAAGGGCTACTGATCCTATTTGGAGTGTTACTGCACACAAGATATCTAGTATAACACGATCTAGCGTTTCTAGACCAGCAATCTATTAACTGGATTCAACTGCCCCTCAACGAGGATTTACTCGACAACAATTACAAGTGATACCCGAGGATACTCAATTACCACCGCGGGGTCTTAACTAGCATCTAAAACAATTCTTCGAAGCTGATTTATTTTTCGTACTCTGGATACTGCAAGATAGACTAAATTTGACCATTCGATGCGATTATCGACTATCCAAACAATTGTATCCGATATAGTCAGTCCCTGTGAAGAATGTATTGTTGCTGCGTATCCTAGCGTCCATGGGGATTTATTAGCACGCAATGCATCTTCGACGACATTGATATCAATCAGCACAATATCATTTAGCACGAAAATTTGTTTTCTTGACTCTGTCAAGCCTGGAATATCAACTTCGATATTTTGTTTTCGTGTATCCGATGGCCTATAACAAAGAGGTACTGAAAGCGTTGCAAATTTTTTTTATGCGTTTCAAATAACTTGATCTGAAGTGTGTCTCTGACTATTTTTCTACTTGCAATTATCAAATCATTTGGTCTCCATGTTTCCCAAAACTCATTCATGGGAGTTTCTGAAATTATTTCACGGGCTATTTCACACTGGATTCTATCCTGTTGTAATCTGATTAGTTTCTTAAATTCTTTAAATTCATTATCAAGTGATCTATAATCCATGTTAATTTCTTCATAACAGTCTACAAAACCCTTTAGCCATTCATGTGGGGATCCACCGGCAAATAGTGGGGGTTGGCCGTGATCACCGCACATGACGACTTTTGTATTTTTCAATAACAACCACTCAAGAAATGTTTGTAATAGATCTAATGACACTGTGTCTATTTCATCCCAAATGATGATTTCAGGAATAAATGTTTCGCCCATACGCTCAGGAGTCCACTTATCTCCTTTCCATCGAAAGAAACTGTGATAAGTACAGACATTTACCCCTCGCTGTATCATCTCTCTTGCAAGTCTGTGAGTTGGTGTTAGCACAATTATGTTTGGATTGGAAACGCGGAATAATTCAACTGCCCGAGTTGTTTTTTCTGACCACCACAGCCGTTTAAATAAACTGTTTTATATCGACATATTGGATCAGAACACGGTGGTGCATTAGAAAATTCTGAACACTGATTGCTTTTTAAAAAATTATTTTCAATTGTTGCATCTGCTGATTGAATATAATCATGAAGCATTTCCCGCTTAATTCTCCATGACCCCCAATTCTCGTTAGAATTTATGAATTCAGCCACATCGCTATTTATGTATAATGAGTCAGTGGCGACTCTAACTGCGGTGTTAGGAAATTTATTTATCATTGAAAAAAAATTGATAGAAGCATAACCGAGCATAGAAGCTCTCAAATGTGTATACTGCAGATTGTATCCATCGTTGTAGGTAACAATTGTACCCAATTTGGTTCCATCGGACAGAAATTCGTCTTTACGATTGACATATAGGCCTTTATTCGTTAGATCCGCGATTACAAAATCGTATTCAGCTTTGTATATAATTAACCGTGAAGAATATCTTGTATTGTCATATTTGCCACCCTGAGTAAATTTACCGATTATTCATCGTCCAAGATCTTTTGCTTCGTTGTTTCTGATTTCAAATAGCTGTTTTCGCTGTTCGCTAATTATTTTTTCTAGATCAGGTTGTGGTAACCAGACTGATTTCTGTGCTCGATAGGATATAATCGTTTCACTGACAATTAATGATTTTAACATCCCACAATCAATCATATACCGTAACAACACTATTGGCATCCAGTGTTTTTCAGACATGTGTTTACCAATAAAAACATAACTACACGGATGAAGTCCTTCAGCCAATTCAAATGATACTACACAAGCAAATTCAGTTAAATCAAAATCAGGCAGTGGCCCATTAATATCAACACGGGCCATTTCGTGTGTGGGGTGTCCAAATCGTTTGAAGTATTCGCTACATTCTCCATACCCGAGAAAACTCCCTGGATAACACGCAATCATATCAACGGAAATAACGGTTTCAGTGTCATATTTTGTATTCCATAACCCTCCATGGCTGTATTCAAGACAGGACAATCTGACATCTGATAAAAACTCACTTCGGGTTGGTTTCCACGCGTTTTTCTTCCTAGCAAAATGTGCTGCAACTGATGGAAGTGTAAAACAGTTTGTTAATAATTGATTTTCAATTTCCCCCCCCCCCCCCAGAACACTTGGGAGAAAACTCACTAGCTAGTTTTTCCATTTGATTATGCAGCTCTTCAGTACGGTACAATTCTCCGTTGGGTCTTACAAACTGATCAAATCTACATTCATCGTCTGCAGCACTATGAAATAGCCACATCGACACAGGATCGTTTTTACTCAAATTGTAAATAACATCAAATAATTTCTGCTCGGAAAAAAACTCTTCGGTTTGGGGGATATATTTTACAGTTCTATCCCGTGGGAATATTGTTACTGCAGATGACCACGCGTGTTCGTTATGATCAATAATTTGTATTGGAGCTCCATTTGATTTATATTTCGATTCGTATAATACTTCACCGGTTATTGTCGTTACTGATATTGTAAATCTCAATGACTTTTCTAATTTGATTATATCCTGAATTGTTGCCCCATGCTGTTTCACCGTTAATTCCCATTCGGTTATTTTTTTTTCGTCTTAGATCAGTCAATTTATTTCCCCGGGATGCTTTTGTGAAGTGTTCTATTATTCGTGTTGCTACACAATTGAGCCTTGACGAAGAATATTTCATGGGTGCTAGTTTTGCAATATCAGGTTTGTCATTTAACGGATATATCCCGTAAACAACTGCTGTTACAGGATAAGATCTCTCGTAGTATGGTTTGTCAATTCCAGTCAAAATTCCTGGTTTGGAATCTTGATTCACAGTGACAGTTTTTTTATCCTTGAGAATTGGCTCGTATTTATCACGAATAATCCAATCTCCAGTGTCGTCACGGATAAGGAATTTTATTCTAAAAAAATGCCTTTTCCGCGAAAGATGTGAGATTATCCCTGCTGCTTTTTCATCATTCATGGTAGCGTCAACACGGCCATCAATTCGAAATGTTGACCAACAGTGAGATGCCCCATCACGCTTGAATTCATTAAAACAATCTCTGATTTTACTAATCATGGTTCTATCAGGAATTTTATTCTTGGGTGTATCAGAAACTCTATCGAGATTGAATTTAACTCTTTTCCAAGGCGTAATTTTCGATAATCTCTTGAACTCCTTCATGCTATAATTAAAACAAGCATTTAAATGAAAGATTTATGTATAATGAATCATTGCAAATGGCTCATGATTGGATCAGTGACTCCTTGTAACAAATCATGCAGAAATGAGTTCTGTGGGTATCATATGCAAAGTTTTCGACGTGGAAGCCTTGGTCCGTTACCTTGTATTCGATGTGGGGTTGGGGTCAGGGGAAAATCGCAGTTGTGTATCGGTTGTGGTGGTAAGCGATACAGAGAGTTGAAGCGTTATTATGACAAAAGAATCAAAAATTCCATCAAAAATTCTGACCCTGACACTGTCAGCGACAAAGTCCCTGACCCTGACAAAGTCCCTGACAAAGTCGGTATCAAGGATAAAATCAAAAGAACTCCTCGAGACTATATTGAAAGATTCATTATTAAACCAAACAATGAATTAGACAAAACAATAGTATTAGTATACAAATGAACCAAGAATTCAGACCGCATCACTTGATTACAAATTATGAAGCATCCAGTGATGGTGTTGTAAGAAACCGTAGACTGAAGAAACCAGTTGGTGCTGTGGGTAATCAAGGGTATTTGAAGTTTCTCGCTGGAAGGAAGAATTATTACTGCCATGTTTTAATGGATTGATCAAAGATGGTCTTGTTATTGATCACAAGGATTCTAATCCAAAGAATAACAAATTGGATAAAAAAAAAGCGAAACCAGTAAAATCTTTTAATACGGCAACTAACGAAGAAAAAATATTTCAATAGATAGCTAGCGCCGGTAGGCACTTCGATATTTGTCGATCTTCTGTACGATTCGTTGCAGAAGGGATTTATCGATCTGGGATTTCAAAAAAGAGCGGACAAAAAATTCAATTTAGTTATGTATGATGCGTCATATTTTTCATTTAGAAATATGTAATTGTTATAGAATATGAATTCTGAAAAAATGAATAGCATTATAGCTGAAATCTTAAAATTGAAAAGTCAGGATATAATGCTATCAGATGGGTTAAATCCTGATCAAATTGTGTCAGATTTTCAGGATATAGAATACGGAGTTAACAATAACAAGTATATGCTACCAAAGAAATATGCGCTAATCAAAAGAATTCAGAATTCTATTCGGGACTCTCTTGCATTTTCCAGTGAAGAAACAAATGGCTAAAAATCGATGAAAACAGACAAAAATTGATGAAAAATGGCTAAAAATTATCAAAAATGAATCATAACAGCTTTTCCCTATGGAAAATCCAATGCAAAATCGACTACTTGACCGTAAAATCTCAAGGAGATTTTCAACTGAAAACCACCAAAATGGCACAAAATCAGTGAAAAAACCACCAAAACTGTCAAAAATTCAGTGAAAAACAGGCAAAATCAGTGAATAAAAAATATTTCGCAATGAATATAAAATAAAAATATTTCACACTGAATGAAAAATATTTCACACTGAATAAAAAATAAAAACTATTTCACACACTGAATAAAAACTATTTCACACACAGTAAATAAAAACTATTTCACACTGAATAAAAACTATTTCACACACACTGAATAAAAAATCGATAATTTCATAGCGAATAAAAAATATTTCACACTGAATAAAAAATAAAAATATTTCTCACTGAATAAAAATATTTCACACACTGAATAGAAACTATTTCACACTGAATAAAAGATAAAAATATTTCACACTGAATAAGAAATAAAAATATTTCACACACTGAATAAAAAATATTTCACACTGAATAAAAAATAAAAATATTTCACACACTGAATAAAAAATATTTCACACTGAATAAGAAATAAAAATATTTCACACTGAATAATAAAAATGTTTCACACTGAATAAGAAATAAAAATATTTCACACTGAATAAAAAATAAAAATATTTCACACACTGAATAAAAAATATTTCACACTGAATAAGAAATAAAAATATTTCACACTGAATAAGAAATATAAATATTTCACACTGAATAAGAAATGAAAATATTTCACACACACTGGATAAAAACTATTTCACAGCGAATAAAAAATCGATAATTTCACACATAACGAGTGAAAACTATTTCACACACACTGGATAAAAACTATTTCACACTGAATAAAAAATCGATAATTTCACACACATAGCAAGTGAAAACTATTTCACACACACTGGATAAAAACTATTTCACACACACTGGATAAAAAATATTTCACACTGAATAAAAAATAAAAATATTTCACACTGAATAAAAAATAAAAATATTTCACACTGAATAAAAAAAAAAATATTTCACAACAATAGAAAATAAAAATATTTCACACTGAATAAAAAATAAAAATATTTCACTGAATAAAAAATATTTCACACTGAATAAAAAAATAAAAATATTTCACAGCAATAGAAAATAAAAATATTTCACAGCAATAAAAAATAAAAATATTTCACACTGAATAAAAAATAAAAATATTTCACACTGAATAAAAAATAAAAATATTTCACACTGAATACAAAATAATTCACACTGAATAAAAAATTGATGGACCGTTAATGGATGGTTCCGATTAGTTATTCATCGATGGGGAAAATTGTTTTACAATTGAAAAATTGTTTTACAATTGAAAAATTGTTTTACAATTGAAATCTACGATTTTTAATAATGGTCAATGAAGCATTAACGACCCGATTGGCTCGTGAACGACTAGATGCAATTAAAAGATTTATACCTATTCGCGACTCTGTAAGAAATAAACTGCAACAACGACAGAGTTTACAAACTGATTTTGCTGCGGGATCTGAAGAATTATTTAAACCAGTAACCACAGCAACGTATGGGGTAGAGCGTGCTATACGATGAGATACGGGAAAATCTCTTATTGGTGAACTTGAAAAAATAGCAGCGGAAACTGAACAAACAAAACAAGCTGTACAAAAAATGGAATCTAAGACACCTGAATCAAAAAGAACAGTAGGTGATTTACGCGTGAGATTTAACGAGGAAAGGTTAGCAGCAATTGATAAGACTGATCCAGCAGAAATTCCTGCGCTTGTTGTTGCAACTTATGAAACAGAAAAAAAATGTTGAAACAAGAAATCACAAGTTTGTTAGAAGTATAACTCACTGGGCTGATATATTCTACAAAATCAAAACTAAAAAAAGTCAAATTAAGACAGATAGTGCATCATACATTAAATATATCAATGCGGTGGGTACAGTGTATAAACGATATGAAGAACTAAAACAACGAAAATTGCAAGGAAAGCGACAGCAACCTGCAAAGAAAATATCTTTCTCTCCTAGAAAACAACAACAACTACCACTTGATGATGATGATGATTTTAGCTATTTACAACCCACGGATACAGAAAAAATGGATGAAGCAACTGGTTATAGCGGGAAGGGATTGTCCAGTGGGGTATGTCCTGATAGTGTTATCAATGATATATCACGATTAGATGTTCTTGTAGGAGGGTTCCGAGCTGGAAATAACTCACCGGAAATAATTAATGAAGCAGCTGATATCTGTAGACTGTTATTTCAAGGTGGTATCATGGATATCAAAACATATCGTGGTTTCATTAGCGATTTAGTGGAAAATGGGTATCATAGTGATTAATTGAAAAATTGTTTTACAATTGAAAAATTGCTAGCAATTTCAAATAATGATCATACACTACAATCATGATAAACCAACCAGCGTCTATGTAGTTAATTCACGATTTCCGGTTTATAGAGCATATTACGGAGATGGTTTCGGTGATACCATTGCAGGGTTATTTACAAGAATGGCCCCAAAAGTGATGCCGTTAGCTAAACAATTAGGAATGAAAGCCATTAATGTTATTCGTGATAAGGGCATTAGTACTGTTGGAGATCTTGCCGGAAAAGCGTTTTCAGCCGCGAAGAATAAATTAACAGCGCTAGTTAGACGAAAAAAGAAACCGTTACCATCTACTGCAGTTATGCCTGCAAGTGTTAGTAAAATAATAAATAACGCAGTAGATGAAAAACTAGAGTCATTGATGACCCCCGACCAAAGCAACATCGCAAATATGATAGCAGGAAGTGGCTTACGACCACGACGGTGAAAATCGTTTACGATGAAAATCACAATTTAGATCAATGGATATATAATAAAATGTTCAAAAGGTCACCTGATCCAGCGTTTGATATAGACGCCCCAGTCCCTAAGGATGATTCTGTACGCGATTATCAATATTACGCCTATCATGCAATAGACTCAAATAGCCGATCAAGAATTGAACTTCAAGTTCATGATACCAGTAAATATTTTCTTCCCGCTGAAGCGTTTATTGAAGTAGAAGGAGAACTTGTAACAGCTGCTGATACTCCTGCTGTACAAGCACCGTATCCAGCTGGTACTCAAGTCGGGTTTGTCAATAATGGTATCATGGCGCTATTTGAGAGTGCTAGATACCTCATTGATGGAAAAGAAATTGAGTCGATAGATCGCGATGTTGATGTGGCTACAACAATAATCGAGTTAGCGAGATATTCTGATGATTATACAAGACCAGCAGGACCTTCTATGATGTTTGCAAAAGATGTTAAAAATACCACTGGAGGAAATCCATTTACTATGAGACGACCAAAAAAAGTCAGTGCTGCTAATGATGATGCTGATGTCGAGGCTGTAGTTATAAACAACGATCCTAATTTCAATCTAGGAGCTGCAACACGTATGTCAATGTTGGATGGGCGGCGTAAATCATTTTCATGCGCGATTCCACTGCATCATATATTTGGATTCTGTAGAAATGTACGAAAAGTTATTTATGGAGCGAGGCATACAGTAGCACTGGTGCGAAAGAGTGATGATAATGACGCAATTTGGAGGATTCCAGCAAGCCCAGCTGCAGATCATTTTATTGATGATGCCGGTAAAGTCATTTTAACAAAAATATCATTGTGGATGCCAGTGTTGACTCCATCAATTACTGCAGAAGAACGATTATTATCATTTATGGACCAAGGAGGAAAATCACTGATAAGTTGGCTAACGGTAAGTATAGATGTGAAGCAATCAAATATTAACGGGTTATTCACGTGGAACCTAGCATTAAAACAAGGCGTTTCTGCCCCACGTCATATATTTATTGCGTTACAGGATAACACACGAGTTGGCAATCAACTCTCCAGCCATATGATATTTGATCCATTAGGTGTTAAAGACGTCTCACTGAGAATAAACGGCCAACAGGAACCATCTGAAGATATACAACTTAATTATACAGAAAATCATATTGCACGAGTTTATCATCGTCTGTTGTCATTTATGGCACGCGATCAAAATGTCGATACTGGTCTGCAAATATCACAATTTGATTTTAAGAATCTGTATCCGATCTATTACTTTTCGTTGGAACATCTTGATTTGACAAGACAATCCGTAGTTGATATACATTTTAGAGCTAATAATGTGACTCGTGGTGCTATTGCTAATTATAGAGCAGTTGCTGTCATTCTCAGCGATAAATCAATGCTACTCGAAGGTGTTGATGGAAGAATGAGAGTGGAAGATGCGCCAGTAGAAAATATGTAAACAATTTTCTCTTTACAATTTACGATTTAGAATCAATCTATTATGTATAATGTCATATAGTGTTATTAGTGTTGCGTTACCTCCTGGTCAAGTCAAGAAATTGCAATCAGAATCGGCTAAAAAATGTGGAACCACAATCACGTTGAAACCTAATCAAATGAATGGTGGTGCAAAAAAATTATCGCTGACAACTCGTCAAGTGAAACACTTCAATGATGCACTTGTAGCAATAAAAGGTGTTCAGATTACTATTTCTGCGGCTGCTATCAAAAATATGAATAAAACAGGCGGTATATTCCCGTTATTTGCTGCGTTACCAGGATTAATTGCAGCGGCTGCACCAGCAGTTGCAAAAGCTGTCGCATTGGGGGCAGCTTTAGGCTTGGGAGCAAAAGCGATGCAAGGCATTGCTGAATCATATGAACCGAAGAAAGGACGAGGGTATAAAAAAATGGAAAGGGTCTAAGACTACCAGGAACCCCGTATTCATGGTACAGCGGAAAGGGTCTAAGACTAGGACCGGTTTACTAGTTGAGGAATCTTTGGTTCCAATGTCCAATTTTGATTTAATTGATGCCGCTAAAAAATTGGCGATTAAATTTTCAGAGGTGTCTTTATGAAAGATCAGTTACCGGCACAACCCAACAGCGTTGAAACCGGTATTATTAATTTAGATAACAGCACCGGACCTGGAACTCACTGGGTTGCATACGCTATTGATCCGCGTGCAATCGTCTATTTTGATTCATATGGATTAGCCCCGCCAAAAGAGTTTATGCGTTATATAAACCGCTTAAAGACTTTTCCAATGAAGACTTGGTATTCTACGCTACCAACACAACAAATGAATGATCCACCAATATGTGGCAGCGAAGTATTAAATGTCCTTGACGCTATTTCAACATCTGGAAAACCACCACATGTTGTCGTAAATGAATACACTAGTAGTCGCTGGAAATCGAAACGATTTTAAAGAGAGATGTATAAAATAAAATGATTGATATTTGGGGGAGATCTTTATCAACGCTGAAGAAACCAACCACAGAAATATCTGCAACCGGTAATATAAAAAAATAATCGAAGATGAAATAGCTGAGACGTTGAACTTAACAAGTGTTGATCCTAATGAAATGGTTGTATTTCAAGATCGTCAGGGTAAATTGAAAACTAGTAATGTGTCGTTGGATGATATTTTGGTTAAACAACGAAACGCAATCGAGGATACTATCGCGTTATTTTCCGATCAGGGTAAACTCAAACCGGGTGTACTTTTTTCGACTATTACAGATAGATTAAAAACTCTCAACGATGAGTTAAAAAATTCTGTGTTGGATCTAGCAACACTTCAATCTAAAACTGAAGAACACGGAAAACAGTTTTCAAATTTTCGTAGAAACATCGTGGATAAATTTATTGGAACCCCGTTGGATAAAATTGAAATAAAACTCCCTGATATTAAAAAATCCATCGATGAGACGAAAAACTTCATCGAAGTCATCAAAAATGATTTTTCGAGGATGATAACAATCATTGAAAAAACAAAAATTCCTCATGAGAAAACCAACAATGTAGTATACACGATCCAACACGGATCATTTGCGTGGACACCTACAAACAACAAATTAGATATCACTGCAACCGTTAAAGGTATTTATCGATTGACACTAGTGACAACGACTCAATTTAATATTTCATCGTCGAGTTCATCTGGGGTCAATAATACGATTTCAACGATCATCGACAAGGATACAACTGAAATGTTCACGATAACATCTACTGATAAAAATTTGGTTAGGGTTTCAACAACATGGTATTTGGAATTCGTAGCGGATTTAAGTAAATAACGGTTTCAATTGAAATCGTAAACTGATTTAAAAATAAAATGATTTTATCATCGCAATATCGCTATGATCAGGTCAGAGAATTTCAAACTAGACTCAAAACCCTCACTGAGGATTATCAAATAAAAATAAAAAAATACCAACGAAGAATTACCGCAATTGATGTTACTGTGTACGCTTTGAGCGGTGTAATCACCGGAGTTGGTATTATACTATCCTCGGTAACAATGATGGCCCCGATAGCTGTTCCAATTTGTATTTCTGCGGCAACAACAATCGCGGGAATAATTTCAATTATAACAAAAAAAATATCATCATGCAGCCAACGCAAACTACAAGACTACATAATTCAATTTCATGTTGTATCCACTGCATACTCGCAATTATCCTCGTTGATATCGTCATCGCTCGATGATACAATTATATCAGATAGTGAGTTCTCAGCGATGGTAGGTATTTATGATTCTGCGATGTCAAAATTAGAGCGACAAAAACAGTATAATAACGATGACAACACCGCAGGAATTACTTCAACGAATAGTGGAGAACACAAACCCAGTACAAACAAGCATGATCTCAATAACCTCAACGAATCCAGAATTCAGTGTGAATTTCCCTATCCCAGTCCCCGTGAAGGAAATCGCGATAGCAAAATTACGAGTGTATCACAGTTGGCCTAATATCAGATCAAAATCATTTGGTGGTCAACAATCCAATAATTCACTGGTGTTCTCGTATAAGAATAAACCCGACGGAACCCCAGACTGGAACGTTGTTTCGATACCAACCGGATCATACCAAATTGAACAAATCAATGCTGAATTGCAACGTAGAATAAAATCGATTACTGGAAAAGAATCAAAAATAGCTATAACGGTTCATGAGCCGACGCTATCATCTGCCATTGAGATAAACTCGCCTGGTTACGTCGTAGATATCTATCAGAGTTCTATTAGAACCGTACTAGGATGGCCTGAATTACCACCCGGGGGAGAAACCGTTAATTTACCAGAACCACAAAAAACTGATTATATCACCGACAGGATAAAATCTGACAATCCAGTAAAAAGTTATAAAGATCACAGGATTACTATAGATTTTTTTGGTCTCGGATACCATCTAACTGGAAGAGAGAAGGAAGGGGATAGTTTAGAGGGATATCATTTTATTGACGCACCTAAAATTATTGAAAATTTCACAGCAATGAATAATGATTTTTCACTGTTGTTAATATCTCTTAAATCCGGCTCTCTCACCCGAGATGAATTTATCAGCGTCGTAGAAACATGCAACAAAATTATCGACGATATGGAAACATTTAATTTGAAAATTATTCAGGATATATTAGATGACGATAGTTCCATATCGAGAACAAAATTTGCAACAGACTATAAAATTCCCGTTAAAGATATTCCAACATTTAAACTACCAGGATATAACGTACCAGAACTAAAAAAAACTTCTCAGTGACATCATCGATGTTGGTTTTAAAATAATTCATGATGCGTGGAAAAAAAACAACATCACCGGAAATAAAAATCCTCAAACATAATAATGACCCAGAAGGCGGTGGTAGACATATTGCTCCTCAAAATGTGAATATTTCATCGGTGATTGCGCTCAATTTAGTATGTGATGTTATCGAAGGAAGCTATCAAATAAATCAAGAACGATCAAATCAAGCTCAGCAGGGATATATTTTGTATTCATTTGCACCAACAGCTCCTCCAGGATTTCTAATAATCGAGGATCCAACTAATCCAGTCTATATGCGATGTCATAATAATTCATTAACCAGAATCAATTTTAAACTCACTGACCAGTCTAATAATCTGATTGATTTACAAGGTGAGGTTTTACAAATTAGTCTGTTTGTGAAATCCTAAAAGGATTTTCGTCCTAAGACCCTCGGACGCGATATCGTGTCGGACTTGATAAAATATTCGGTTGAAATCATAGAGGTGAGTTTTTACTCATTTCGAAGCCTTCTGCAAGATCGTGTTTTAGACAAAAATCACTAAGTCTCTGTTTGGCAAATAGAGACTTTCTTTTTTTTGTTTTTGGTTAAAACATGAAAATTCGTAGGAAGGGTCTATTTGTTGTTTTGACGGTTAAAATCGATTTTTGTTTGAAAAGTTGTCGGATTCACTCTCTCTGCTGCTTATACTCTGTCACTGACAGAGTCTTGCATGGCAAAATCTCTCCACAAACGACTATAATTCAAAACAATGCTGTCACCAAAACAGGTTACACTTATTAATCTAAACAAATTCTTGTGGAGAACTGACACACCAATTAACAAAAAATGTACCTTTTAACGGGAATGATCTCCCTCGATGATATGACCCGGTGTGAGTGAATAGATAAAACATCAACATATAACTGGGCAAGATTATTGGGAAGAAATAATGCAATGCAAGCCCCTTAAATAAGAAAAACACACACACACACAAATTGAATCAAACAAATTAATAGTGCTAATTTCAATTCAACTTACGTTAGGTCAACATAATTTAATAGCAGAGTCTATTTTGGATTTATTTCATAATAATAAAGAGTTGTGTGAAAAACGTAATGTCCACAACTGATTGCACCAACTTCCTCTCGACCATATTTCAACATTTCCTATTTCCCCATGTCTTTCATTTCCATCCGCTTCATCCATTTCTGGACTTCCTAGTTCCTTATTCTGAACTCGCCACTTCTTTGTTTTTATTTCTTTCAAGACTTCCGTTTTCGTACTGTCCAGTTTCCTGTCTCGGAAATCCGTTTCCTTAGATGATAACATTATCCCTAAATCTCTATATGTACCACTTTCTAGACGTATATAAAATTCCTTTACTTACTTTACTCAGAACATACTAGCTATAAACACACAGCATAAATTCTTACAGTACGGTAAAGCATTCAGCTCGATTAATAGCAACAGGTCATACATTATCACGTGAGCAGCCTATTGAAAATTACCGTATTTTTGTACCTATGCTACTTTATGTTCAATTACTATAGCATAAAATTCACAAATTCTAACTCACTTCATCCCTTAACTTACAAGATTATTTAAACATTAAAAAATATAAATAGGTAATTATCTTTAACTCACAATAATCAGCATCGTCCTAACAAACCAAGGAAATTATTTCATATAATCCTATGTAATTCTATACATATGAAAATTTGGATCGCATGCAATTCTATCAATGAACTAATAACTGTAAAATTAAAGAGATAAATTGCATAGCAACTTTAGCATCAACACGGTTCCATGAAATTGAATAACCGATATATAATTGGGAACCTAATCATACCAAACATATTTGCACAAAACAATTTCAAAAAAAAGAACATTACGTGAAATTAATGTTGCAACCTTAATGCAGTTCTCTTTGGAAATTGTGCGTTCTAGCACTAAACTCTGTCTTAACTCACAAGACAGCCACCTGGTCTCTTTTCTTGTTTAAGGAGTAAAGCACTGTTCGTTTTTTTAGGCTTTCCCGGATCCAAACTTATCTCTTTCAGAAAATTTTGGACTAAACAATTTCGACCAGTGTTGTCACTTTAAATTCACATTACTTCCAATGTGTACACCTTTATTTCAATCGGACCAATCGTAAGCAGTGGCTCCTAAAAGTTTCCTAAGATAAACATTCCTTTCGTGAGTCAGAATCTCTGAATTACATTATATAACGCTTCTCACTGAAGAATGACTATTTGACATAGGTTCCTATCAAGTGGTAGGGTCGGTAGTTCATGGGGGAAAAGATGAAGTGAAAAGGTCGAAGTAACCTTCACAAAGACTTTTCCGGTTTAATTGTGATACAGTCTTAATGCTCAATGCTTTCAAAAATTCGACACTTCACGTCCTCGTTGTCGAGAAATCATTATTCTCTCTACATTAGAGTCCATGAAACAAGTCTTTATTTACTTTAAATACTACATCTGTTTAGTACTTTATCTTTGGTCGTTATTTTCGTACACACTGATATGAGCATGATTATAATTCGCAAGCTATATGTCGGCGTAAGCATTTCTGTGTACACAAAGATTTTGTTATCGGTGTCCTATAGGACAATGGCAGTACACGCCAGGTGTGGGTAAATTACATCAAATACTGTCTAAAGCATTAACAAGGTGAATTCATAACCTGCGCTATTCAGATAGGGCTAAATAAAGAACCAAATAAACGATGGACGGTATTCAACAATTAATGGACGACGTCACAGCCTTCTGTGGCAATAGCATGGTCAGATGGTACATTTTCCATATTGTTACATTTTGCCTGAGGTCTACTTCCTTAGTTTCCTAATGGGTGTTGATGGGTGTCGGTGGGTGGGTGCTGGTGTTGATGCAATTATGTTTCTTTTATTTTAGTAGTTGCATTTGTGATTGATGTCATACTTTGTATTATTTATTTTGGAAAATATGACAAGGAATGGTAGTTTCATATCATCCACGACTAGCTGATATATTTATCTGGTATAAGCTGAAGAGAAACGTAGTTTGTTCGGTAGACTTAATTTAACTGGGTGTTATCCTATTATTTTTTTTTTATTTATCTTGTCTGTATATACATGTAGGAAAAAAAAACGTGTTTGTCTTGCAAGTGCACATGTTTTTCAAACATGTAAATACATTACGTTGAATTATGCCTTCATTTATATTTGAAATATAAAATATTTCTATAATAATACATGAAGTGTTTTCATATGGCACGTACTACATGATAAATTAAGTGGTTGTATTTTTTGTAATCAATATATAAATACATTAATAAGTGAATATCGGAAATGCAGATAAAATCAAACTAATCTCATTCTGAAGGTCATTTTGTGCAAGCATCATAACTGAATAATAATAATAATAATAATAATAATAATAATAATAATAATAATAATAATAATAATAATAATAATAATTGTTGTAGGGTTTAACGCCATTTTTCAGCACACGATAGGCTGGCTATACATGGCGGCCAGTATTTTTGGTGGAGGAAGAACCATGAAAATCCCCGGTAAGATCCACTGGCAAGCTTTCTCACATACCCATATTGGCTGAATCAGAGACTCGAACCCACGCAGCAGACAGAGGAGAAATGGCAGTGATCCGTAACGGTGAGCACTTTAGACCACTCGTCCACTCGGGGCCCCCGATAATAATAATAATAATAATAATAATAATAATAATAATAATAATAATAATAATAATAAGAAGAAGAAGAAGAAGAAGAAGAAGAAGAAGAAGAAGAAGAAGAAGAATGAGGACTTTGTATAGCGCCTAATTTTTAGAAGCTCTAAACGCTTTACAACATCTATAATGATATGACTACAAATAACAAGAAACAAAAACAAACACAATGAAATTAGAAAACATAAAAAAATGTTGAAAATATTTAAGGTAGGAAACATAATTAGGTCTTTAAGTTTGTTCTTGCAGTCCAAAAAGTTCAGTTTTAAGAGCACTCTTGAAAGGAATCGCTGTATCTTTGTGTATAATTTAAATGGACGGTTCGTTACACGTTCCTGTGCCCTGGTATGCAAAACAACGTTGTCCCTATGACTTCGTTTTCATAGTGGGAATAATGAGTATACAATTGTCAGAAGAGAAGCGTATCTTGCTGGTGTGTGCACATGGGTAAGGCAAGATAGGTATGTTGGACTGGAGTCCGTCAGCGAAACGTAGCACAGAGGACACATTTTGTTTTTTATTCTGGATCGAATGGATAGCCAGTGTAGGGTACAGAGCAGCGGGGAGGTGTGCTCTGATCGTGGTCCGAAAGATGGTCCAAGCAGCTGTTTGTTGAACTTTTGAAGTTTCTGGAATAGACATCGAAACGTACCAGACATATCTGAGTTACAATAATCCAGTCTTAAAAAGTAATAATAAAGTGCCTTAGTGATATCAACTGAAAGATATTTGCGAATGAAGCTGATGTGTCTTACCTCAAGATATACAGCCATGCATATGTTCGTGACATGTTGGTGCAATGTGAGAGTACCGTCTAGAGTAACACCTAGGTTTAGTACTGGCTGTGTGAATTTAATGTTGGTGTTGGTCATATTTATTGTTTGAGGTAAAGGATGTGAATAGGAAAGTCGTTGTGTTGTGATCAGAATGGCCTCAGTTTTATCATCTTGCAACACCTATACCTTTGACATTTGGAATAGACTGATCTTGGATTGTATTATCCTTATGTTTGCTCCTGAATTATTCTTAAAGCAATGACTTCGAAAGTTTTATATATTTTGCATGTCCATTAATAAGGGTTATGATAAATTTGTCTGTTGTTTAGACTGTGTAAGGTTATCTGGTATATTAACATACGCAAGAGTGTGTTTATAGAAAGGTTAGAAAATATATGCTGAATTACCTTGACACAGGATGCTAAATTACCTTGACACAGGATGTTGAATTACCTTGACACAGGATGCTGAATTACCTTGATACAGGATGCTAAATTACCTTGACACAGGATGCTGAATTGCCTTGACACATGATGCTAAATTAGCTTGACACAGGATGCTGAATTACCTTGACACAGGATGCTGAAATACTTTGACACTGGATGCTGAATTACCTTGACACTGGATGCTCAATTACCTTGACACAGGATGCTGAATTACCTTGACACATTATCCTGAATTACCGTGACACTGGATGCTGAATTACCTTTACATATGATGCTGAATTACCTTTGACACAGGATGCTGAATCACCTTGACGCATGATGCTGAATTACCTTGACACTGGATGCTGAATTACCTTGACACAGGATGCTGAATTACCTTTGATACAGGATGCTGAATTATATTGACACAGGATGCTGAATTACCTTGACACTGGATGCTGAATTATATTGACACAGGATGCTGAATTACCTTGACACAGGACGCTGAATTACCTTGACACAGGATGCTGAGTTACCTAACGACCATATGTACAGAAAGACATTGCCTAAAATACGTTCATTTTAATGTCGCAATCAAAATACCTATGGAAGTACATATATAAATGGTATCATTAATTTAAATTCAAAGAATGTTGTGTTCAATATTAATTCATGTAGTAACGTATGGAAATAAAGAATACTTTGTAAATATGTGTACGTCCTTTATATTACATTATTATTAGTGTTTCACTTTTATCGCGTTTTTTGTTGTTGGTACAAACATGTCGATGTTGTCAAATATTTATGTGGAGATAAACGCATGAGGCATGCGCTTCTACAAGTCACATCCTCGTTAAAATTACATGTCTCTCAAATACATGTATATTTACGGTTGACCGACTTTCCTGTGAGAATCCTTTAAAACTGACATTATTTATCGTTCTCCTTTTAAAAACACTTCCCCAAACAGACCGAAAAGAAGACGTAAACAAGAAATAAGAAATAATAACCCCCAAACACACACCTCTCCACAAAAGATATATACACCCGGGGCACGTGCCCGTAAGAAATTTCAGACCGAACAACACTTTTTAATTTTATGAAAGAAAAATGATTGTTTACACTCAAGTTGGAGAGGGTCAGATGTTTATTACCCCAGGGCCCTTGATCGCTCTCGACGGCCCTGAAAGGAAGTATTCAAAAACACGCAAAGTAATGTCTACCAGATATTCAAAAGAATAGATGATCTGAATGAATTCCAACAATCTTGAATATCCTGATATAGATATACTAAGAGTACCACAATTGTATAATCCAGAATATCTTTGAATGAGTTCTGAATAATCCTAAAGAAGCAATTTAGTCCAAAAAGTCAATGAGCACTTTGTAATTCCAGTGAATACTTAAAATAGACAATTTCTCTCAAATTATATATTGAACACAAGTATAAATTATTACAGATACTGATGATTGAACAAGAATTAATAATTGTTTACCAAATCCTTTATATACATATTTCACTTGATCTAAGACACAATCGAAATCTAGGGATATACCCTGGTCTCATATTTAGGTCCAAGTAAAGATCTTGTTTACTTCTTAGAATCATGACAAAAATCAGGATGACAGAAACGCTGTTTTCACAACCTTCAGTCGCACGTGATAAAAGTCAGGTTTACAATATAAACTGGATATAATTAAATGCATTTTGTACCATGGTATTTATAAACATACCCTAATGCGTACCACAGTATATCGCACTTATCTTATGGAAAACCAGTTTAATATTTTTGGGTATTGCCCTTCACTTATTTACGTTAAACAATGCAGTCTCTCAATTGCTGAAAACATATCTTGTTTAGATATAATGCAACATAACGATATACGATATCCATTATATTACTTGAAAAAAAATTAATTAATTATCTTGAGAAAGCAGAAAATATTTTAGCTTAAAAGAAAATAACAAACATTATGTGAAAGTCAAACAGAAAACAATAGTTCTTTTGAAAATCTTGGGATGGTTCGCGGTCTTACATAGGAATATTTGTGCTTTACACATTAGCGTCCGCTAGTAAATTACTAAAATATGACATGTTTCCTAAAAGATCTCCAAAGATTTGGATTTGGCCCGAATATCTTTCACAATATCCATTTTGCCAAGACGTTGCCATACGTGACACGTGTCCCAAATGTGATTGAAGTACCAAAAATGATAATTATATTTGTAATATTCAAAATTACTGCATAATACAATGCTTTATCGCAGTATCTCAGTTTGCTTTTTTCCGTTTCAATCACTGTATCCCAGTTTAATATATTCCGATTCAAATCACGGTATCCCAGTTTACTATATTCCAATTTAAATCACTGTATCCCAGTTTACTATATTCCGATTCAAATCACGGTATCCCAGTTTGCTATGTTTCAATTCCAATCACGATCAACATTTAATTAGTAGATTGGATTAACACTTGCTGATACAAGGTCATGTTCCGTTTATTCGGATTCACCAATCATAGTTCAGCTACTATAAATAAAGAAACAAAAAGCATTATTCACAACATATCGTAATTAGATATGCAATCATTTATCTCAGTGGCTACTAAAGAAAGATACTGGGGAATTCAAACAGTTAACAAAATTAACCGTTATGTCGTAGATTGTGATTTTATACATACTGCCATTCGCTGTTGATGATGCCTCGACTTTAATCATATTGCCATTTGCTGTCGATGATGCCTCGAATCATATTGCCATTCGCTGTTGATGATGCCTCGAATCATATTGCCATTCGCTGTTGATGATCCCTCGAATCATATTGCCATTCGCTGTTGATGATGCCTCGAATCATATTGCCATTCGCTGTTGATGACTGAAAGTAATCCACTTTTCGGAGAATGTTTTGCTGAACTTACATCGCATTTGTTCTTTGCTCTAGTATCGTCACTTTACCCGCCTGTCTTTTAAACATTAGCGTTGTATCACAACAGCATTTACAACAACACTTGCTTATAAATCTTGCGTTTTCAAAGTAAATATGTTTTCCTCTCAAAATATAACAACGTAATTAAAGTTTTACTCAAAATATAACAACGTAATTAAAGTGTGACTCAAAATATAACAATGTAATTAAAGTTTGACTCAAAATATAACAACATAATTAAAGTTTGACTCAAAATATAACAACGTAATTAAGTTTTGCCCTCTTCTACAGGTATACAACCATTTGACTGCTACCCGTTTTAAGGACATTGATACAGAGGGGTAAAAGCAAAATTACAGTTACAAATCCACTCTTTTTTATGCAGTATGGACTTTTGTGATAGCGTAACTGTCGTTGGTGGTGATGGTGGTGGTTGTGGTCTTCGTTTTCTATTTCTTCCTTTTTGTTTTCATGAATAGAGATTCAACATGTAATAAAGTAATGAACTTTGTCATAAGCGCCCAAGAACCAAACCACGTGATTTATTTCATTCAATCAAGAAAAAAATCAAGCAAAATAGAAATATCTAACCTTTGGAATTCAAATGCACCTTTAATGCAGGTAGACATTTTACACTGCAAAGCGTGCTTTAATGAGTTAAATAAAAGCTGAGGATAATAAATAGGGGAATTAAGAATAATCACACCTATCCCATCCACTAAGTATCACCCGTTATATATTAGTAATCTTCACTAGCCAGGTTTCCGATAAGGTAACCCTATCTACAACTTGGCGGATCGAACAAATGTAAGGGTGATTTGTCCTAGCAACATCTATTGGATTTCATGAGTTGTCTGCCTTCGTATGTAATTGTAACCATCCAAAAGCGTGTTGCGTTGTACGTCCTCCAAATATAGTGGAGGCAATTGACTCCAGAAAAGGATTCTTTGCAAGTGTAACATCGAAAGTATGAATATATGCAAGCGAGAAGCCATTACGGTATATGTCTAATTGAGTGAAAGCTACTAATACAAACACGGACTGGCACTGTAAAATTGCATTTATATCAGTCCATTCAAGTTGTGTGCTCGATCATGTTGCAAGTGTTTAAATTTTAAAACTTCATTTGAATTGGATGCGTTGGCTTGCTGTCACATCTAATGAATTTCATAGACTCGAAGCACATACATATCTGCCTGATACGCCAAGGTGTTGATAGGGTTATCACATCAGAACCTTGGTTAGTGAAGATGTATATTATTATGTAGAAGAGGTTCCGTGTTCAGTGCAAAACTCGAAGGAGGATTTGTTGCCTAGTCCAGAGAACTTGGTTCAGTATACACAATTTGTAAACCAGTACGTGCCTAATGTCATCGTTAGGATACAAAATAAATGCAAGACTGCATTAGTTTAATTTAATTTAATTGTTTGGATAAAATTAGGGGGACAAGATGAATGCTGAACTTGTTTACAAACTTTGCACTATGGTGGCGTTTATTCTCTCTTTTTTCTTTCTTCTTTTTAAAATCACTTTACATATTTATAAACAAGATTTTGCATATTACTCTCTCAATGCTTTGAAAATTGCATGGCTACTAATTTTATTTCGCTATTTTGATATTTTACAATTTAAATTCTTGGATGACATAAATGTCTTAGAACTTTTCACTGATATCATCTTTTGTTCCAGTGAATCAAGGGTTGCTGCTTTTTTTATTATAGTACTAAAATTAGCAAAGTATTACATCTTACTGGGACTGTATGGTACTAATATTAGCAAATTAGTACACCTTACTGGGATTGCATGGTGTTACTATTAGCAAAGTGCTTTATCTTACTGGGATTGTATAGTACTAATATTAGCCAAGTATTACATCTTACTGGGTTTGTATATTACTATATTAGCCAAGTACTACATATTACTTGGATTGTATGGTACTAATATTAGCCAAATATTACATATTACTGGGATTGTATGGTACTAATATTAGCAAGTATTACATATTACTTGGATTGTATGGTACTAATATTAGCCAAAGTATTACATTTTACTTTTAAACTAAGAAAGGTTTAAGATATAAAATGCTTTCCAAAAAGAGTGAATTCACCCTAAATGTCTTTGATGTTAGTGCTCAAATGGCTGCAATATCAGAAGGGAACGGATAATATTTTGCAACCTTTATATTCACCAATCCCTGTGTTATATAATGTCTCTGTCACAAGGAAATTACACTAACAGTATCGGATAATAACATCACGTCTTTTTTTCCACAGCGCGCGCGCGTTTGTGTGTGTGTGTATGTGTGTGTGTGTGTGATATTATGATTTTTAACGTAGCTTTAACAAATAGTTAGTTATATCGCAGCGATGTCTGCATTATGGTAGATTATAGTTATATATAGCACAGGGGCATCATGTCGCAGACATGTAGCAATGTAGCATGGTGTCCCACGTAGTTAGATTATCGTAACGAGAAGTACTAAAACTAATCTCTTAATGCCTAGCAAGGAAGCTGTTATTACCATTTTTGTAAGTCTTTGGTATGACTCGGCAGAAGTTCGAACTCCACGACATTCCGCTTTCAAAGCAGACGCTCTAACGACTAGGCCACCAGAGCGGTCGTCAGGGAAATGATTGGGTTGAACCGATCAATATGTATGTCGACATTTTTTACCTTATAAAAAGGTTTACGAATGTTAACGAATACATACATAAATACATACATACATACATACATACATACATACATACATACATACATACATACATACATACATACATACATACATACATACATACATACATACATACATACATACGTTGTTACGTGTTTATGCTCTTATAAACAGTAACACAGAAAAGGTGAAAACAACAAGGTTTGTAAAATTTAACAAATAATTTAATTCCTTAGATAAAGATTGTAGAAATGTAAAAAGAATTTACAGTTTTAAGAATCAAATCCAATAATAATCCTCCAAGAATAATCCAGAAATTAAATTACAAAAGTCCTAATAATGAAATGTTCTAAAAGATTTAAGTTCGAGTACCGTTCGAAAATCTAAGATAGAAGACGATGACCTACGCTGAAGTCTGTACTGTGCTTTATCAACAGTTAATTGTAGAAACACAATATTTAACATTCCGGTGTTAGAAATCCGAATAAAATCTGATGGACTGTCTTTGTCCAAGAACTATATATGAGCATATATCAAATATTTCCAGAGATATGAATTAATCCTTTAAAATCCAAAACAAGCCGAAGGAAAGTTAACATGAATAAAAAAACTTGCTAAAACAAAAGAAAACGACATAAGCTCAAAATTGAGTTTATTTCACTATTATATCGTATTCTATAATATGCAGTTTCGAACAAAATCACCAAAGTGCGAAATCAAGAAAAAAAAAGGGGAAAGGAAACACGTGATCGTGTTTTTAAAACGCACTCCTATCATGACCCTGACGAGAACCAGTCATTTTATTTTAAAAATAAAAAGCAGCTTGCTTCTTAATTCATTAGTCCCATCTTGACCTAAAAAACAACCAGTCATTTTTAAATTAAAACAAAAGCTGTTTACGTGAATAAAAGTCAGGATCTAGGTCAACATTACTTGTTTACTTAAGAATAATTCAGGTCAACCGATTGTCTGAAACAAATATCATCTCGAGTGAATTAATTTACTCTAAATATAGCATGTAATGAAAAATACAAATGAATTGAAAAATCACAAGCAAACAAATTCAATTAAAATAAATATATATTAAATCAGATATACATAGCAAGATACATACATACATACATACATACATACATACATACATACATACATACATACATACATACATACATACATACATACATACATACACGCAGTCAGTCAGTCATACATACATACATACATACATACATACATACATACATACATACATACATACATACATACATACATACATACATACATACATACATACATACATACATACATACATACATACATACATACACATGTTTATAATTCAAAGTAAATTCAGAGAAAGGTGAGACCGATTCCTGTATCTCTAGCACTGTACATTCGAAGTCAACGTTGACTCTTTTGTAACCTTTCGACTATGTTATTCTTCAGTACGGTCATCAATCCAGAAAACCCACCTATCCACTGACGATATTTCAGTTACATGTACACAGCTGACCGAATTATCAAAACCTACCTTTCAACCGACAATTCGTTGACATCGACAGAGATAACCGAAATCAGGTTTTGTTTATTCGGAATCGCAAACACAGACAAAAGACTAAAATGAAAAAGAATGTCACACACACACACACACACACACACACACACACACACACACACACACTTTTATTTTACATGAAGAGTGTGTTAACATCAGCATTGGTAGCATAATCATTAATTAGGAAAAGTCTAATTCTTGTTACACACTGTGTGTTTGTGTGTGTGTGTGTGTGTGTGTGTGTGTGTCTTTTCTATTGTGCCTTTAATGCTCTTGATGTATTTTATGCACGTAGTGGGAATAATTACAGTAGTAATCTCAAATATATTTATAAAAACCAACAAAAACCCCACATCTTTTCTATCTAAAAGGTCATTTAACAACTGACGTCGCGTGAACCATGTATTCATAGAATGTTTTCTTGCACAAGCCAAATGATTGAAGAACGTCAGTCCTATACCAAGTCAAACACTATCAGTTATAATATTTTTATTGACAAATTTACGCAATGACACTAAATTCCATGTCCCTCTTTGTAATACGTTAGTTGGCGCTGCTTTTCTATTCGATTTGGTAGTTTTTTATGTATATCAAGATAATGTATAATCCCTACTTTGATTAGCATGATGCAATCTTTATTTAAGACGTTTTTACATACATACATACATACATACATACACACACACACACACACACACACACATACACACACATACATACATACATACATACATACATACATACATACATACATACATACATACATACATACATACATACATACATACATACACACAAGGGGGCCCCGAGTGGCCGAGTGGTCTAAGCGCTCACCATTACGGATCACTGCCATCTCACCTCTGTCTGCGTGGGTTCGAGTCTAAGATTCGGCTAATGTAGTTATGTGACAAAAACTTGCCAGTAGCTTCTCGTGGGTCGGTGTTCCTTCCGGGGGTTTTCCCGGGTTCTTTCTCCACCAATAATACTGGCCGCCATGTATAGCCTATCGTGTGCTTAAAAATGGCGTTAAACCCTACAATATTTTGCGCGCGCGCGTGTGTGTATGTGTAAAACAATCATCCAGCCTCAAACCTGCTAGTCTGTACGTATGAAATTGAACAGCTCTCTAGGCTGAGAGCTTGATAACAACACATTAACCATCTATAGGTGGTGGAGGGACACAGAAAGGAATGCTGGAAGTCTATATAACAAACAACCAGCACACAAAAACAAGCACACAAAAACACGTAAAGTAACTAATGTATGGACTGACGTTTATGCGAACGTCAGATATGCTTCTATTTGTGTTTCTCCATGATACTGGAATTTTTTCATCACTGTTTAAAAAAACTGTGCAGCCTGTTTTCACTTACTACGCAGAGAATCTCCCCAATCACAACAGCTGCATACGCAAACAATATATTGACGGGAATGTCAGGTTGTCAGTTATAAAACAACAAGGCAGGCTACTGCCGTTGTATTTAATTATTTCGTTCATAGATAACGTTATATTAAGAAAATTAGAAATTGTGATCCGACTGAAAACGGATTTCTCGTTATAATGGTGACGAAATCTACGCTTTCTCCAAAGTCTAAGTGATATTTTCAGGGTCTTCAAGTGAAATTTACCGATAATTCTGCTGAAATTGTGACGAGACATACAAATGTATTTGGTTAGGATTTTGGTTTAACGTAGAGACATTGAGGTCTACACGTTGGTATGAATTTTGTCGACTATGGTTAAATTTAATGACCAAATATTTGCAAACACGGAGTGCTATTTTTACGATTGGGTATCTATTTATGGTTGATCAAATACTAGAATTTAGCCAAACGTTTTCAAAAGTATGTTTAGCTGTTTTCTTTTTTAGATGTGCATATTTAAAGAAAACATGAAACTAGGTCTAACATTTTCCAGATGAAAGCCGTCAAGATACAAAAGTTATGAAAAAGCATCTATAAATTTCCACCGAACAACCTATTTCAGGAAAAAATTTAGTCAATATTAAAAATTACTTTTATACGGAATTATTAAGGGCAGAAAAAATACATCGACACGACCTCAAAAAGTTTAGTTACTTACATTCAGCTACAAGTTTTTTTTTTTTTACGAAGGACATTTTTTTCTCTCTAAAACTATATTTAAAAGACTCTAGAATCTTCATTTTTCATCCACTTTCTTGTAGGTCTTGATTGGTTTGGTGTTTTGCACAGCAACAAAGGACTAGCGATACTAATTCCGTTTCCATAATAAACATATGCAAACAACATGATATGAAATTCAATAACTTTAAATTTCTGAGCATACTCATTATCAAAACTATGTGTATCAGTATAGATGAAACCTGGATGTCAGCTTCCGTGTAGATGAAAGGACGTAAGTCGCAGGATATTCTGGACCTTCATGTTTTTGAAACACGTGCTTTTTTAATTCCACACCAAAGAGTCAGGTGCTAATTTTAGTAATGAGTGTTCCAAATTCAAGACTGTTAAAAGACTCAAATTCCGTCAAATAAACAATGTCTCTATCTACTAGGATACGCTCTAAAAAATATTCTTTTTCTTAAAACAAAACTTACACTATTAACCAATCCTGGTCAGGAAAACTCATCTCTATTTATGTTTACCCATTTCCAGGCTGGTTCTCATTTTTTCATATAATTATTACCGTATGTCATTCAAGTTTATTACATCGTGCCGATACCAGCGAAGTAGAGTCTATTACATAAGGATACATCACAGCTGCCAGTCCAGGTTGGACTGGAAATCGGACCCGCATCCTTCTCACCACTAGTCTACAGCTTCAACCACTGACCCGCCATTTGCTGTTTTTGTTTTGTTGAGGAATGTTTAACTTTTTTTTGGATGGGTTCATCTTCCAAAATATAATATAAAGATTTTTTTTAATTAAAATTGTTTTACGTTAACATTGGTCCATATTTTATTCCTCGCTATATAACCAGAATTGGACTGGTCTAGTTAACTACTACAAATTTTTAAATAAATAAATAAACAAATGCTGAATAAGCGGCACAGAAAGGAAATTCGGTCAGTTTCACCAACGTGCCAGAAGCTGTTATTTTAAACGTAAGAAGTCTTCATAAGAACGTTCAGAGTTTGTCAGTGCGACTATTGTTATTATGTGTAGAAATATGTTGACGTGGAATATGGATCTCGTACACTTTTTACTCTTCGCTTTCCGTACGGAAGAAACAATGCAAGAAAACACGCACCCCTTTCCCGAAGTATACAGGCAAACTAATGCTCACCTAAGTCAAAAGAACAATTATTTATATCTACGTGACAGAAAACAGTACCTGTTGGAAGGTCACTCAGCCGTATTTGTGCGTCAGCGAGATGCCGATTGAGTCATACGTAACAGTTCACGTCTAAACCCGTCTTCTCCACGATCTGGTTCAAGTAAATTTCCACTCTTCTAATAAAGCATTTTTGTGTTAAGATCATGTGCGAAGCGGTTGCATATTAACTGTTCTATCCAACCATTTAATGCATGTGTAAAAAATATTAATATTGATTAACAAAATCCAAATTGCAATTTCTAAAAACACTGGTATTATACGGGAACCAATTTACAACCAAATTAAAAATAAAATAAAGAAAATTCGTTCGAACGAGTTTAAAACTCATTTTTGATTAGTCTGCGAATATATATTCATATATCCACTATTTTCATTAAGTATTGATGTTGTATAAATGATTTAAGAACTTGTTCGAATGCCTTAAAGTCTCGTGTTATCCCGACTTAAAGACACTTTCAGAGACTTTTCAAACCTGGTTTGAAAGAATTCAGAACTCACTCAAATAACTTTAAAACTCGTTTAAATAAAATTATTTTAGCTTATACGGTTTATAACACGTTTAAACGAATATGCAGTTCGTTAATCCAACGTTGAGATATAGTTTAAACAATTTTTTTTTCAAACAGTTAATAATCGTTTTATGTGTTTGTAATTTCTTTAAAAATAAAGCAAATATAAACGTCATTTCAATGCAGTGTCGCAGTAAAACAAATTACAAATTATGAAACCCCGCATAAAATTTTTATTTCCGGGGTCCCCTCCCAAGAAAGAAGTTCTTTCTTTAGCACACACACCTCCCCCACCCCCTTTGCAATTTACATGGATTACAAGAGTTGTTGCTAAGTCACTAATTAAATGACTTACAAACTCGTTTAAAGGGGTTGTTAAGTTGTTAAAAATAATCGTTATGATATCGTCCCAACAAATTTAAAATGTGATACAAAAGCTGTTCAAATGAATTTTCACCTTTTCCTTGGTTGTCCTTGATGGATTTCGATAGAATTCTAGTATTTAATCAAATCGTAGTACTTGATCAATTTTTTTTAGCAACTCCTGAGAATACTTTCTCCCACGTTCATCGTCAGACAGCTTCCTGGGGGCTCTGGGGTGTTGAAAAAGTCCGATGTGCGCTCATGTATATCGTTAGAGGGGACTATTTGATGCTGCCAGGACGTGTCCCGTGATTTTGTTCCAGGTCATCATGTATACCAGTGGTTCCCAAACTTTTTTGGGGCCACCGCCCCTTTGGTTATCCTCAGTACCCTCTACCTTTCCCTGTAACACGCATTATTCAACATTAGTGCACCCACCCCAGTAATCCCATCTCCCCCAGAAGGCAGTACCGCTCACTTTGGAAACTAGTGATGTATACAATCAGTATGTTCCCTGGTACGTATCGTTTCCCTTGGAAACTGATGACGATTGATAATTTTCAGTTTTCACTGCCCCACCTTCAAGTACATACACTCAGCATGTATTACTGGGTTTGTAAAATCCTCATATGGCATCGACTCTAGTCGTAACTTGAAAGCAGTGGTGAACCTGGTGATCCAGTTCTATGGGAGCTGCGGTGGCTCAGGATAAAGGAATTGGACTCGTAAACAAACGGTTCCGTGTTCGATTCCCACCATCTCATCAGCATGAACTGCACTCGTTCCTTTCAGGTTGTGATGGTTCAAGAATGCATACCAAATGTGATCAAAATCTGATGAGGCACATATCCTCTGGAAGTTCACAGGCTGAGCCAGTCAGATGCAGGCATCACCTCTTTAATGCGCGTTGATGTCGATGATAATCGATCTCATCCGTGAACTTGATAAAACAAGTCTGCACGCCACATCGGCTCAAAATCTTAAAACAATGAATGACAATCATAGCCAATCGGACGCAGGTATTGAATAATTAAAATGCGTAGATATAGCTCATAATCAAAATCATCTGTTATGTATATTTAATTTGCATCCTTTGTTTCTTTGTTGGGTTTTGTTTTGTTTAAACAATTTTTTTTATTTCATAATATGCTATGTAGAATTGTATTTTGTACTTGACATTGTCCAAAATCAAGTTCGTTTTCAACCTGTCCCGATTTTTTCTCTGTGAGCATGGGTTAACTATATATATATATATATATATATATATATATATATATATATATATATATATGCTAATTGTGACTTGAAGTCAAGTAGAGGATTATATATTTTTTTCTTCTAGAAATTATTCATTAGTGCTATAAGATCATGAGGCAGAATTGTTGTTGTGCCCTGCATTTACTTTAGGCTGGATTTCTTTCTTTCAAATGATCATTAACTGTTAATACAAAGTGCTCATTAAAAATTAGACTATTCGAAATCTAATTGGATTCATATTGAAATTTCAAATTAGGATTTATAATCTTGGAGTGCATTATTGTTGTTCAACAAGACTGTGCTCACATCAACACGACATCAGCCAGCACGGACACATCTACAATAATAGCATAATATATTACAAAAGTTTATTCATAAAATTAAATTTAAATATCATGACATTATAAATTCTAATATTATTTGGGATTCAAGTCGCAGCATCTGCATGTCAATTTTTTAATATATTTTTCACTTTGTATTCTAGGGAACTAAATTGTTTGTTGCATTTTACAAAACGTGTGGGTTCTCACTCGTTTCTATTGCATACGCTAAGACCACATGGTCTGAATACAAAGATGGTATGATATAAACTTACAAAGAAAATCTTATCAGAAATCTGGCTTGTAAAATGTTTACAAGTTCAACTAATGAGAGACAAAACCATTTCATTATTATACTCAATGTCTCTTACATCTCGACTCACCCAGGATCTTGAAAACACAAACTTGCATACTAAATCTGATGAAAAATATTGCTCAGCCAGTCAGACAAAAGATCACAACAATGGGGTGCTCATTATAACCCTCTCCCATTTGAATGACGATATAAGCCCCCAAAAATTAAAACTGGTGCAAAAATATGGCTGTATGAATTATAAAATTCATATCCAAGCAAATGCTCATATAGTATGAAGGAATGTATCTAGCTTATTATCAACCTTTTCCGTGATCTGGATATCATATGACTATATTCTAAGTTTGATAAAAGTCAAAAATTTTAACAAGCTATGGCAATCCAATACAGGATCACTTCATTTATTGTATGCATGGATCTAGCTATTTATCAAATTGCCTTTTAAAAAAAATTGATACAAGAAGATATTCCACGTTTGATCAAAATTAAGAAAAAATAAGTGCTCCAAAATAATAACAAACTGAACCAATCAGATGTATGATCATTTCACAAGTATGCATATCTCTCACTTGCATTCGACCATTTCAGACATGTTGATGATATAAACCTATATTACCAGTTTTGATTTGTTTGTTTGATTAGGATTTTTAACGTAGCTTTGACAATTTTCAGTCATACTGCTATGATGTCTGCAGTGAGGCAGTTTATAGTGATGTCTAGCAATGGGGCATCATGCTGTAGACATGTAGCATGATGTCCCACCCAGTCACATTATCCTGACACCAGTCCGACCAGTTCTAACACTAACCTCTTAATGTTGAGCGTCAAGCGAGACAGTTGTATGGACCGTTTTTGTAAGTCTTTGGTATGATTCGGCCGAGGTGGTCGAACCCACGACCTTCTGCTTCCGCGGCGGACGCTCTAACCACTAGGCCACCGGAGCGGTTACCAGTTTGATCAAAAGCGAATTATAAATCACGAGAGGGATGACGTGTATATTAGAGAACTGACGTCAGACAAATGCAAACAACAAGTTCAAAGTTTAAGAGTGCTTTTAAAACTCACCTTTTTCGACTACAAGAACAAACTTGAAGACCTAATGTTTTGCACCTTAAATATTTCAGCAGTTCTTAATGTTTTCCAATTTCGTGGTTTTGTTTTTCTGTATCATTATATATGTTGTAATGTGCTTAGAGTTTCTTAAAGATTAGGTTTTATACAAAAGTCATATATATACACACACACATACATACATACATATATACACACACACACAATTGTCATCAAGCGAGACATAGAAACAATAGAATGAATGTCAGCATCATTAACAACATAAATTGACAACTTGTGCTTAGCATTGAAGGATTTGATGCACAATGGTTTGTGCTGAACCAGTTTCCTATACATTAATAACAAACGAAGGGCTGGGGGGAGACAGGAGGATTGACAGACACATGGCCAAGTGACTGGTCGGATTGATACTGGAACATATAATATATGACAGAAATAGTCAATCAAAATATGACACTTAGCACAGTTGAAGATTTGGGCATAATAAACAAAAAAGTTCAAATGTAATTTATTTATTTATTTATTAATACATAATTAACATGACAGGTTGTCTGATCCAAGAGCATTTTGGCACTACATTAGCTCTTGCAGAACAATGCTTAAAACTTTCAGCCTACATTTGTTTGGGGTACCAAACTCTTTGATTTAAGAAAGCATAAAATATGTTTGCAAAGAATCCAATTACATGCAACTAGGTAACTGAGACCAATAGTAGCAGCATTCTGAAATTATTGTCTACTATCATTTCAGTACATATCATATATGCTCCCAACAATACGGCAAAACACGCTGGGTCTTGCACTACATCAATATTTTAAAACAGAACAGTACTAAAGGATTTACAAATCTTAAAAGACTCGTACAAATTTTTGGGATTTTATTTTCAAGACCTAAAATTAGATACAAGAGATAATAAATATTTTGACTTGGAAATGTTTGAAAAATGGGGAGGGAGGAGTGGGAAATCGTGACTTGGAAATGTTTGAAAAATTGGGAGAGTGGGGAATTGTGATAAATTGTACTCATGATTAATCTGCTGCTTGCTTTAATTTGTAATACTAGAAGCAAGACTTCATAAAATTATTGTAATAACAAAAGGAATGTGGATTTCAAACACAAAATGCGTGTTAGATAAATGGTATGTATCTACTATTTGAGATGGTCGTTGATGACCATGAAATCGCACTGCCCCATTTATTACCATGCACTCTAATCATAATGGTATAATGCCTCAAAGTTTCTTCATTCCTCTTCATTATAAGAGGAATACATTTGATATAACAATATATATGACAATAATAAAGTATTTCATCATTACATGTACAATATCATATAATCATGCCCTTGTATTAACAACACCACTGCAAAAAATGGATACAACACAGACTAGGACCACATGAAGTATAAAATAAAAAAAGTAATAAATGATGACATCATCATTTAACAATATTGCAAAATATTAAGTCGTTGACATAATACAAGTATTTCCATTTCGTCAAGCGCTACATCTAAAGAGATAAAATGAAGCACTTAAAATGTAAATTGAAAGACCAAAGTTTGTAACTAATTTGTACATAAATATAACTTTATACAACTTTTCAATTTGTGAACATCACATGATGCATACAGACTCACTCTCCCTTTCAACAGGTGACTGCATTTTAGCTCTCCAATTCAGGACAAGTAATGACAAGTCTTTTTTTTAATTGGACATAATCTGCAAGAATATTATAAGCTAGTAAATCCAAGCACAAAGTTTCTAGTGTAACCAGACATTTCTTTAAAAAAATGTACAATCAAGCAAAAAACTAAACAATATGATCAAATATATTTCTATCAATGGGATTTTGTTATAAAGTACAGTACAGAAATAATAGCAAGGGATAATAATGTGTCTTTTATAAGAGTTTTCAAATTATTCCTGAAGCACTCAGTTCATGTGACATTGCCCAAGCTGAATATTCCAATTGTAAAAACTAGATAATCTGCTTTAAAAAAAAAATCAACAAAAACATTCACTTACAAATTCAAGTGCAACCGGCATTGGCCCACATCTGCCACTGCATAATGTACTGTCTGATCTGGATCTATGCGATTGGTTAGAAATAATCCGTATCACAAGCAGAGACCCTAATCTGCTGGTGTCTTTATGTGAAATCAGAAATCAGGATCCAGTTAGTTTGCAGTTTGACTCGTAAGCAAATATACACAGTAAATTACCTGTCAAAGAGATTCAACTGTTTTTACAATCACTTCATTACAAACTGTTGTCAAGTTTGCTAATCTATCTTGGAACATCAAATACTTAAACACAAATTAAGCCATTTTCTTCCTACTAGCAAAAACGTTATTTGTAACATTTACCAGCTAAAATGCATGGATTGACAAGATCAAAACCACACCGATGAGACTTTCACATGACATAATTATTCCAAAAAATACATAATACCTTTTGTACATATGAAAAAATACATCATATACTCTGAAGTATCAACACATGCTGTGCTGTAGTTATTGAGTAATATTTTGTAATACTAAAAGACATCAAGCTAAGTTTGGACTACATACATGCATAAAGTTTATACCAAATATAACAAAATGTGAGACAGACAGAAATGAAAAGATATTTTTTATATTATTATTATTTACATATATACATATAAAGAAACCCGTTTTAAAACAAGGTTCCCGACAGAGCAGTCTTATTAAAAAGAGTTTTGCATGGACATTTAGTCAACTACTCAGAAAGGAGTCCCTCGAAGGGAATGAAGTTCTACTGTTTGATACACATTTTCTAGGAAAACAAGGTAAGCATTGATACCATATTTGGTTTACTTCACAAATAACAGGATGTTGTACCCTTGTAAAAATTATTCTCCATTATGTGGATCAGTCCATGTAGGTTTTTTTCAAGACATCACTCATGGCACAAATAGCAACAACAATATCCAGGTCATACAGCCATGTTGTCAACAAGTTGACAGTTATGACCAGATTTGTGCGAGTGTATGTATACACGTGACCATCCCCATCCATTCAGAAATAGCAAATTTGTTCTGGCTATACAGGGGGGACCATTTTTATTTTGTATCAAACAGGTAGCAAAAAAAAGTCTTTTGGTGAAAAACCCAAGTCAATTGAAGTTTCTTTCCAGGAGGATTTACAATAATATTTTCAATATGGCTACATTGAGACCATTTTCAATCCGGACCAACTGGAAATAACAATTCATTCAGTTAAAATCCATGTTGTTCTGAAAATCCAGCCAGGAGAAGTAATCAAAATCTTTTCAAGGTGGCTGCATTGGGATCGTTTTCATTCAGGACCAACCAGACATAAGAATTTATTTAGTGAAAACCCCATGTTGATCTAAAAATCCAGTCAGGAGAAGTAATTAAAAGGTTTTCAAGCTGACTTCAACAATCGTATTGCAGTATTAAAAGCAGAACAATTTTCATTGAGGACCAATTAGACCATGGGATGAATGTGTCAAGTTTCATGGCTAAATGGATTGGATGGAGGACTGAAAATACCTCATTCCAGAAGCTCTTCTGGTCTCTGACCAGTAGAAGAAAAACAGAGTATACTTTCTTATTAATAAACTTTGCATATCCTAGTATCATTAAGTTGTTTATTTTTTAAACCATTATTATATACTAGAACTGAAAATGTTGATATTTAGAGTTGGAATATTAAATCAAAAGTCTAAATTTATCAAATATATATGGACAATTTCTTATATTTTTCAAACTTGTATCAAACGTTAGTGTGACCCCATGCTTCCACTGCATATATGCATATTCCGACTTGTAAATTACAAGGCTGTCATTAGAAAAGAAAAAGCTACTGTTATGAACAAAGTGATTACAACATGTCTGAAAATCATCCTAAGAAAAATATTTTATATAGACCAGCCCAAAAAAACTCAAATGCAGTTACAAGTCTTTATCAATCTTGTTTTGTCCCATGCATATTTTTCAATTTCTGCCATCAGCCAAACACCCATATGAATAAATGCTCAAATCAAATATTAGATTAGTTTTTTAAAAAATAATTTATACCAAAAAATTTTATAAAAAAAATTATACTGCTTTGGTCTATGATCCTGAATATCATTTCCCATCAAAACATTTTTTTTAAAAAAAAAGTACCATTGGCAAAAAATCTAATGTTTCTTTATGAAAATTTGCCGGGAACCTGTCACAAAGATAATAATAGTACAATTTCGCTGCAATGTGTCATTACTCTGATATAGAGGACATTATTAGTTTGTGGCCAAGGAATCATTCTGATATTATATTTAAGGTGAAATGGGCATTTCTAAATGACAATCAAATGGGTGTTCAGCTAAACATGGATATTACATAATACAAACATCTTTGGAAAGACTTCTTGCAAAATCAAAACCAACAGGAAGGCTAGCTGACACTAAATTTGTATCAGCACGTATTTACTGGCCATCAATCCTTACAAACATAATCAAACAAAATAACCTACTTGAGATCTTCCACTGTACAAGTTATGTAAATGAAAATAAATTGAACTGACAAGTTACCATACAAGAAGGCTTCAATTTTCACACAAGGAACTGGAGATTTACCGACTTACTTGCCAAAGCCAACCATCTGGTTAAGAAATGTTTAACACAAAGCTACATCAATAAAAAAGAAACTGTACAAATCTTAGTTATGTCTTACTACATAGCAAAACAAAGTTTAACAACATTATCCAAAATCTCACTCCAACAATGGAAAATGTCATAATTGCACGAAATCAAACATGTTCTTGATAGAGGGAAAGAAAACCTCTGTATCAATTTATTTTGCATGACATCAGTGATTCTTTGATATCCTCAAATGTCACACAATGTTAAAGTACACTATATGTACTTGCATACAAGTTGTGTTTAAGTGCGAACATATATGCTGAATGCTGACCTGCAATCATGAAAGTGTCAGCTGATCAGAGTCTATACTCCTTTGCTACCAATTACTCCTATCGCGTTGACGCTGAGCTAATAGTACATTGTGCAACAGCAAATTCAGTCTAGTGCGGTTTGCAGTGAACAAGTCTATGAAGCGAGTACATACAACATACAACTGGCACAACCATATCCCATAATATCTTTTTTATCTTGACTATGACACAAATTTCACACATTTTTCTTTGGCAAAAGAAATTTTCTCCAGAAAAGCATTGGTTACATCAATTTTTTGCCCACGTCAGTGCAAAATTAACACTGCACCAGACTAAAAAGCAAAACTGCATCAAGTTCCTCAATGGTAATCAGATTCATAACAAACTCTTTTATGGAAATCTTTTGCAGGATACACAAATGGTTGGGTACAAGATTTAATAATAATAACAGAAAATCTTAATATTTAATCATAGCTAGGTACAGATGAACACTAATGCAAAATTTTCTAAGTTTAGAAGAAAAAAATAACACAAATTATGATAAATTCTATCACAGATAGAAGGGATCTTTTTCCGTCATTGGAGTAAAACCTTTGTTAATACAAGTTACGAAAAGTAGGCTACAGAATAGTGGCTGTATTAATGGCTGCAATAAGGATGGGACAATGAAATGACAACAAAATTGAATTTTTAAGAAGCGAAAAACCCATGCACATTATTTTAAACTTCTCTAAATTCAATCTTGTTCGAAATAAAAAAGAAAACTATATACAGTCCCAATACTAAGTGCTAATTAATTGCCTGCAGATGCTTCAGCAGTACACAAGATCGCTCCAGATTTAGGATTAATTTATGATCTCAAATTTTGAGAATCTATGTACATATAAAAGCTTTCAAAACTAAATTTGTATACAATTTTTTTTCTATCCAAATTTTTTTCTCCAGCAAATTTATTAACCTGTTATTCTGAATTTCTTTTGCTGGAAACATACAACCAATGAAGAAGGCCATGACATGAGCATCTCCTTTTTAAAAGTGAATGCTATTTTCAAAAATGTATATAAAATACAACATACTGGGAAATTGACAATTTTGGGCTTCTCCAAAGAAAGTGTTTTGAAATAGACTAAAAGGATGAAAGGTCATTATCCACATGCAGTTTTAGAAAATATTTACCAAAAAAAGTTTTTTAAAAAAATACAAGCCCACCTCCTTAATACATTAGGTTGAGCTGACCTATCTTGTTATGGGAGAATCAGTGCATTTTCATCTGTCAGTAGACAATTAATTAGTCACAGTACTTCCGTTCCTGCAGGATGCCTCTTTTTTTCTGCCCACGCATCAGATCACTATACTACATGCATGCCTATTAATATACAAGCCAAACATTGCACATTATCCATTACAAAAGGAAACTCATTCAAACTACATGAATCTCATCATTCAAGCTTGCAGAATCAGAATCTGTTCATGTGCTCCTTTTGTTCACATGCCCTCGGAAGTTTCTTCAACAGGCCTGGTTATAACTAGATTTTCAGCACCTATCATCGTTGCCTTGGTCACATCATGCAGGAACTCTATCAAAATTGATATTTTGAGAACATACAAATTGTCTCAAGTTATAATAATCAGTTCAAAACCAAGTCCTGCAAATTCTTTAGCTGAATCAGTTTGCGATAATGAAGCTTCATGTTATTAAGAATTTGTTCCACTAAATTAATGCCCATTAGTCCATTCAGGCAGCTTGCATTAAAAGGAATCCCGACTAGTTGGTTGTGCGCTTCAAAAAGTGCTATTTGCACACACTAATGTGCTTACGTCATGTGCTGCATAACTGCACGGAGTGCATAAAGCAGCTCTCCTTGAAGCCTAGCTTCCAGCAGCATCAAGTTCACATGTACCTGTAAAAAAAATAAAGAAAATTACCATTGTTTTCAAGCCATTTATTTTCATGTTATGTAATCAAAAAAGCAGGGAGAATGTATATTCACTTCTTACCACAATGCATCAAATGAATGCATTAGACAAGGTAAACTTTTGGCCCAAAGCTTCAGCTACTCTATACACTAAAATACAGTAACAGCCCTCATAAATACAGTGAATGTCATTGTCAATAAGGTGAAGGTCACCATTTACAGGGCTTGTATTTTGTAAAATGCAAGATAGCTGCGAGCTGTTCCCATGGTAGTGTTGAAGAGAGCTGGTCACTAAGTATTTATGCCACCATTGTTTTTAGCAAGTCATCAATAATAGCAATGACATCATATATCAAATGGTAGACCTGTAAAATATTTGTGAAAGGCAACTGCCATGAAATATGGGACAAAAATTGAAAAGTTCATGCAAAAAACAAAATCTTTTTTAAACAATAAGATTGGAAAGAGCAATAGATCACCCTATTGTTAGCAAATTAAGGAGTGTTGTGGCATACGAGTGGTCATGCTTTTCAAAAGATAAGCCCTGCATTAATGCAAACCTTACATCCAGCCTTGGTCTCCAAGAAAGAACAGTTATTATATCAAAAAATACTACACCAAAGACTGTGTTGAACACAGGTAACTAAATCTTTGTGATGTGTAAAGCACTAACAAGTTATCAGATTGCCCCAACAAAATGATATGCATTTGTTTGATTTAGTTAAGGAAAATCTGTTACTGTGCAATAACTTACCTTTTCTGAATGCTTGAATTCCCGCATTACATTGTCATAGTCCTTCTTAGTAAGTCTTTCAGGGTAACATGTGACTGTTTTAATGTAAGCTTTCAAGTTCCTTTCAAGCATTTCATTCACTTCCTTGTAGTTATAGTCATCATGCCGAATTCCATATATACAATGAATGTAATTCCACACAGCTCGCCTGAATGCTGTTGTATCGACATTCTTTCTATCTCCAAGACTATGTAAAGAAAAGAAGTGAGAAGTCATAAAAGTTATTCATCAACATAACTGTCCAATCCACCACATCCTGAACATATTCTTAATCAAACTACCATACATACTACACACCTCCCCCATATAAATGTTTTTGATAAAGGAATGCTGGATTACCATGGTACTTGAAATATTGTAGTCTCTCTTCATGGTGAGACAACTTTTAAAAAATCTAATAGTACAACAACGCTCTTTGACCTCAAATATCACATACAAATACTTTTTTTATAATGGCTGGTTCACTATAACAGAACATTTATAAGCCCAATTTCATCTTTGAAAGGAAAGAACAGTCCAAATAGTCTTAGAAAGGTATGTGTGCATGATTCTATACTTACGTGTAGTAGGTGAGATTATATGCCATGTTGAACTTGTCATCCAACAAGGATCCACTCTCTGAGTAATATCTGTTGGCAAGCGAGAAGCCATGGTCATCCCAGGAATAATCCTGGGCACGAAACGTTGGGATTTCATTCTCTGTGCCCCGCATCACAAAGTCCTGGTATGTAAATTCTGGATCCAGCACAAAGCGCAGAATGTCTTTGTGTGGTGAAGGACCATGAGGGTGGGTTTGAACTACAAAAATCAAACATATGATCTTATCAATCAAAAGATGCACCTTGGATTGTATAAATGTCATTTGAAAAAAAAAAACAAATATTAAATATTGACTATTTTGTATCCCAACATTTTACATTAACCAGTTTTCATTATAACAATTTTGATTTTTTGTCCTGCTTACAATTTTCTATTCCAGTTTCTAATTACAATTCGACAGAAATCTTTGTTCTTAAAAGTGGTTCATTTCCACGGACTTGACATAAATTCAACTTACTTTCAGCACTCTGTGACTCGACGGTTTGGAAGTGTTTTATTCTTTCTTCTGGTGTAATATCTTCCTCACATTCTTCATTTAACTTTTTCATTCGTTCCATCAAGATGTCAATACCCAAGCCAGAATTGCCCTGTCAAGAAAAAGAAATCAATTTAAACTAGAAGTAGTTTTTACTTCTTGCTCCCATTGTTCAATTACAATGTGAAGGCAAATATTGGTAAATGTAACCTACTTAGAGGCATGGTGATCATAAACAGCAGATCCTGCTGTGCTGGATTGAAAAAACTGAACTGAAAGGTCTTCGTGCCTGGTTGCTTTCTATAAAATTTGGTCACATTCTGTTTAACAGGTTTTGAGAAAGGTACATTTATTTTTGACAATTTCTATAGTTAATGGCTAAAAGGTAAACGATAAAATCCATAAAATATATTCTTGCAATTTATTATATAAGCATTCTTTTAAAAAAGCATGTGTGTGTGTATGTGCGTGTTTTGGATTTTTAATGTAGCTATAAAAAAAATCCAGTCATATCGCTATGATGTCTGCAGTGTGGCAGTTTATAGTGACGTCTAGCACTGGGGCATCATGCTGCAAACATGTAGCATCATATCCCACCCAGTCACATAACACCAACATCAGGCCGACTTGTACACCAATTTATAATGGTGAGCACCAAGCGAGGCACCTGTTAGTACCATTCTTGTAAGTCATTGGCATGACTCGTTAAAGGATCAAACCCATGACCTCTAACATCTGAGATGGATGCCCTAGCCACTAAGCCACTGGAGCAGTTTGAAAAATTCTAAAATTTTCTCTGTGGAAAAATAGTCAAGCAAAGGCCATTTGAGATAACAAGGCTAATATCTTCCAGTTGGCAGACTGTCCCAGTTTCTTACTGTCAACCCAAGCACTTTTTAAGTTATTTAATGCTGAGACAATTGGAGTCAAGTCCCTTGATGAAGGATACACAATGGTAACCAAAGAGGGCTAATCTGACCATAGGATCTAACTCTGCCCTTCTGTGTTAAGTCTGACATGCCAACGACAGAGTCTTTAAGGCTTCTGCCACTATTAGTCATCTATGGTACATCAGTATGGATGCACAGGCCTTCGAGTAAATACCCATGAATATAGGCAATATAAAATATTTCCCATTCATATACTCTGCAAACTTTTTATATATCCCTTGTACTGATGATGTTGATATGATGGTCTGGATGTGAAATAAATTTAAGGTTTACAGAAGAATGTATTTTTCAACTAAATGCAACAGCAACATTAATATTAATTGACATGATCGTTCAATGATGGAAAATTGACATTTTTGTGATGTGTGAAATACTTGCTTTCCTTACATTGCTTGAATCCTCTGGTGATGAGCAGGATTCACATGTGCTGGAGTTAGAGTTGGAGTCCATAGACTGGGGGCAGCTGTAACTGTGTCCACCTTCATGGTCAATCTCTGTTGTGATTCCACAGCCATAGACAAAGCTTGATAACGAATGGAAATGTGCCATCAAGATTAATGCCTGAACTACTTCCGACATGGACCAGTTGCCTTTAGTCAGTTTCTGCAAAATGACAAAATATTTCATAGCTGCAGTACTTTCTATGGTCTAAGTAAAGGCAGAGAAAGAGTTTTAGATGGATCATAGATTAGGTTTTACATCTGGTAGACACTATAAATTCACTTACAAGTTGACTGTATATATTTATTTACTTGAATCAAATCCGCAAACACAGATCCTGATCTGCCATGGAATAAAGCACATACACATCAGCATTTATGCCATTTGTTTTACTGGTTACTCCTATCAAACTGCATTAACCCAGATTTGCTAATGCATCATGCGACAGCAGACATGGGTCTGTGCAGTTTGCAGTTAAGACTCAACTGATAAGCAAGTACCAATGGTACTTTTTAATTTGATGCCCTCTGCAAAATTCAATTTATTCCAGAATCTCTATTTTTTCAAAAGTGCTTTTCTTCGAGACTTTCTTTTCACCTAAAAAAGTTATAAAAGGCCTGCCTTTTTCTACGATTTTCTTTGTCATAATGGATTTTTGCTGTAAACTTTGTGGAGATTTTCTGAGAGAATGACCAAGTAAATGCACCACTTACTTCAATATGAGATTTCTTTATGAGCCATGGCCTGTGGGCAAGAATTTTATTGATCTCGTACAAATCTTGAAGTTTTTTAGGAGCATTTTCAAGACCCCTTAACCAACTTGGGTCTCCTCCTTGTAGGATATACTCTTGAACATGGAGGTTTATCAAGTATGAACACTGGTGACGTCCTGCAGCCTGTTGAAAAAAAGAGAGGACTGGAATGAAGTTGGACACAATACAATTTATAGCAAACAAAACAATTTTCATATCAGTTTTTCCCATGTAAGGAATTTGCCATCCCTTTTCACAGGTTTCACTGTATTTCTTTTAATTTTGCAACCATTTTTAGTAACGAATTATTATTTTTCTTTAAAATTACAAATGAAATTTTGACAATTAAGAAACTTTTAAAACTTCAAGAACATTGCAAAGAAAAAACTTTTGGAATTCAAAGAGTCTTCGATGCAACCCCATAATAGTAAAGTATTTTCAAGGCATTTTATACCATATGATGAACACTTTTCTCCTTATGAAGCATAGCAATAAATTCAAACAATGAAATGTATTTTTTCCTCTAAAAATAAAGAAATCTTGTACATTAAAAAAAAAATTGACACCATCTTTATAACAGCATTACAAAAACAAAGATGCTTTTCAAAATTTAACACAATGACCTATCTAACTGCTGGATTAATTTGGGGTTTCAATTTGCTAATGATTTATGTAATACTGAATACAACGATATTTAGATTTGAAGCTAAGAGCATTGTTTTGTACATCTATATCAAGAATGGAAAACTGCTCTTGTATAAACTTCTCTTCTCTTTTCGTGTCAAATTTACACACTAAACTGAACCTGAATCTGAAATTTCAGTTTAATGCAGAAAACGTTACTCACCATGATGGCAATGAAATGCCTATAATCGGGGGGTAGGGGTCCCTCCCCCCTCAGGAGGTATTGTTGTGTCCGAAGGAAGCTCTCAAGGTACTGGGGGTGGTACCCCATCAGTTGCGTCACGTGGTCCAGCCTGTTGTTCTGTAAGAATGCATCGACAAACAACATTTGGGTCTGAAATGAAGAGACAAATGCATTAGTTGTGTGTAATACCATTGCATTTATGTTAAATTTTTGGGGAGGGAAAAATCTTTATCTTGCCTATTTTCAATAACAAAAATCTTTATTCGCATTTTTTCCATATAGAAACTATTGTGTTAACAATACCCATCAAAATCTCTTGGCTTCGCAAATAATCGTGTAACAAAACGGATTTATTTCAGCACACATCCACATTACATACACATCAACCCACACTAAATATGTGCCAATTTTAATAATTTTTTAAACAGTTATATCTGAAACAAAAATTAATCCACATGTATTTGTAATTATCTTGGTAAAGTTGAATATATGCTGTTGTAAAACAACAGGCCATCTGGAGAGCAAAAATGGATAGATGTAGATTTGTCCATAAGACTACCAGATTGGTAGAAAGCAAAGTTGCAATCAATTACAGCTAACCAACTTGAGTAACCAAAAATACATTCTCTTGGCACCAATTTCTTCAGTTAAAATTATTCTTTTAATATACATGTCTCTAGTCTTGAGTGTGAAAAAGTTGACACAGTGTACATACTAGATGTTCTATTTAATAATCTTTGATGTTGAAACGATTCAATTTGAACCAAATTACAGAACTTCATTCAGCAGTGCAAACATTCCTGATGGAGTTTGTTTTTATGGTTTAATGCCATTTTTCAGCACAATATATAGGCTATACATGGCGGCCAGTATTAGTGGTGGAGGAAGAAACCTGAAAAACCCCGGAAAGAACCACCGACCCACGAGAAGCTACTGGCAAGCTTTCTCACTTAACTACACATTAGCCGAATCTTAGACTCGAACCCACGCAGACAGAGGTGAGATGGCAGTGGTCCGTAACGGACAGCGCTTTAGAACACTCGGGACCCCTTCCTGATGGAGTTACTTTGCTGAAAAGATCTAAAAAAATTTAAAATGTCATTCTGCGAGTGGCCAGTCCATTTTTAGTTCCAATTCTGATTGGTTCTAATATATTCAAATCCATGGTGAACAATAACCACAATCCAAAAGTGATGGCAGCTCTTTCGCAGTATTATGTACTGGAAGTGTGCATTTACCCTCAAAACTAGATCCAAGAAGAAAAGGACCTGAATCAGCATTGTAACTCCATGTAAAATTGGACATTAAAAAAGTATTTCAATTTTACAATGGGAAATGTTTGCAATAATTTCATTAGTGTCATGTTGAATACCCAAACAATAGAAGGCCATGTGCATGCAAGGAACAAGTGATGGGTCAAACTTTTCAACTGCACAAGTTAATCACATTATGGTGATTGGGATAAGTGGAGTGATTGTTAAAAAAGTTTTCCCTTTGTCACTGACACATTGGTCAGCATGATCAATTGTCAAGATCAACTTTGTAGACTACTTATGAAAACCTATAATTACAATGCAAATGTTTAGTTATTCTTACCAAATGGAGAAAACAAAATTGCAGAAAATGCATAAATGACAAGAAAATATTGTCAGGTCATCCACATATACATATAAACACAATCCCATCAAATGTTGTATCCTTGTTAAGTCGATTTATTGTGCAACCAGAATAGGTCCTAAAAGGAGTGTCTCGTTGTTATATAATCGAGAGAGAAAAAACTTTACACTGATGCACACAGCAAACAGGATAGAACAAAGGGGGCAGATCAGAAAGCGGGGAGTGGTGGTGAAGGGGGCATACAAATTATTTTCTTGCCAGTTCAAAATTCGCTTAGATAATATGTATATATATATGAAATTATAAATGCCTTTTGAAACGAGAAATCTAACTTTAGTCATGTCAGAGTTGTATTCAAATTATGGGGTGGGGTGACTGTTTTCAAGCCTTGATGTAGGTAATGTCCATTTTGGCATCATTTATAAGGTAATTAATTAAATCTTGCTATCCTCACAACCAACTCCTCCCTGCAGAAACTGAGGTGCCATGTGAAAGTATAGAATCCAGTACAATATAGGGAAGTGTGTATGTGGTGTTTCTATATATATAGGACAGTCAGTGTTGCCTCTTCTGTTCTAGCAGTTCAGTGTGTCAATGTATATGGGTAAAGATAACCTTAATATTGTCTAACACCTGTCTATCTGCTAGAATGTACTAGCCCAATGTTGTACAGTTGGTATTATTGCACAGTTGTACATTGTCACAACAGGTGCCCTAACAGTGTGCATAAAACAATGGTGTAAAGTACATGCATGTATAATCTCTGATAATATTTTTTTATGTACAAATTCTTGCAAGCAACTTAATAATGAGTCTTCATTTCTTGATCACATGCTGACCTTTCCAAAACTGCTTGTACCTTTTCTATAAGTATGCAACATACTGAAAATTGGATAAATAAATGGACTTCCCCGTGTCCTACAAACATGGGTAGCCTTTGGTTAATTGAATTCTAAGCAAGATATGTGCCATGTTTAGTTTGTACCTGATGCATTCCAGTATTTCCATTTACACAAATTTGTATACGCAAATCCCAAATATGACATCCCTTTTTTGCTGCATTACATTTTTTAAAGAGCAATCCAGCCTCAGTTGTGACAATGTTTTTTTTTTAATAACCTTCAATCATCCATTTGGGAAACAATCATTTGTTGCAAAAGCAACCAACTTTCGAACTTGGCAACTAGCTCTGTACTGGTGTAAAAACTATTTGAACTTATCCAAGATCCGAATTTTCTTCCAATCAAAACCACTGTACAAGAGTCTGTAAAAAATATTTTCCATCATTGCTATTTTTCAGGGACAATATCTTCATTATTTTACATTGTATACTGATCTCATAATAAGATGGCATTTCACTGATCTTAAATGTTGTAAATAATGTCATGTCACCATTTTGGAACTGCTTTCAACTCGCACCTTAAATTTAGTGGTGAATTTGCACTTTTTCCTATCTTGAAAAATCTTTTTCATCCTTGATCATCATGTAGTTTAAAGTTCCTCCAGCTTTTCAATGACAGCTGTCCATGTTTATAAATTACAGTTCCGAGTGTATTATATATACCAATCTCCTTTAGAAATAATGTACTCTCAAAGAATTATGCAGATTTTCATTGTTTGAATAAAAATAATAATGGCTAATGCTAAACAATCTTTGTCTCCATTGTAACGTTTTGTTAGCTCAGTAATCGCTCATTCTACAACATGTACATTTTGCACCAAGTATTATCACTACTTCATCATTGCTATTTTTACTTTTTTTTTAAAAAACCAGTTATCAACTATCAACAGCAGACATGCAGGCCCATTTTACAGTCTGATGTAATGTCCTGGATTAGTCATCTTTTTTACACCTCAGTGATAACTGTGCCCAATTCTTTATCACCGTCTTAATTTTGTATCAGTCAGCAGTTTTCACAATCAGCTGGCAAACTTTATTACCTGGAAATATGCTAGGGAATTCTCACCTGCCATTGACATTTTATTTGCATGCCCATATAATCCTGTATTCTGTTGGCCAATCAAAGGGTCTTGCCATCTGAACAATAAAAATGCTCTCTCTATCCGAATATAAATTAAAAGCAAAATTTATCACATTTGAAACTTGAAATCTTATGTGTTTTTTCTTCAAAACTGTTCACCTTAAAACCAAATTTGAACTTTAGCAAAATGTAACAATCATTCAAGCTAAATATTTTTATGATTTTCTGAGTTCTGTCCTTACAAGATAAAATTCAAATTGGTAAGATTCATGTTATGGCTTCAAGAAAAGAAACACTAATTGTGCCATAAATAAGCAATGTTTTATTTGCTGCTTTTTTTGGAAGGGTTAATTTAACATGTTTGATTTCTTATTGGTCATGCAGTAACTATCTGGTAATATTACCTCATATGGACATTGAAAAACGAAACAAACAGCAATTCCTGCGGCAGGAACATGTATTTACTTTAATTTTGGATATTCTATAAACTGATAATATATGCAATACTTAATAACCCACATTTTCTTGCTTAAGTTTTAAAAAACGTTGAAGCTATCTTTGGTATCAAGGAACATGTTGCACCACTGTATTCATACCACAGCTGTTATGTTTTTAAAACCTCAACGTTGCTCGCACGTACAACGTGTTTAAATGGGACAATTTAAAAATTGTTAAGTGAATATTTAGTGAAGTGTTAGTGTAGGTCCCAGTCCTTTTTTTTTTTAATTATATGAAATTACTTGTCAGGAAAAATAAGAGGGAAACTACTTGTTGGTCTACCATACTTTAAAGCAACTAGTTTACATCCACTTCCTTATTTTTCAAAAAAAGTCAAAGAAGTAAATTTTAAAAAAAGTTAAATATGGTCAAACAACTTTTTGGTCCATGCCATTGAGTTTTTAATTTAACTAAGAAGAAAACTAAATCATTTAACTCCCCCCACTAATAAGTTATATTATAATGGAGAAACCAGACACTCATTAATGAAGCAAAAATCGCAATAAATTGTCTTCTTGATTTATTTCTACACATCAATAACTAACAAAGGGAAAATAAATATTTAGATGCATCTCCTGAAACAAAGCTTGTGCTCTAGCAGTACAATCCGATATTTCAACTAGAAAATTCTTACCTCGTTTGGTATCTTTCCAAAAAACATTCCAATACTTAAAACCAACAGATTGTGCCCTTTTTTGTGCGGACCCTCAAAGAAAATAATTATACTTGAAAATGTTCACACCACTTTGATCAGCTCTCCATTTTCACACGTATTACTAAAACATAACGATTGTTAAGTCCAGTCCAAGCGAGGAAAAAATGGAAGAACTGGATCAGGTGTACCTATTTATATCCAGTAGGTGCAGATTGCATCATTACCTTAGTTACAATGCAAAATGGGACTTTTCTTTGGAGGCCACGAATCAAGTGTTGGGCACGGCCGATTGCATCAGCAATGAGTATATATATGTGTATTGCCGACTACGTGCTTAGTGTGTGCTTACTGTTCATAATACCGGTCCATATTTCAGTACACCACATGTATACATGTGAACTGGTTGAACAACACTGCTATTGCTGTGTTAAAAAATCGAAATTAAAATTTTGCATAAGCATAAAGAGTACATTACAATTTTCTGTACAAATCTGACAAAGGATACTGTGCATAATTTAGTACATGCAAGCATATTATTCAATTCCCACTTTCATCTGACCTTCCCAAACATAAAGTTTAAAATATCTCAAAGTTGCATTTTTTTTTCTCTTGAGCTACTGGGAGTTGCTGGGGTCAGAAATTTGTTTTAAAAAATATTACAGCACCCACTACGCCTGAAAAATGAAATCGTCTCTCCCTCAGAAGGCCCCATCCACTAAAAGGCTAGTGATCACAACATTGCACGTACGTTTTTCATTATATCGACGAGAATCCTTATACTTTATTGTTGTTCAAGCTGAACGCTATTCATGTTGCGTCATAAAACAAAAACCCCAACCAAGTTAGGGATTGAGTCTTTATTGCAAAATTTACATTGTTTTACCATTCCAAATCTACTGTACAGACTATTTTATATATATAAAAAAAAACGAACCAAAAACTGGGTCCATGCAAACTTTAAGGAAAACGTGAAACAAGCCAACCCAAACTGCACAGCACATAATACGGAAACTCTGCTCTACGCTCGTCTCTTCATTAAATCACGCTTATAATTAAATATTAAATACCTTTTTAGATGTATTGGATGGTAGCGGGGTGGGTGTTTCTTTTTTTAAAAAAGTGGGGTGGGTAAGCTAACCTAGTAAAGTGTCAGTTGTGAAAAACAGAACTTGAGAAAATAAGACTCCCTTAACTGAGGCAAAAAGCTGGATACAAGTCACTTGTTTGGAATGCATGCTTTTATTTACTTTTCCACTAGTTTATTGCTACCACATGATTCGTGGGGATCATTGAATTTATCGCAATGAACAATACCAAAAGACAGAAAATTGAAATTAAGATTTGGATTTTACACTTTTGTACATCAGATAGCCCATGGATAGTCAAATATATTTAATTTTTATTTTAAAGCATCATAATCACAAGGAAAAAAATATTAGTATATATATATATAAAAAAAACTTAAGAAATATGCCCAATTAAAGTATTTGAATTATTGTACCAGTTAAATATCCACATGTCCATATGAGAGAGAGAGAGAGAGAGAGAGAGAGAGAGAGAGAGAGAGAGTAGAAGGATGCAAAATTAAGCTGAAGTTGTAATTATGTGTAGTTCTATTTAAACTAAAGTTGTATCTAAGATGTGTTTGTTTTAAATTTAGAATGTCCCATAGTCAAAAAATGTAATAACATATTGTATCATAGAGTAAGAAAATATGAGTTTTATTTTGGTGGCACAGATTGCAACATTGAATTGTCTAACATTCATATTTTCCTCACTTTTCGCATTTCAAACCACAAATAAGCAATAAATGTACTAACTTTTAAAAGTATCAACTGTTTGGAACACCATGCAGATGTATTAATGCCTTCTCCCCATTTAAAATAAAAAAAATAAAATAATGTCCTCCAAGTCATTAGTTACTGTAAATGATATCCCATACTTAACAGGAATGAGCATTATCAATTAAAAAATAATATGCTGGCAACTTACCTGGTCATCTGCTGTATCAACAGGCACAACCTGGAATGTAATGAGGGGGAAAATAAATCACATATTTACGCCAAAGAGCAGAAAACATTTTGAGCAAGTATTTGCTCCAAAGATCTATTATAACTCTGAGCAAACAAGACTTTTCACAACACAAATTCTACACACACCAACTAATGGGAGAAAACTTCTCTTCTTCACAAAATGTCCTTAGTGCACAATTACGACCAAATTGATCGAGTTATTTTCTATTTCTTTATTAGAATAGAAGGTGCAGATACAATCTAGAAAATGTATTGGGGAGAAAACAATATAACTCTTACCATAGCAATATTTGATTCAAATGGACACTTCAGCATTTTCCGCATATAATTAAACATTAGTACTAGCTCACATTAACTAACCATGAACTATTAACGTTAAATAGAAGTAGCAATTATATAGGCATTGTGTTGTTAATACTGGCGTATTCGTTCTTGTTCGGTACACCAAGTGCCCAGCAATGTTGACAATGACAGCTAAATCAGCTGTTTAAATCTATGACCATCTCATGCAGCGCCCTCTGTATGGAGGCCCCAATGGGATAAATACAACCGATTTTATTACCATACATAAAATTTCTGCGATCATTTTCTCTAGACAAGAACTATTTTGATTTCTTCTACTTACGAAAACTGATCCTTTCTATTATTGTCAGCAATAATTTCAGAAAATTCATATTAACTCTGCCATGAGAAACCGACTACTTCAGTGTTCACGGTAACAATGATCGTCTGCCCGGTGTCACATCATGAAAAATCACGAGTAATGTGGTAGGTGGGATAAATATGAACTATACAGTACGGTACTGAATAAAGTCCCATTTAGTCAGAAATAATCAGAATGTTCATTGCTATTAGAAACTGTAGCTGATTAAATATCGATTTTGCTATCTTGTAATTTTCCACAGAAAGAAGAGCGATACTTTTTTGAAGTAGCAAAACAACAGAACAGAGGGGAAAAAATGTGAAGAAAATCCGCTACAAGACACCATCAAATTCATTCTTAGTTGAAATGAATTAATGAATCAATAACAAAATAATCCAGTAACCCTTGGTCCCACTGAAAGTTTGAAACGGAACAAATACCTTCACAAACGCTCTATCCCCGTACCGCTGATTTGCTAGGACCATCCGCCGAACCATTGGAAATCTCACGTTAGACTCCGTGGTTAGTTTTGGATTCGAACAATCTACTGAGTTTCTGGTTCGCATTCAAAAAACTTTCAACATCTACGTTAACAAGGTATATGTTCCAATTTGTCAACATGCAAGCCGTATCCTTTGTCACAACCGCTGTCTTTCTCTTGCAACCGTACACTGACCGAAAATCAGCTGTTAGAATATCAGTTAATACATGCAATGTCAAAACGGGCGGAGCTTGCTAAAAATAAAACTGTAGCTGGGACGCATATTTTGTGGAGTTTAGAATCGAAATTACACTTATTATTAATGAATAGGCTTTCTTAATTATGGAAAATATACATTTAAAAAGGAAATATGTTCTTCAAACTCCATTAGAAGCGTTAATAATATAGAAAAAGCTTCATTTTGTCGGTATTTTTCCTGGCCTTGATACGCTGATATTTCGAACCTGTGATTGGATAAAAACGGAAGGTGTGTTCGCAGTCCTTCACCTTCAAGTAATCCAACAAACATGTTTTTCCCCCAAGGCATGTACAAAATTTAGTAACGAAAGTAATAGGGACGGAAAGCTAATTTATTTATCTATTATTATTACACACACACACACACACACACACACACACACACACACACACGTGTGATTCTACTGTAATAATGAATAAAGATCCTGTGTAATCATCATGCTCGTGTAGCCCAATGCAGAAGAGCTGAAACTATACTATTCAGTGGACGTTGAAATGTAGTTTTGTGATATGGTTACCAAAATCCCCACATAAAAAAGTCCGGGTGGAAAAGCTGAAAAGGATAATGCATCTGATAAAAACTCGGTGTGGAAAGGCTGGAAAGAATAATGCATCTACTGTATATCAAAGAAAGTTACGGATTTCATATTTCAGAAAAATGCTTAGTCAGTTCTATATAATGAATTTGCAGTCTGTTTTTGGAGCTTCAAATGTTCTCTTAATAGTTTTAAGTTTTAAATAAAGTAGGTAGTACTGTATTTTTGTCTTAAATTGCTAATACAAAATTAGAAAATTCGAATAGACGTCTTCACGCAACATTGGGTTTTAACAATTGCGGGCTTTGTCATGTAATTATGTCTGTAATTGTGTCCTGCAGGACTTGGACAAAGTGAACGGTGCTTTCGACCTGTTAACATGAGTGGGCAGGTTTACTACACAAAAGAAAAACGGCCCTGCGGAAATATACATATATTGTCGTCACAGTGATTTTTAATTAAGGGATTTTAACAATGAGGTTTTTTTTTTGTTTTACTTTCATTTTTTATTGAATGTTTTTCCACCATGTCGAAATAAAAAGAGAATAAAAATAATAAAACGTTACCCTGGGTCGACCCTAAACGGATTCGCTACAACAATCAGATAACAAGACAGTGCAATCAAGGTTTACACGAGTAGATTCCTCAATCAATCAAACCATGGAGAGACAGAAAGACAGACAGACAATGATAAATCGAAGGAGTGAGTGGATTGGTTGGCTAATGGACAGATGGACAAGGAGATAAACTGATTTCCTTTCTTTCTTCTTGCCCTCACCCCCTTTCCCCGAAATAAAACTACCGTTAAAAAAATACGATCAAGGTGTGCTAGAATGAATTTAGGGTTTACGGCACATCACCACCATAAGACCACCACGTATCGATGCAATAGTAATATTACAAAAATATTATCTGAGCTAGGGAATCCAAAAATCCGATATAGTTTTTGAATATATTCCGATGTCGTATAATGTTCAAGACTGGGACTTTTTCTGTGCTAAACGAAAATATGTCCTATTTGGTGGAGGAAAAATCCTGAAAATACATCGGGAAGGACCACCGATACACGAGAAGCTTCTGGTAAGCTTTCCCACAAAGCTACATTGGCCGAGACGAGAAAGAGGTGAGATGTCAGCGATCTATAAGGGTGAGCGACAATGACCACTAGGACATACTGGGATTGTGTTTATTCTCAGTACTGTGTATGCTTATCGTTATCGAGCACGGTATACAAACAACAAGCATGCTTTTTTCTCTTTAATGTGTAAAAAAAAAAAAAAACAACAAAACTACACGCGTGGCATGTGGGGCAGTCTCTACGAGAACGAATTCAGAAAGAAACGCCGGGGGTGGGGGTGGAGAGAAGAAAGAAACAAGTCGTTAAATCATCTTAGAGCAAACCTAATAAACTGGTGAAAACGAATGGGTTTGACTTGATATTTTTAGTTAATATTTTTGAACGTCTGGTAAGAGGGGGGGGGGGTATTATCAGATACATGCGGTACTTAACAGTTTCAGAGGAAAGCCCCTAATCTTCGCTTGTAGAACATAAACACTGGATTAAGATATTCGTAACCAAAGTGAATCAATTATTTAATCTATGTGCTGGGAATGTGGAAGCGGGTTCAAACAATATAAAACTGAAGTCTTTCCGAATCCGTACTATAATGAAATGTAATTATTAATGTTAACATAATGGCTTCATGCAACTTAACATTGAAATTTGTTACATGAACAATCATCAAAGATATACTTATAGATAGACCAATCTCACTACCAAAGCTGCATGGGATAATCAGACTTTAAACATTATAATATATCGTATCATTACACAATAATTAAATTAAAATAACAAAGATCTTGGGTGGGCGAGTGATCTAAAGCGCCCGCCAATACTGATCACCGTTGAGTTCGTGGTTCTTCCTTTGCCAGTTATGATGGCAACCATGTATTGTGCACAAAGAAATAGTGCTAAAGCCCAAAGCATCCAGCCAACAAAGAACTCGCTATTCAGAAATGTATCCCGCCTTTATCCACATACTGGAATGCCATAAATTAGCTAATCAGAAAAGAGGGTTTAAATCTGCGCCTTCCACCGCAAAGAAAATATTGCACATTCACTGTAATCACTAAACTGCTCAGAAAGTGTAAAAGAATTTACTGCAGTATTTACCAATGCCGTTTTCGATTTTTACGACCGAGACCCGAAAAATAAATCAAATCGGCAAAACTAACTTAAAACTTCTCGACCGTTATTCCTGTTAGTGTCTTTGTAATTTTGTTTTTTGACATACGGCCTAAAAGAAATTGTCTGAGAAATATGTCTATTATTAATTTGCATACGAGTGACAATCTACCGTCCTTCCAATCTGTCAAACTGACATTACTCTCTCGCACTGGTTACAGATACATACTAGATACTTCAGAATTTGTATTTTCTCTCGATTACTTGTGCCATCTTCTGAACATAAAGACAACATTTGCAAAGTAGTCGTGACTAGGGCTATCTGCCTGCGGCCACGCAAGACAACGTGAACCAAGGGCTATTTTGTTCTACTTGCGGATCTTGAATCAAGAATTCTGAAATTCGGGTGTTTACGACGGGTTGACTATTGGGATGTGATATTTAGGGAGAGGAGAAAAAATAATAATACCAGTTCCAAGCGTAGCTTAATAAATATAAACAAACATTCATACTATGATTTGTAATGGTCCGTCCCTAAGCAGTTATGTCCTAATGCTTTGAAATGATCGAGGCATACATGACATTTCATACTTAATAAATAAACAGGTTTATATCGATATTTAGTTTTGCTTCAACACCTGAATTTGTACTCTCGTGTAAATTTACGCGATTTCATAGAAATCTTATTATCAGATAAATTGTTTTTAAAACTTCTGTTCTTGGTATATGCCTACAGAAATAGTTAAATGCCACCTGATTTAGGATTACTTTGGCGTACAGTATCTTAAGTAGTCAGACGACCACTAAATAAACATGACCTCTTGATTTGCACGACAACACTTTGTTACAAACATTTAACTCCATGCCGCCACCATCACGTATCATCAATCGACTGATACGCTGGCCGTAATATTTGCTAGTGCTGGCTTTGCATTTATTTCAGCATGACCCAAGGCTATTTTTCATGGACCCTTTGACCGACCTTTTGACTTACAGCCACCTGTCGATATTTTGCGGAAGTTTAGGTTTTATTGGGTTCATTTCGTGTAATAATCAAATATATATTCACACAGTACAGTGCATCTGACGCAGTTAAAAGACCACTAAACAGACACACACACACACACACACACATACATACACTCTTACCGATTTCCTTTTTTGTTTATCTTAACATGATGATTTTTGCTCCTTTTTGTTCCTTAAAAGAGGATAAGGTATTGCAAACTTTTGTTTGATATCCCAGTTGCAATCCTAAGAAAGAGTTAGATAGAATCCCGGCCCCAGGACAACATTCCTAAGGGTGTTCACATAAAAAAGCAAAAAAAACAAAAAAACAAAAAAACAACGGGAAGTAAGAAACATTGCAAACGTGGCTACAGATAGATGTACGTGTGTGGCATACTTGTATCTTTTGTGTTTAGCACTAATGGTTGACAACAAATAAACGGAACACACTCGCCCGAGCTGAGATACCGAACTCTTACTTGTTAGCATAATTTCCTATCAAACCTGAATAATAAAATAAACATTTACAAATGTCATCCATATAAAAAAAATTCAAAAGTCTCCAGTAGCCTTTATTTTATTTATTTTATTTTTTTTTTGGGGGGGGGACCAGACAGATGCCCCCCCCCCCCAATAAAAAAAGTATAAAGTTATTATGTATGTATGTGCTCCCCCAGGTATGTTGTTTGTTGTTTTTTATTTTCCATTTAACGCCCCATTTAATTTTTCCCCATCGGGGTTATATATTTGATACGGGGTGTTTTTAGTATCCCTAATGTTTTTTTTTGTAGATCCTTACTAGGTGGGAATTGATCTACCCACAACTAGTAGTCTACGTTTTTATTTGTTTTTGACCATGGCTAGTGGTCTCCTATTATCCTTGTGTTTGCTATTTGTGTTGGTGCTATTTGCCTGTTGCAATATAAGGTATATAGTGCTATTTGCCTGTTGCAATATAAGGTATATAGTTTGTATTTGTGTAAAGGATAGCCATTTCATTCAAATTTGTATCACAGTTGTCTTACTTTTTGTCTTCTCTAAATGGAAGACATTCTCTTTTTTTATTTTATTATAATTTAATTTAATTTTGAATTTTGTATAAACTGAAGTATGTTATTTAAAGATTTAATATGCTTCAATTTATCTAATAATATTTATATTTTTAGGTCCGTCTGCCTTGAGACAGAATCTGTACGAATTTATTTGGTTGTACAGTTCCTGTCTCAATTTGGGCCGGCCTATAATTATTTTATTTTAACTAAGAGTACGAAAATTTCAAAATTGTTTAAGTTCCCTTTATAAGCATAAATCAGACATTAAGAGGTTAGTTAGTTTTAGGACCGGTTGGTCTGGTGTCAGGATGTGACTGGGTGGGATATGATGCTACATGTCTGCGGGTAGCTGTAACTATAAGCTGTCACCCTGCAGACATCGTAGCGATATGACTTTAAGAATCCTTAAAGCTACGTTAAAAATCCAAATCACACGCACGCACACTAACACGCGGGTAAATCAGACTGAAGTGATTTTTGAAAACGAAATGCTGACAAATGTGATAGGGCATTAAAGATTAAACAATTTTAAAATAACATTTTTAAACGAGAAAAAAAATATAAATTCACAAAAGCCATATATTAATGTTAAACTTAAATCTGCGTCAGAAAGTAGTCTCTGTCCACCATTAGAAGCCAGAATTTATTAGAGTGAACGTTACAGTCTTTATGCAACCTTAGTGATTTACTCTGACTCTAATGAAATATTAATTCATGCATCAGTGATTACCTTAATTAGCCACTACATCCATATGCACGCACTCCCCTTATCTAGCTAATTTACTCAGTCACGTGTACCGCATTATATCATGTATATGTATGGTTTATCACCGGCTATATTTAGTCGTTTTTCAAACTGCAGTGGTTATAAATGGCCGTGTATATCGCATGGGAACATATGTCATGAGCTTAAATGAACATATGTCATGAGCTTAAATGAACATATGTCATGAGCTTAAATGAACATACACTTATCCTATGTGTTCGCGGCATACAATGTAAGTGTTTGGGTTTTTTGTTTTTGTTTTTTGTTGCATCAACGTCACTTTCGTCACATAAATTACCATATAATGCCATGGAAATAGGCGCTAAGCGACTTATGACACACCGTAACACCCGACCCTGGTTGGTGTGTGCATGTATCGAATCTGCAATCCTTGGTTCTGGATCTGACGATCTGCCATCTGAACTACAGCGAATAATCAGGTCACAGTAACCTTTGGTTGTAGGGATCTAGTACAAACAGTGATGTGTCCAATTTCCAATTTTTGTGATTCTAACGAAAACAGAACATAATAAAATAACCCAAAGACACAAAATAACCATGCATAAAATACAGATCAGAGAGATCTTTTTCTCAAATATGGGTATATTAGGATGCTCACCAAATATCATGTTTAACGGTAGACACTGTATGGATATGTCAAGCCAAAATCTAGCATAGTCGTACAACTTTTTAATATTTTTCTTAAATCAAAGCTAGTAAGGGACAGATCATTTAATGTTCTATAATGGGGTGGGGTGGGTATATTTGCTCCTTAAATATCCACCCCAAATGGCTTCCAAAGATTTTCATGCTTTGATCCTTCATAATAATACCTTAAAAACAACAAAACAACAACAACAACACTACTACTACTACTACTACTACTAACAGGTTTAACAGTATGATTGCGGGATTTACAGTAATGGGATGCTGTATAACTATTTTCCTATGCAGATAAACGCTAGTATCATGTCTGGCGAAAACGTACCACAAAAACTTTGGCATTATTTTAAACATGGTATAAAAGTCACCATCTGTTTTATTGTTTTTAAATTTGAACTTGACAGTGCGGGGGACTGAATAGTAAGTAGTATAGGGTTGTTCAGCCGTGGATCAAGTGTGACGTCACGAATCACTACATCAAACCTAAAAATAGAATGTAGGCCCCAGCTTCGGACAAACATTACAATATATCGGCTCAGTACCATTACGTTCGATGATGTTCCTGGTGGAAAACTACCTTATGCTTTGATAGAACATCACTCAAACAAAATAAGTAAATAGACCACCAAAGCATCCTTACAAGTTTGCTCTATATGTAAGAGGTGAATTGATTTGTAAAACAAAATGTAAATTGTATTGAAAATCAGAGCAGCAATGCACGATATCGCCTCCCCTCCAATTGATTTGCTAGCAGACGCAAAATATTATTATCTTTTAACTGGCCGTGAGAACAAAGATATGTGACCTAGTCTCTCTATGACTCCTAGCCCTTAGTGCTTGTATCATTTCTGTATCCAAGGGCAATTCAATGATGAATTAAGTTTGTTCTGTAATATGGGGTATTTGTTTCTGTTGGTTAGGTTCACAGAGTTTCTCCGAGGTGTGGCGTGAACATCAAATTTTAAATAGTTATTTTGTTGTACTCTATTATTATGATTATTATAATCACTATTAATATTAATATTATTATTAATATTATTATTCATCTATCTTGCAAAGTTTGTGATAAATAGTTAGGACTGCATACAATTCATTTAATTTGGAAGAATCTTGACAACAAGAGAAAGATAATGAATCAATCAATTTAATATTGTACAAGACGAATAATACAAATTTAAAATAAGTATGTATTTGTGTGAAAATGTTTAATGAGGTACAAGATGATATTTACATTGACATGTAGTATGTGCCTGTAACAGGCTGAAATGTGATTAAGAATATTTATTTGTTTGGTTACTAGAAAAACCGAAATGCACACGTATTTACATGTTCTCTCTGTATATATCGGTTTCCACACATGCATTATTATTTGTTTTTCTTTGAATATTAATAATAGCCAAATTATAATATTTGTTTGTGATTTTGATGCAAATTATTTTACTTTCCTATAGCACGCGTTTGATTGTATTATACTACGATTCGCCATGTACAAAGTCCGTCGAATCAAGATTGAGTGACATCATTACATGAATTGTGCTATAAATAGGAACAAAGCAAATAATTCGTATCAAAATCACATAAATCATATTTTATTTTGCTTTAAAATATTTTTATATAAAAAACCGATATATACAGAGAAAACATGTAAATACATGTGTATTTCGGTGTATTTCAGTGTTTCTAGTAACCCATATATTTTTGTTTTTAATAAAAGTTGCTCTTTATAACTGACTATTGTATTTTATAACCTGACATTGTATTTTCTATTGTGATTTATATGCCAATTAAATTAAATTGTCAAGATCTTTGGGTTAGGGAATGGAATGAAGTAAGTCCCTTATGTGATCTTTAATGACACATCTTGAGTCACTATGGCAAATACCATAACAACAGTGTTTTACAACAATTATTTAAGCATAAAAACAAATGTTATCGCTTAGAATACGATGAAAATATCAAGACAGTTTATTCACGGCCGATTCTATGTTTGTATGCAAGGCTGCATATCTTGAATTGAGACGCATCAGTTCCATTTGTAAATATCTTTCAGTTGATGCCACTAAAACACTTGTGTGTTCATTAGTACTTTCAAGACTGGACTATTGTAACTCAAGTCTGTCCGGTTCGTCACAATATTTACTCCAGAAACTTCAAAAAGTTCAAAACACAGCTGTACGGATCATCTTTAGAGTACCTCGATCAGAGCACACCTCACCACTGCTCTGTACCCTACATTGATAAAATTCGATACAGAACCAAACACAAAATTTGTTCTCTGTGCTATGTTTCAATGACAGACTCCAGTCCAACATACCTATCCAGCCTCACCCATGTGTATACACCAGCTAGATCCGTACGCTCTTCTGATAATCGTATACTCATTGTTCCCAAGGTGAAAACAAAGTCATATGGACAACGTTCGTTTGCACACCAGGGCCCGGCAACGTGGAACGAATTGCCCATTGAAATTAGACACAAAGACACAGTGGTCCCTTTTAAGAGTGCTCTTAAGACTCACCTGTTTCGACTGCAGGGACAAACTTAGCGACCTAATCATGTTTTGTATCTTATATGTTTTCAGCATGTTTTTATGTTTTCCAATTTCATTCTTTTTGTCATTTGTTGTTCTGTAGTGTAGTCATATCATTATTGATGGTGTAAAGCGCTTAGAGCTTCGTAAGATTAGGCGCTATACAAAGTCCCCATTATTATTATTATTATTATTATTATTATTTTTATTTGTCCGAAAACAATATGGCTGACGGCGCAATGTCTAGCGGGTAAATGACATCATACGATATTTATAGCTGGCTGAACAACCCTATTACCTCGTATGGTGGTTCCATTTAAATAGTTTAAATAGTGTAAAGCACAAGCTGTTGAAATCCTCCATTTAAACAATTTTATGAGATTTGATGTAATTTGTTCAGAAAAAGAAATTGGATCTTGTAAATATAGATTTGCACTGTCTGCAATGAATTTTCCAATTATTATAAATGTGTGTGACCTACGAGTGATAAACTGTTATCATATACTACACCTCACCATTTCTGAATCTTGGTACTATGGTCAAGTCTGCAGAGTACAACTTCTAGACCAGAAAACCTGTGTACCAAACACTCTGCCATATTTATGTCAGTGTTCTAACAATTTAATCAGGTCTTATTTTCATAATCTTAGAATGTGCTTGAATTTAAATGTATATGATTGTCATATTTATGTTGTTCGAAATAAAGTTACATATCAGTTTCTGTATATTCGTATCACATTTTCTAAAATTGGAGAGTCAATTATAACACATGTATTTTATATTTCACTGGAACAATACACCAAATATTTGTTAAATCAATTTCACGTAGCGACAGAGTTATACAAAATAATCAACTTCAACAAACTGACGAATGTAAGTATATTTTAGGCAATGGTTGCAATATTTGTAAGGACCACAGGTGGCCGAGTAGTTTTGAGAGTCCGCCTTTTCAGATCACTAGTCTTGGTCAACGACCGTTCTACGTATTTGCAAAAGATGCCAGTAGCTTCCTGTGGGTTGGTGGTGGTTCTTACTGCGGTTTATTCAGGGTCTTCTTGCATCAGCTATACAGTTGTTGTTGTAGGGCTTAACTCTATTTTTCAGCACACGATAGACTTATACATGGTGGCCAGTATTAACCGTGGAGGAAGAACACGGGAAAATCCACATAAAGAAACACCAACCCACGAGAAGCTACTGGCAAGTTTTTTTTTACATACCCACATTGGATGAATCTGAGACTCGAACCCACGCATACAGAGGTGAGTGGCAGTGATCCGTAACGGAGAGCGCTTTAGACCACTCAGCTCCATTCTTTTTCTATAACTCAAAGAAACAAAACTAAGGGCAGCTATTGTGGCTATTACGTTCATGCTGAAACATACATGAATACGTTTGCACGCACACACTAACACACACAGAGAAACCTCGTGTCACAAAAGCCATTTACTTGACTAAACCGGACAGCAATGAAATTATATTACAAGTGCAGTTAGTCTTCGTAACAAAATGTCTGTGGACTGATATCTCGCCTAAACCTGCTAATAACGCGATATCTTTTTTCTTCAAATGAGTACTGGATAATAATAATGAGGACTTTGTACAGCGCCTAATCCTTAGAAAATCTAGTAGAGCACAGTCATCTGAAGCTTGTTACATGTCATCAATGATTTCACATCAGTAATGCACCTATCTATTCCTTGGATGGTAGCATAAACTTGAGTTGGGTGACTAGACTTGTATATTTGGGTGTCATCAGCAGACAATTGGTGAGACACTGGGTGATGATGTATGACATTTGAGAGTTAAGTAACAGGTCCAAGAACAGACCCCTGTGGAACACCACAACACAGATAAACTGGGCTGGAGTGTATTCTATTTGTAGATACAATTTGTGTACTGTTGACTAAGTAAGACTAGAACCACAGTATGGCTGAATTGTGAATGCCAAATACATGTATATACATGCGGGAGACGGTGAAGTAACATATATCATGGTCTATTGTGTCAAATGCTGCAGGCATATCAAGGAGGGTGAGGACTGTAATTTTTCCGCTATCCAAAGCAGAGAGAATGTCATTAACTACTTTCAGAAGAGTAGTTTCAGTACTGTGGCAAGGGCGATATGCAGACTGTACATTGTTAAAAAGACTATTTGAATTTGAATGAGATACAAGTTGGGTTAGAACAACTTTTTTTCTAAGATTATTGATATGAACGGGAGATTATAAACTGGGCTGTAGTTCTTTAAATCGGTATGTTTGAGTGCCTGCCTCCCCAGCTGAGGCCCCAAAACGATGGGATCCCCATGGACGAGAGAGAGGCACCAATAACATTAGCCAGCGAGGGCAACATCGGCTCCAAGAATGCAAGCAACAGCGATGCTGGAATCGGGCCAAACGACGATATTATGTGTCAATAGGGAAAACAAAATGATGAGGGTGTGGGTGATGGGAGGGTGTGCATTTCAGCGTCGATAAGCGTTCTTTGTTAAAGTCTTTTTTCATTTCCTTATATTTCCTGACCTCTTTGATATTGCTTGTTTCATACTTGGGGATACATTATGAAGTTAAGACGATTCATTTTGTGACATGCGTTATGATCCTATGACTCGGAGGGCCTAATTAGGCAGTCTTTGCCCTGAGGTTTGCTTTTATTTGCCCATATTTCATAAATACCCAAACGCATGTTTAGTTCACCAAACCGAAATGCAAAATGTTGTAGGGTTTAATGCCATTTTCAGCACACGATAGGCTTACATTGCGGTCAGTATTAATGGATGGAGGAAGAGCCCGAGACCCCCCCCCCCCCCACACACACCGAAAGAACAAATCCGAGACTTAAACCCACGCAGACAGAGGTGAGATGGCAATGATCCGTAACGGACAGCGCTTTAGACCACTCGAGGCCCCGCAGGCAAAATGAGTTTCGGATATATTGCTGTTGACTTTTGCTTTTCTTTATTATATTTCTTGTTTGTGTTGCGTGTTTTTATGGGAGGTGGTGTTCGTCGCGTGACTCCGTTCACAATAGGTTGGGTATTATTTTATTTTTTACAACTGTTTGTAAGAAAATTTCAAAACCGATATCGATATGATTTTAAACGGGTCATTCTGATGTTGTTCCCATTCATATTTGATCAGTTCATGCTACTAAATTTTAAAAGAATTCTAACACTCAGACAAAACTACTTAACCAGAATTTGACCAAACTGGCACAACGCGTAATGGCATAGAGGTCTTAAATATCTGACCAGTGATGCAGACGCGCCACCAGATATGGAAAAAAATATATAAAAGTAGAGAAATATTGAAATAAATTATTTTATAGGATACACAATCGTCATATTGTTAGACAGTTAAGTAGAAATTACACTTCTGACCCAGATTTCTTAAACAGCTGCCATTACTTCTGGATGTTAGACATATTTCGGCTATCTGAGAAATCGGGTCCACTGACCGCTATCATTTCTTTGGACTAGATAAATAATCAGCTACATGTATATCCAGTTCCTAATCTTTGTGGCTAGGTAATAGACTTGTGTAACTTGACCTATTTTGGACTAGTCACTTACAAATGTACCTCGCGAACCTAAATGTATTTTTAATTAGCAGATTTATAATTTAGATTGGTGTCATTATCCTGCCAGGCAGACATTCAGCATGGACGTCAATCGTGACAGGCCATCTGGTGAAATCAGTTTCTTTGTGGCTATCGACATCTTTAAATGAACGATTACATTGCATGTAGGCCACTCACTAATTTATTAAGGTAGACGAAACTGTCTCATTAAGCAATTTGGAGGAAATTTCGTCCGATCCCACGGTGCAAAACACAGGACAAGATCAGCTTCATTACTGGACCCTGGTGTGTTAACAAATCGGGGAAGGTAGCCCGACTAGACTTCAGATGGCGTCATTTTACCGCACTGCAAGCAGCTAAAACCAATACTTTGTTAATTCGATTGTGACGTCGTTTTAAAGGGACAAGAAGTTGTCAACAAATGTCATAATAAAGCCCGCTTAGCTACTAAGTATGTACTTACAATTGCATGTTTTACACACGTAATCAATGTATACAAAACCAGTAAATGGAAAACCCAATTCAATTTTACAAAAACATTTGATCATAGTCGCTAGTTTCTAAATGGAACTTTCAGTATAATGACTTCAAATATTCATATAAACCTTCAGGTTCGTAATATTTGGCAAAATATGTCGAATGAAAACCCCACAAAAAAGCTTTTCCTCCCCCCCCCCACACACACACATTGGCGAGTGGCTTCCCTCATATAGAACCTGTCGCCGAGTTGTGGTGTTATTGTAGAGATAATTCTGTATGGCCCATACCCATGCCAGACTCATGCACACATCCTAAAACGTCAACCTATACCAGGGTGCGTAACTGGTCAACGTCCACTGACAGTATCACACTTTATTTGGAGTGTGTTGACACCGTGAGACTAGTATTTTGATGTGAACTAGGTGAAGAAACTTTATGACGACACACCATCAGAAAAAATATCAGACTGACGTTGGAATACGTTTAATGTAACTATTTTTTGAAACCATGTTTTAATGATTTTACATGTTTTGCCTTTCCCTTTTATCTTTTACAGAATTTTAACATCTTTAATTTTTATATTTTATCTTGTACTTCGTGTTTACATTTATTGGGAATTATTAATCTTTGTAAAAACTTGCGTCAAATTCTTTATTTTACATTGCATTTACAAGCAAAACGCCGTCTTTTGCAGACTGGATGTAGCGACTGACATCTGCGTCCAGAAACAGCACTAACTGTTAAAGTATATCGATGCTATGATCACACACACAAATTCTTCAGTGTACACAATACATATTAATAATGTAACTATTTACAATGCTTGTCAACTGCTAAGAGAGGGGCCCCGAATGGCAGAGTAGTCTAAATTGCTCTCCGTTACGGATCACTGCCATCTCACCTGTCTGCGTGGTTTTGAGTCTCAGATTTAGCCAATGTGGGTATGTAAGAAAACTTGCCGGTAGCTTCTCGTGGGTCGGTGGTTCTTACCGGGCTCTTCCTCAGCCATTAATACTGGCCCACCATGTATGGCGGCCTATCGTGTGCTGAAAAAATGGCGTGTAACCCTACAATAACAACAACAACTGCTAAGCGCATTTTCATTGACTTCTTCTACCTTTAAACACTTTACCCCTACTTCTGATCTCGAAACTTTCAAATTACAGCAGAAAACGTAATGCACTTTTGCACAATATCGCTGTGAGTCTGCTTACATCGCAATGGGGTCAGAACTTCCGACATTGTATAATAGGATTTACTCGATAACTAGGCCATTATCCTCGGATCGTAAAAATACACATCAGTTTGATGTTTTTGTCATTCGCCTGTTGCGGAGTACACTACATATTATACAACAGCATAACTGAAAATGTTCCGATTGTCTCCTTGCGCGATTATATTGTTTCATGAGAAGGAAAGTAGTTCAAAATATAGATAACAAAGACCACGATTTACACCCGATGCTTTTCTTCCTCTCGTCTTGATGATTTTTATGACTGGGATTTTACTGTCACAAATTTTGATGTTGGCGCCAATAAGAAAGCATGTTATTTTCGAAGATTTGCAAGATGCATAAGTATTAACTATAGCGTTCACAAAATAATAAATATATTAATAACTGGATGAAATGAACTTTTTATAAAAACTTAACGCAAAAATTTCTCAGAAATCAGTTGCAAAGATCTCAACCAATTAAAAGCGATCGTGCCTCATTAATATGCACGGACTCTACTCATTATCAAAATCGTTCCACACCTTGCAGACATAAGCTCATATAATTAACTCGATCAAAATCTGCTTGAAAACAATATAAACCAAAACAACAAGAAAAATCATACACAAACCAAACATTACAGCCTGGGGCCATCCATTTAGACATACGCAAAATTCTGGCAAACCTCGACCTCTTCCTACGAATGCGTTTTTGTGTTTTTTTTTTTTTTTTTACACTACTGCGTACGTACGCTTGACGCCCCCCCCCCCCCATTATATAGAACGGCCTACATTTAATCCACGTAGAAAAGATCAAGGATTAATACTATTAAAGTGTTTAATAAAACAGTTCACCGACGTTGAATGTCTGGCTGCATCAAACAAATAGGTTGTGTAACGTTAAAACGTTTGCCTAGTGTCCGCTAAAATTCAAAACCCGACTGAACCCAGTCGAAGAGGCTACGTATTAGACAAATTATAATCGAGGTTTTACATCCCACCCCCACCCCGTTTCCCATGCGTACGTACACTATCAGTAGACACCCATCCCCATACGCAAGCGTATGCATTTGGGTTAACCCCCTTCAATGCGTACGTACTAAATGGACGGCCCCATCCATAATGGTAACCGAAAATTGTTAAATCTAAAAAATCCAACACACACACACACACACACACACACACACACACACACACACACAGAGTAGTAACAGGCTCAGCGAATCAAAGGTCTTGATGCTTTGCAGTTTAAATACAAAGTGTGATGCGTGCGAGTGTGTATGGGTGTGCGTGATTTGTATTTTTAACTAAGCTTAAACAGATTTCAAGTCATATCGCTACGATATATGCTGTGTGACAGTTTATCGCCATGTCCAGCATTGGGGCATCATGCCACAAATATGTATCATCATGTCCTACCCAATCACATGCCACAAATATGTATCATCATGTCCTACCCAATCACATGCCACAAATATGTATCATCATGTCCTACCCAATCACATGCCACAAATATGTATCATCATGTCCTACCCAATCACATGCCACAAATATGTATCATGTCCTACCCAATCACATGCCACAAATATGTATCATGTCCTACCCAATCACATGCCACAAATATGTATCATCATGTCCTACCCAATCACATGCCACAAATATGTATCATCATGTCCTACCCAATCACATTATCCTGATACCAGGCTTAACAGTCCTAACAGTAACCTCTTAATGCTGAGCGCCAAGCGAGTATTTACAAGTCTTTGGTAGTGGACTCTTTAACCACTTAGGCCACCAGAGTGGTCACAAAGTGTGATAGAGATTTAAATTAAAATATGAACTCTATAGTGAAACATTCTCGGCCAATCATATGCCAGATTGATTCATTAAAACATGCAATTATATCACTAATTATTAGTCGTGCCTGGGATTGTTTGGTTAAATACAAGGTTGGTCCAAAATATGACTGGCAATATGGCATCTACAGTGGCAACTAACTGATTAATTTGATGTAGTATCATCTCTTTAAATGCGTGAATATGGCTCATAAGTGAACACGTCAGAAATTTTGATCATATAGGCATACATTCCAAGTTTCATCAATATCTGATCATGACAATCTTTACGAAATGTGGTTAAAAGCTCAGCTAATGATATGCTAGATCATGCTCATAATAAAACATCATAAATCTTATGAAAGTCCATTTACTAAGTATGTTAACATGAGTACTGTGAGCGGTATATAATACACATGACTAACGTATATTGCACAAAAGAACATTTTTCTCCTTCTATCCGGGTTACCTTCATCTTCTCTCTTTTGACACTAACTCGACGGACTTCTTACCCTAAGTGTAATAACCACAAAGTTTGGGCTTGGCTGTATGATGTTGAAGTACTGTTATTCTGGGGAAACCAGTTTTATTCGGTCAGCTCAGCTGGTTGCCCTGACCTTTGACCTTTTGTTTCAATATCAACAATCTTCTTCCCTACACAAGTGCAAGCCACTGACAACATCTTGTCAATGTATACATTTCACGTTAAAAATGTTATTATGCTGAATATATTTACAATTTTTTTTGTGGTCATAGTGATTTTGACATTTAGACTCCAAAACCAGCAGTATGTTTCATTGACCAATTTATTTCTGACTTCCATTTTTGGTTATGGCTGGGTAAGTGAATTTTCATTACAGCTGTCAATGTTTTAAAATCACATTCAATGCTGACACGTTACCAATGTGAACTATTTTTCTAAAGTTACTCTTGACTGAAGTTACATAGAAATATATGGGCATTTTGAAGCTATTCCGGCATTGGGTATGTCTTGTTTTCTGTTGAAAAGCCACGTATGTTACCAAAATCTTAAGCCGTAAGGTTCAGAATAAAATTTGTGTGTTTAACGTGTTATGAGTGTAATAGCTTTGCAGATAAAGCCAGGTGCTGCCAGATTTTCAATTAGAATGTTTTTTTTTTAAAAAAAAAAAAAAATAATATATACTACAGTGAAAACCTTTACATTAAAAAAGTAGCTGAGCTGTAACTGGAAGTTTTCCAGTGATCCATGCAATAACTTTTTTTTTTCTTTCCATATTATTTGTATTATTATTATTTGGAAACAAACTATTAGCATTTTGCGCTAGTAACTACCATTAATTCAGCAGCAGATTTATATATATAAAACAGCTATATAGTTTTTTTTTTAAATGTCGTTATAATGGACGAGCCCTTGAAGTACATTGAAGAAACTATACAATTATTTTTCCATTCAGTTATTAAAATATGGATAAAAACTGATTTAATTAATGTACATTTAATTAAAGATTGTTAAAAAAATGCATTATTTTGAGATGTTAAAGGAACATTGTAAATCGTTATGTACCTCCCCTGAAAGACAAAGGACCATTGCAAAATCTAGGGTAAAAACTAATCACCTTATCATTCCTTACGGTCACTGTGTTGCTTGAATGCGGGAAAATAACCTTATTGTATGCACTCTGACCGATTTTTGGAATGCATCATGGATATATAAAATGCACAAAATTAATCATTTCATTCATTGATTTCTAATTTCTAATCTGATGTGCCTCTTACTGAGGCTGATATAAGGAAGCTGTAGATTAAATCACTATATTAAAAAAAGCAAACCACACTGCACGTGACGTTATTAGACGGACGTTCCAAGTGTAGCTTGCATATACTGTCTTTGATTTAGTTAATGAAATAACTGTATAAAAAGCATACCACACTACATGTGACAATCGACCTTTTAAGCACGTCTTGAGCGTCAGTTGTGTGGTGTTTTGAGTGCAAGTTGCACGCGTCCTGGATTTCGTTTTTAAATAGCTGTAATAAAAAGCGAACCACACTGCACGTGACAGCCTACTTTTTAAGCATGCTGTGAGCGTCACTAAACAGGTGATCCTGATATATGCTGCATGCATTGGTTTATATACGTTGCATGCATTGGTTTATACATGTTGCATGCATTGGTCTATACATGTATTTAGTGATTTTATTCCCTCATTATAGGCTGGATTTTTCTTTCTTCTTTCATTAACGTTTATTAGTTAAGAGTGGGATTTACAGTACACGATGAATCCTGTTCGTGAAACAGTGCATACATATTACCGTCATACGTACTTGCGTTTCATTCTGTTGCTACAGTAACATAGTAACACCTTTACATAGATTAAAACTGACGGCATTTTCCGTTATATTTTATTGCTATATTTGTGACAATGCTATGTGTTATGAGCCAAAGACACCGTACGATTTTATGGAGTGTGAATACAGATGGATGAGTACGAAAGTGCTTTGTTCCTGATATAGTCCTTGCTGGTGCTGGCGTACGTTATTTCACAATATGGAGCACATCAAGGATTCTTGTTTATTACATGCTATGTACGGTCAATTCTTTCACAATCGTTGACTACTTGACTCCATCTCCATATGAACCATTCTTGCAAAAATGACTATTTCAGAATGAATAATGAATCTATTCTTGTTTGATGTTATATGCGTGAACACCTTAGCATATAGTACGTACATGTAAGATTGTTGTTATTATTAAAGATGTATTAAATATTTTATTATTGGGCAGCAAAATATAATTATTATTGAACCATCAACAATAAAGCGAACATGTCTGGTAAACATTTCCTTTAAAAAAATCTTCACAAAGTGTTGTAACCATTGATGATGGAGTCATCCAGTTACAGTTTGGAAAAAAGTTTTCTTTCAGTCACTGCTACCATGATCATGATCTGTTAAGCTAGAAATCTTCCTTACCGCAAATGAAAGTCATCTTAAAAGTTTGGCAACTACAGATGGCGAAGAGCTATAACTATTGTGCGGAAACCATTCTTCTTGTAAGCTTGGTAACTGCAAGTGGCGAGAAAATCGAGAGTTGTTGGACACAACCAGTTTCTTTGTTTAGTGTGTGATTTAGATTTTTAACGTAGCTTAAACAAGTTTCCATTTGTTTTAGTCATAATGAACTCGACTTTTGCATTTGTTGTGTGTGCCAGACGTCAATAAGAATGTCAGCACCATGTGTTAGCCAACCGCAGTTTGTTAACTAAAGTTGGTGGACAACCAAACTTTGCGGAAACCAAATTGGTAACATAAAGAGAGATGGACGGACGATATTATAGCATACATATATGATTACAATCTGATATCAAATTGTCTTACATATATTCATGGATAATGCTCCTAATCTTGATGGTTGATGTCTGTATACCAAACGTTTGGGATCAGGAATAATGTCTACATAGTGGTAAAGGGCTCAGCCAATGATACGCAAATCCAGCACATTACAGACCACGTGAGTCCGTGCTCATATAATCATATATCTGAAGTTTCATCGAAATGATGGCTTCAAGAGAGACAATAAGCTCTTCAATTCTGACGGAAGATCATATTAATATCCTTAGATCTATCTAACTCGAGTCTGAAATTCTAAGCATATTGGTAATACGGTCTGCTAATGTCGAAGCAAGATCAGTTCAAAAGCATTAGCCGCCAAGCCCAAAGTACAAAAATACTGACTGCTTGTGACAAAAATAGATTTTCAAAAACATACTCATTTTAAATTTTAATGCATATGTAACTATTTACAACATATACAACCATCAGTAAAGTAGGACAGTGCCTTACATAATTATTTAATGTCAAAGATGCATGTGTTGCACACTGGTACCTTCTGGACGGGCACCATATTCCATTTAGAAGGTGCAAGAGTGCATGCAACACATCCATACACAGGCTGTTTATAAGAGCCTTTTCCAAATCCCATTTTTTTCTTCAATCATTATCGATTTCAATGTACCAACTTTCATTGATGATCTAAATTCTGTGATTTTCTTATTGAACATTTTCATTGAAGCATACAAGTGTTTCTTTGCGATTTTACTGTCTGGAAAACGTGTGCAAAATAAATCGCTAACACTAGTAACTAAAAAAAGAGAGGGTCATTTCTAAAAGAAATTTAATAAACCAAATTTCAATCAAATTACATTAAGGCTCTCTCTGGTATTTATATATGTTGTTCAGGGTGAGTTGATTGTGATGAAGCAGCAAGCTGATGTTTATTAGCTTTTTGGTGTTCTTGTATTTAACTGGCGCCTTCATGCCCAACAGCGAAATCAATTCACATTACACAATTTGCAAAACGTAAGGTTTTTCCTTTACAATATGGTTTTATAAATCTACACAAAATGGCAACATTGTCCTTCTTCTTCCTGGAGAAAATTCTGAATATTTTGCTTTCCTATTCAACTTGATAGAAGTTGAATATTATGAAGACGAGATTCAGTGACTGCGTCAACTGTCTGCGAAATCCAATATGGCGGATTAAAGACAGGCATGGTAGCCTCGATTTCGAATGAAACAATCGTATTGTAGAATTGTATTCCTATACACGTGCGATATATTTCTATCAACATGGAACCAAGTACCCATTCTATATTGTTACTGGCAGCTATGCAATACTATACACGGATCTTGCTTGTTATCAACAATTTCCATAATCATGATGATATAAGAAAACTGGATGATAAATTTGGCTGCCAGAATAGTAACAAGCCTAAATCGTATGCAAGATTACACCATGTGTGTGTGTGTGTGTGTGTGTGTGTGTGTGTGTGTGATTTCGATTTTTAACGTAGCTTTAACAATTTTCCAGTCATATCTCTAACATGTCTGCAGTGTGGCAGTTTAACGTGATGTCTAGCACTAGGACATCGTGCCGCAGACATGTAGCATGATGTCTCCCACCCAGTCACTATATCCTGACACCAGTCCTAAACACCAACTTTTTAATGCTGAGCGTCTAGCGAGGCAGCTCTTAGTAAGTAACAGTTTCAGAAGTTTTTGTATAACTCGACCTGGGTTCGAACCCACGATCTTTCGCATCCGGTACGAAAGCTCTAACCACATGGTCACCAGAGCGGTAATCAAAATGTATAATATCACTTATCAAACCAGTCGATGATTTTCAAGATATCAGCAGATATTTTTATATTCGATAAAAATCGGATATAAATATGGCTTCCTGAGTGGCAACAAGCCCAGCCAATCGGATGCAAGGTAACCTCATTATTATGGATCAATATCAAACTAAATTGGAGATAAGATCTCCAGGGTAGCAATAATCTCGGCTAATCAAAAACACTTCATTAATATTCATGAATCTCACTCATTATGTCCAAAATCTTTTATGGTTTAATCATATATCCCAAATATTTTATCGAAATCATATCTTAAATATAGCCTCTAGATCGGTTATAAGATATAACAATCAGACGTAAAACTATCTCGTTAATATGAATCGATCTTGCTCTTTAGTTGAACCCATCATGATCCTGATTCTATGAGCCCGTATTTCAAGTTTGATCTAAAAAATATGGCTTCCAGTGGCATCAAACTCATCCACTGATGTTTGCTCAGAATCGGATCCTAAAGTGGAACTCTTGAGCAGAAACTTCAAGATTGCTTCATTAATGCGTGAATCTCTATTAATTCTCAAAATGGTCTAATATGTTAATTATAAAAGCATATATTCCGAGTCTGATCAAACCTCGATCAGAAATATAACATCTGAAGTTAACAGAAGCCATACGTATGAAATCAATTGCTCATTTTGGACACATCCAATATCTTGACGATACAGGCCAATATTTAAAGTGTGATAAAGAATGATATGGAAAATGTGGTTTCCAGTTGGGTAAGAAGCTCATCCAATCATATCACCTTGTTAGTAATATCACTGGTCTGAGATCTCAAGCACACATTACAAGTCTGATCAAAATCAGTTCGGAAATACGTCCTCTATAGTGGTAAAGGGCTAGGCTCATCACGTGTAAGATCACTAATTTTAGTATCTTTGGCTCTCGTTCATTATTGAACTTAGATTTGAATCATATATGCATAAATTCCAACGGGTCAGAAATATTAGTAAGAAGGATAACCAATCAGATACAAGACAATCTCATTATTATGCTTGGAATACGCCCATTATTTCAATTTTTCCAAGATTTTAATGATAAAAATCCATATTTTAAGCTTGATTAAAAGAATTTAAGATATATAGACTCTTGAGAAATAACAAGCAAATGTTGACGGGCGGACAAATGCACGATTCACAACACACGATCGATGCACGGCCATAACACGTATATTAAAAGATAGTTATGGAAGAAAACTAATTTAGGTCACTGTGACCTCCATTAGTCAGTGATTAGGATATCCTCTACAATTACCAGTACAGTAAATAATGCATTCATCATATATCATGAATGTAAAGACAACCGTGTCCCAGAAAAATGGAATTAATGAAACAAGTTAATGCTCAAGTCTATGCCGACAAGAATGACAACGAAAGTCGGAAAAGAATGATAACAGCAGCCAGAAAAGTGATATGTTATCACAATAGGTAGGAAAACAATGCTGTACACGTGCGTATAGCAGCACGTCAGTCAACACAGGGTTTCAACATTTATGGGACCAATATTTAAAAAATACTCAAGTTTCTTAACGCGAGGTTTACATAAATCGCTACGATTTTACTGACCGATGACAAGTGCCGAACAATGTGTAGAGTTTGTTGGTTCATTACGTTCATTGTGGAATGAAACCAAAAATTGCATCAATGCGTAATTAGTGTAAAACTTTAAATTTAACCTTGTTTCAAGTTAGTAAAAAAAAAAAAAGGCAATAATGTGGCATGACTGACGCTATAAAAATCTGATCATGACATCATACGAAATCGGATGGCATCATGGGAGTGGTGTCATCCAATGAAAAAGGAACCAAATTATAAGGGCAATAATTCTATATTTGTTAAAAAAATATATAACCACATTTTTTCAAAAGCATGTGGATTAATGTTTTCTTGTACATTCGGATCTGCATGAGTGGGAGAATTCACGAATTAAATGATATAAATTGCATATCAACAAGCTCTCTGATGTCATAAACAGTCTTTTACAAGGTATCAAGAACTGTGTAAGTTTAATTGTTTCACTCTAATTATAGTTTGTATATTGCAATTTACACAACAATCAACACACACATAGCAAATTCATGTACATTAAGGCAATGGCCTTTCATTTTCGGCGTTTGTGGATGGCTACGAGATTCTTTTCTGCTGATATATTTTGTTTTACTTTTTTTAAAATATATTTTTATTTTAAAAAAAAGATCATGGATACAATATGTTGTCATTTTGAAATATCAGAGCAAGATAGTGTTTTCCAGCTACTGGCAGACATAAATTTATGAAGAAAAGTGCTAGGACTCCGCCTCGGGACGAACAATTGTTGATCCCTATTATAATAGCGGTATACCGTACAACAAGAAATCGCGGTTATTTTGGGCTGTTCATCTGTTATATTTTCTAGTCCAACTGAATCCATGCATGATAGAGATTTCTTTGCAGAATACTCGTCTATCCTATTCACCTAACAATATATTTTGGTTACCTGTATAGCAACTAAATTGCCAATATTATGATACTTTAGTTTTTCCCCCACCAAAACAAAAGGCAATCTGGAAAATGCCAATTAAGCAGCACAGTATGTAAACGTGTATCCTAGTACATTTGGCAAGGTCTCTAGACAAGAATGTAGAGGAGTGTGCCTCAAATTATTTTGGCATTTGCTCTGTAACAAGTATGTTTGTAATCCCATAATTATATTACCACTATCATTCCAACAAAAAATATCTGAATGGAGAACAAATACTCTAAAACAATATGCTGCTAAAAGCTTCTAAGTTTCCATGTGGCGCCTACAGATTTTAAGATAATTAGATCCTAGGATCAAATGAACGAAGAAAGAAAGTTCTAAATCTATCATGAACCATATACCCGACTATTTTATTCTTCATATAATTATGAAAAATCAAACTTGACGTAGGTCTTCTAAACGTAAATGAATTAGCAGAAATGAAATCAACACCGAAGGAATATGACTGGATGTAACGTAGTATCACAAGACTAGACGGGACAGACGAACTTGAGCAATTACTAGATTCCTTCTCAAAAAACAATGGCAGGATCATTAAATATGATAAACTGAGTGTACGAATGAAAATCTGTATCGATATGATATTTTTCCTTATAAGAAAAAGCAGCTCAGAAATGTAGATGACAATTTTGCTCACGGTTATTCTTGGGATTATTTCTTTGACAAATGATTGCACATGAACACTCGTAGGGTTATTTCAAGCTTTTGAGTACATCTCTCTATTCCTTTGTATTTCTATGTACTATTTATAAATCTGAATTTAAATTCTAAATTATTGCTAGGTTAGGCTAGGCTAGGTTCCGATCTGTTTACCCTATCTACTTATCTTGATGTGGTAACATAGCGAAATCTTTGCAAGCGAAAATGTAAGAAAATTTTAGCAAGAGACAGATAGACACACACATAGACATATATATATATATATATATATATATATATATATATATATATATATATATATATATATATAATCTGCTTTATTATGTGTGGATCAATTTCTTAGTAAATACAAAAGGAAAGTTGGCAAGTATTTCTAAATTCAGCTTTTCATGCCACTTGATCTGCATTACTTTTTTCTGGCCAAGAATGTCAGAAACAAGGTAAGCATACTAATAAAAAAAATCATAATGTTTCGATCTTGTATATGTCTCCATACATAACACAGTAGCTAGTGCAGTATAATTGGCATAAATTCATCCATTAACACTCATACCAAACCATTCTAAACTTGACCTTCATGAGCAGTTCACAACAATATATCGGTCAAATACATAAAATCTGATGCAACTGCTTGCTGTACACGAGTTTCGGTGCTTTTAGTCTGAAATCACAGGGTCGTTATCCTACTGCATGGATTAACCTAACGAAGGTCGAGAACACCATATGTCTCTTTATTTAGTAAACTATTTTAATTAATATTTTGGATTATGAATAACTGGAGTTAAACTATCAATTACAACTGAGAATTTCTGGCTCATACTGAAGTACATAAAACGTTTTTTTTTATTAAAAAAAATATGTATATATATGAAGGACTGATGTTTTGAAAAATATATAAACAGTAACACGACCTAGTATCCACATTCTCTGCGTAGCCTAGAGAGCATTGTCTCTTTTTTGTGATGTCTACATGCGATAGTGTTTCAAAAGTCAGGCTATTGATGGCACTTGATTACAGTTTGGGCACTCTACACGTAACGATCGCTGTAGGTGAACAAAACCACCATTGTAGTGACAATATATATCAAATGCATTCTAGATAACATAAGAATAAAAGAAGTGAGTCTTTCTCTGTGTGTTGCAAGCAAATGCCAGCTCCTTATGTTATAGGGCTGAATGTGATATGGAACTGAATTCGTCATTGCTCTAATCCTTTTAATGGTCTAGTAGCAATTTTGATCTGAAATTTTTGCTACAAGCTATGATAAGCGCTACCTTCTTATAAACAGAAACCTCCGCTGGCCAAGGTTCCGATATAATAACATAGATAGGTTAATGTATCGGAACCTTTGCTAGCGAAGAAGATCATAAACAGACATTCCCGAAATAAAGCTCACCCAGGGCACCTGCTACTTACCGGAACTAAAGTAAAAACTCTAACACCTAAAAGAAGGTATAACAGCTATACTGTAATAATTTCATTACTTCAAGTTTTCACACATGTTTACAGCTTTAAATAAAACCCATAAAACCCACCTCCTCTCATGCGTATCGGTGGAAGAAGAGCATGATAGAAATCACATCTCCACTGTCATATCTCTCACAGGACAGCTAAGATCTGATATTAATCGGAGTGTGAAAGAACCGGCAACCAAAGTTAAACTCGGCATGATGTCTTCAAAATCAAAATAAAAATCGATTCTTTAATGTATGTTTTTTTTTTTTTTTTTAAAAAAAAAACCAATTCAAGCAATTCCTTTATATAACATTTTGGCAGCTCACGGAAAACACAACCGTGCATGTATAGCCATCGGTTGGTTTCGATGATGAGAAAAATACGTTGTTGGAGCTTTTAAATTTGATATGACATATATAGTTAAATATGTAAAATTATGTTAACATCATGAAAATAAGCTGGTCGTGACACTTAAGATGTTTCATAATACATTGGCAAAACATAATCTTAAATTCTTCAGTCTGGATTGAATCTAAAATCCAGTTACTACTCTTGCATTTTTTAAATTCATCCATTATATAATATCGGCTTAATTAATGTATGTTTCCATCTCTTTTTTTAAATGCAGCATCATTTATTTATATGAACGTTATCATTACAAACTGATAAAAAGGCTGAACATGGTTATAGCTGATGCATCAAGTAAAATTGGCACTGATTTATGTTACACACATATTAATGGAATGCCACAAATCTTAACAATAGAATGTCTAAACCTTGTTAATTTTATTGTCTTTGTTACTTGTTTGTTACCCAATTTACATCACTCAAAGACCGATTTGATTTTAATTGAATTCCCCCCAAACATCGTGTGGCAAATGATTAAATAAACTTTTGTTCATTGCGCCAATGTGGTTCGAAGGGAAGGGTAAATACATAACTCCAAAGAATCGGTAGGTTAATAAATCTCTGTCCATACAAAAATAATACCGCTAAATGCACAAAGTAAACTAATCCTGCGACATTTTCCTACCACTGATTATGCTCGTTGACCTTTTCTACCAATGAACTTGACACCGCTCCGGTGGCCCAGTAGTTAGGGCGTCCGTCGCGGAAGCGGAAGGTCGTGGGTTTGATCCCCGGCTGAGTCATACCAAAGACAAAAAAAAAAAAATGGAATGGTACTGCCTCGCTTGGCGCTCAGCATTAATAGGTTAGTGTTAGGTCTGGTCGGCCTGGTGTCAGGATAATGTTACTGGGTGGGACATCATACTACATGTCTGCGGCATGATGCCCTCCTAGTATATCACAATAAACTGCTTCACTGCAGACATCGTAGCGATATGACTGAAAAATTGTTAAAGCTACGTTAAAAATCCCAATCACACACACACCCAAATGGACTTGACCGTTTAGCAAGTAACTTGTCAACTGTATAAGGGGTGGACCTGGATAAAGATTCATTGATATATATATATATATATATATATATATATATATATATATATATATATATATATATATATATATATATGTGTGTAAGGGTTAACTACCGGGTTACGGAAACTGGCAGGTAACTTCAATTATCACTTGTGAAATTATGACAGAGTACAAGAAACAATAGCAAGATACATAAAGGCTAAAGTTTCATTAAAATATATTCATTGATTTAAAAGTTATATTCTAAACAAATGACAGCTTCGGTGATCTAGTGGTTAGAGCGTCCGCCGCGGAAACGGGAGGTCATGGGTTCGATCCCTGGCCGAGTTATACCAAAGACTTACAAAAATGGTACTATTAGCTGCCTCGCTTGACGTTCAGCATTAAGAGGTTAGTGTAAGGACTGGTCGGCCTGGTGTCAGGATAATGTGACTGGGTGGGACATCATGCTACATGTCTGCGGCATGATGCCCCAGTGCTAGACATCACCATAAATAGCCTAACTGCAGACATCGTAGCGATATGATTGAAAAATAGTTAAAGCTACGTTAAAAATCCTAATGAAACAAACAAACTAAATAAATGATAAATAACCAAGTAACACTAACATCATATTTTTCTCTTCTTGCAGCCCGACCGTACTTACGGCAGTGGGGACAGCAATGACATACTATCGAGTAAACGACACATAACTGGTCCAAGTTTCATTAAAATATCTTTTCAAAGCTAGAACGCAAAAAAAAAAAAAATAAAAGACCGGGTTACATCTTCCCTTCCTGTGACAAGTTCCCTTCAGGCAGAGTGCAATGCTAAGGTATAAATGTGCCATCGTACTTAATATATAGACAGTTTCATTTAATTATCTTAAAGCGGTCCAAGTTGCCATCCACACAAGGACACAAATCTGGATGTACATTTTATCTTTGCTTTCACCTTGACCATATATATATATATATATATATATATATATATATATATATATATATATATATATATATATATATATATATATATAGTTTGCGTCTGTGCACGACTTTTACAAATATTCTTAAGTACTGCACGTGTTTTGTAAGCATTATCATTCTGCCGTATTCATCCTGGTATATATAGTACAATACAACAGATAGTCAATCTATTAACCGAGATACGTCGCATGTTGGCTATGCCTTCATAAATATTTTCGCTGTACCTTATTATATCCTTGGAGCATAAATTAACCTTATTTCTCTCTCCCTCCTCCCGACAGTAATGTACTAATGTACATCCAGTCATAAGATATCATTCATGAGCGTATTAGTAGTATAATATATCACTCCATGACATGACCATTTTCGCTATCTGCACACAGTGAGGCAGGAAATACTTCTCAACGCCATAGATTAAGAAACTTCACTACCAAACAGTTGCTCCGAGTGGCCTAAAGCGCTCTCCATTACGGATTACTGCCATCTCACCCTCTATATCAATCATTCTGTCTGCGTTGGTTCGAGTCTCAGATTCGGCCAATGTGGGTATGCGATAAAGCTTGCTAGTAGCTTCTCGTGGGTCGGTGGTTCTTTCTGGGGGTTTACCGGGGTTCTTACTCCACCATTATTATTGGCCACCATGTATATATGTCTATCGTTTGCTGAATAATGGCGTTAAGCACCACTACTACACTACCCAAGTGCTTCTAAACAATGGTAGACTTACTAGATGTAATAGGAAGCGAGAAAAGATAATGGTGAAATTAATGCAAATCTGAAAAAATATACAGTTACAATCGGACTAGCATTTAATTAGAAAATGATTAAAATTGTGATCACAGAAACGACTGAAAAAAATAAAGACTATGCCTGGAGATTATTAAAACTCGGAAATTGTGTTTTGATATACGTTTCCCTCCATCAGCCAACCTTTCAAAAGTAACACCATTTATGACTGAAGAAAACATCTAAAGATCATGGGCTCCTTCGACTTTTAGGGCCACCAATATAAGGTTATCTCCTGCTGACCTTTTTGGATGTACCAATCAAATTACCTCTTTCATATAAATATCATTAACAATCTTGATTGGAACATGTCGTTACTAATGCCAATTCTCCTTAACATGAGATATAATGCTTTATTTTTCTTCTTCAAGGCTATTAAAAACAAGTGGCCTGAGATCACTCATGTTACAGATACCTGCACAATATCCAAATGCAAGATCAATTAGCCACAATCTGGAGTTGACTGATGTTTTGTTCTGAAATTTCTTCTAATGCTGTTAATTGCACACATTTTGAAAACAACCTTTTAAAACCTTTCTGCTGTGTTGGTATCTTGATCCATATTTACATGTGCAGCAATATCATTTGTCCACTATGGAAAGGTCCATGTGCCAAAGCACGTTGTGTCAAACGTGGTCACATCTTATTCAAGGTTTCGTAAGATCAAGTTGGGTAAATACTTATTAACTGTTCGTAAAGGAAGCCATATTAGATGGCAGAAGAGCATAATTTGTATAAATCTGAAAAGTGTTTCAAATGTCAAAATCTGATCAAAAGCCTGTAAAGTGGGTTTTTTTTTAAGAATAATGTTTCTTTTCTTCTATATTTAATAACAGCAAACACATTTGATGACAGGCTGTCATCATTTGCAGGCATTAAAAAACTTCATACAAGAAAGCTTTCTTTAAAATCTAGTCAAGTTCTGGTGAGTGTTATTTGGAAAGAAGTTGTTTAAAGTACTTTCCAATTTTAGTAATGGCAGCCAAATTTGATGAAGGCTCGACAACCATGTCATAAATTCGAAACCCCTTATGATCAAAATGTTTCCCATCAAATTTGGTCCATTCTTACAAGTAAGTTTGAATAAGCTGTTTCAAGTTTGTAAAAAAATATTTTGTAGCAGTAGCAGCCAGATCTGAGGATGGGCTGGCATAATTTATAACAATCTAAAAATAATTTATGCCATGATGCTTTCTGCATAGTTGGTTGAATTATGTTACATTATATAAATGGCTTTTTTGATGATATTAAGATTTTTTGCTCTTTGCAATGGTGGCCATAATAGATTACATTTAAAGGTCAGCTGTAGAGTTTGAAAAATCTGCTATGTCAGGATGCTTTTTGTTAAATCTGGTCTAATTTTATGTAGTGTATTAGGAGCTTCTAGAAGCCTTTCAAGGGTTTTCTATTTTCGGTCATGGCGATTATGTTGGATGGCAGACTGGTTTCATGCCAGGGTGGATTTTAATTTTATTTTATCAAGCTTGGTAAAATTTTATTTAGTTTTGGAGAATAAACCATTAAATCGTTCTTTTATTTTTAGTATTAGTAACCACATTTGATGGATTTGCTTCACTTGTACAAAATCTGAAAGGTCTTCAAGCCAGGAAGCTCTCTTGTACAGTTTTGTACCAAGTGTTTTTTTGTTGTTTTTTTTTTTTTTTTAGAAGAAACCATTTATTGTGTTCTATATTTGGTAACAGTAGCCTCCTTTGATGGTAAATTTGCATCATTTGTACAAAGATAAAAGGTTTTCAAGCCATGATGCTCTCTTTATAAAATTTGGTACAATATTATTAAACGTTTTCAAAAGAAGGATTCATTTAATTGGTTTTCTTTTGGTAGAAATTAATTAATCCAGTGGTTTGGTTAAAAAAAATTAAACATGGTAAGCATTCATGTTAACAAGAAATACACTGGGGGCATACTATAAGCTCACTTAAGTGTCTGGTCAGATGAACGTATTAAGTTGACCAGGAAATTCCCTCCCAATGGTAAAGATTTATTGGTGCATGTCAGGTTAACTTTTAACAAGTGGGTCTTGATTTTTACTGGGACAACATTATTCAATGCTTTTATTTCATTCCAAAATTATGTCAGGCATGTCCATGAAAGAAATTGCTTGCTTTATCATGCTTATGAATAAAATCAGGGTCGGTATATATCATCTAAATTGGAAAGATATCTGTTCCATTTTGGAATGCAAATGACTTTCCCTGTGGTGAATTAAGCAGTAATGTTAAAGGCGGTTTTGGGGCTGTACGGGCCCGGTGTAGAATGAGGACAATGGGGCACCAAAATCTCATTTCTTTATCACTGAAGACATTTTTTTAAAAAAAACAATATTCCTAGAGAAAAAAAAGGTTGTATACAAATATTTAAATGATCTGCTCTAATTATAATTCTGTATTTTACTGGTTGTTACAAATATAATAGACAGTGATAAACATAATGCCAGTGATCAAATATTGTTTGCTTTTCTTAAGTAAACCTGGATTTGTTTAATTTTAAAGTATCAAAGTGGGTAAATTTAATAAATAAGTGAATTCAAATTAACAGGCTTTCATATTACAAACCTATGTTCTTAACATGGTTTACAAAAAAGTTATCGTGTAAATTTTCTATGCAAAATTAAAATTCATCAAGTGTATGAGATTGAATAATACCAGAACGAAACCAGATATCCCAGTCAGTGGGGTGTTCAAATTGTAGCATGCAGGTAACTGAGTTCAAATCTCATTACCAACAAATTGATTCAAGTAACCTTAAGTATTTTACTTCAGTTAGGTATGTTGTTAGTGACACAATTAGCTGAAACTACTACTTCTACCTGATGAAAATCGGAAGGCAACGTTAAATAAAAAAGAGTATATTGGACCAGCCCATATCAGCTACCAGATGCAGCCAAATTACCCCAAAGGTCCTGGCACTAAAGAACCTACAATAATTACTGATCCGTAAAACACCAAAACCAACCAAAATAACTGCCAAGAATAAAATGGTTATGACTCGAACTTTTAATTTTTATTAATTCATGTGACAATACTATTCAGCTGTTAAAATATAATTTATTAATATTAATTATGAAAGCATATATATATATATATATATATATATATATATATATATATATATATATATATATATATATATATATATAATGCACATATATCAAACTGAGACCCGCGTGAAGTGGGGAGCAATTACTTTCTGGCATAATTATTAGCTGAGTATGTTCGATCATTATCATATAATAGCCTAGCATGTGACTAAATATAAAAACTGCAAGTCAGCTTTATAACATCGTTCACATGACTCCTTGGTATCACACGAGTTACAGAGATGCTCCATGAAGCGTTCACTTGCAGTTCAGTCTAAAGACAGGCCCCAAAAATGTGGATAGTTTCTATCCATGGTAATATGACACCCCAGCTGAATGGCTCTCTGCTGTCAACATCCCAAGCCCATGCCTGTGTGAGTCTAATAAGTTCTTCCAGGCTGGTGTAAAATATTGTATGCATACGGTTAGAAGTCCACATAACAAACAAATATGCAATTGATTCTGGTGTTTGTGACAATATAATGAGTGTCATTTTATATGCATTTCAGTCTACTATACAGACTTATTACTTCATTTTTAGCATTTGGCATGGTGGTAGATACGATGTTGTAGCCTCAATTTGTTTTGTTGTGGTTGTCCATGAAGTATGAATAAGGGTACTAATATAACTCCTGGTTGCAGATGTACTTTGTGAATCTAGACAAATGTCATATAATGGGGTGGGGGTGGGGGGTGGCGCATTTAGTGAATGCATGAAATTGACGGTCGCATTATACGTCACTTATTTTATATTTGAAAGGATCATAGGGTTTTAGTATTAAAATGTCATTAACTAAAGTTCCTTACAAAACTATTATTTGGAAAATAATATGTATAACAGAGTTGCTTAATACCTGATGTTTCTATTAAAAAATAAGAGAGAGAGAGAGAGAGAGAGAGAGAGAGACTGTAGATATCTGGAGTATCAGTAGATATTTTATATTTGATAATATACTTATTTCAAGTAACAACAGTCATACCTATACACTGTGATGCGGGATGCAATGACCATGGAAGTAGTGCAAACCAGTTATGTAATGATTTATTTTGTAATATGGCTGTATTGCTTTGTTGTTAATAAGTAATAACTATCCCACCTTTTTTAATTAATACTGACATAGATGTCATGTACGTACAGCCTATATCTTGTGCTGAAAAATGGTGTTAAACCCTATAACAACAACAACAACAACAACATTAATAACACTTGGAAAAATATTTACTACTTGTTCTGGCGACATTTTTTGAAAATTGGCGACAAAATATTCAGGTTGGGGATTTTTTGGCGCCAACTTTTTAAAAGCCAAGACCATCCCCATATATATATATATATATATATATATATATATATATATATATATATATATATATATATATATATATATATATATATATATATATGGTCAATTATTTACAGGAAAAGACAGACCTCTGCTTGCCACATAAAAAGGATGCGTACTTAGGGCTCAATCACAAGGATTGTCAATTTGAAGACAATGCGAGTGCTGACTTTGCAAGCACTGGCAGAAAACTTGTATACTGTTACGATAAATGGATACCCTATGGGACCTTTTTTAACCTGCGTTATTATCAATAGGTAGGTCCTCGACTACCCAGATACCAATTGGCATCTTTACATCCGAAACAGAACATATCAGAGGTAGCATATATGGTAAAATATCAACTATTGTCTATCCATGCATATTACATGCGCTATGAGTACATTGTCCACACTGTGTGGTATTTCCATTTCAAATGAATTCCGCTTGAAGGTATGAGCCATTTTCATATCTGAACTGCATTGGACTTCAAAGGTGATTCAATGTTTTCATCATTCCTTAAATGTCCTGTAGTATATTATTGGTTGTGTTTTACACTGTCTGGTTGCTGATGACTAGGAAAATTTCATCTTTCTGGAAATGAATACAAAATGATCTAAGTACTCTGCTGTATGGTGAAAGGTGGAGGATGATGGCATAATAGTGGCGGTGATGGTGTGTTTTTTAGATCTTGATACTCTCGTATGCTACTATCGGTATCACAGACTTCAGTTTCATCTTTGTTTGCCATAAATGGTATCTGTATTTCTTCAAGGAGGGCTTGAACATCTTGGGAGAATATCTTGATTTGCATCTACTTTTGACCGAATATTTGAATAATCGTCATCCTCATCTTCCTCTTCTTGTCTGTTTTCATTCATTTTATCCTCGTTAATTGGTTGTACATCCTCCTCATCTATATCACTTGACGTCAATATATGGCAACATATCACATGATACATTTGGTTCATTCTGGAAGCTTTTCATATCCTCGACTGTTACCCCATTATTGTCAACTGCTGTAGTGGAGGTAGTGGCTCCATTAATGCTCTCTATATCTTCATTGGAGATGTTTAGTGGGAAGTTTTCATTTCTCTCATTATTACTGACAGTCTCCATTTTCTCCACATCATGAATGACCAAGGATGAAAAGCTTTCATCTAGATCCACATTTTCTTCCTGAAATCCCGAATTCTCCATCGAAACCGCTTTGTCTAGAATTTTTGTGAAGGGCTGTAATGATGTAAGTCTTGTCCATATGTGTTTCAGGCCCCATGTAGCTTGCCGCTGAAAACTTTCAAAAGCACACTCTTCGTCTGAGATCATCTTCAGAAGAACCCATTCTAGGTCTTCTTTTTTCAACTGTGGTACTTCCTTGCATGCACAATCTTTTTTTTCTTCACACAGTGGATTATGCCATGTTAAAACATCGTTCGAATCCTTTGGAATGCCTTTGATTAAGATGGGAAGGGTGCATAGTTGACTTATTCTCCTTTCACCAGGTTGTGGGTCTGTTTTCATGTGAGCTGGACCAGATTGTCCATGAAAAATATAAAATAGCAGTCTCTGAGACAAACCAAATGTTCAGAAGCTGAGACATCGCTTGCTTTTATATAGCAAAGTGGATATGGTTTCAGATAAGTTTTAAAGTGACAAAGCTCTGGATCTGCTGCTTTCTTGAGACGTCTGTCTCCATTTCGCAGACTTTGACTCGTATTCGTAGCTGAGGTGATGGAAAACACAGATGTGATGTTATGGTAGTTGATGAACAACTCATCTGTGATAATATCTTGTATTAGACCACTGTAATTTCTGTTAAGTATGTTCAGTGACGAATCAAAAAGGCAATATAAAGAGGACAGTTTTGAGGTGTAGAAATAATCTGATGATCGACGCCTGAGGCTGTCTTTGTTCAGTAGTGTTTGTTCTAATAAACACTGGAATGGTAAAGGAACGTGCAAGCGCCATTCTCTCATTATTTGAAAATGGTTTATATCTAAGGGGTCAGCAAGCCAATGTTTCTCCTCCTTAAAACATTGAAAACAAAAGGAGTCAAGAATTCCAAATTCCTCTGGGAGATCTTGGTCATCCAGACAAGATGAAAGAGACGCGTAATGGGGTTGGAGTTTACCAGATTTTAGATGACTTCTTGCGAGAAAACGCTCACCAGGCAGAAGGCAGCCATTGGGAAAGAAGAGTATGACAGGTACATAAAGATTGTGACTTTTCTTCAGAGAGGCACGAACTATCAGTGAGATATCATCATATAGTTCAACATTATGTTGCAAATGCTGTAGTTCGATACCAATGTGCACTCCTGTTTTATGTGTACACACATTTGTGCACTGAAAACAAATGATATTTTGAAACTGAAGAGCAGGTATATCTCTAAGAGCATTTTCTGTGTCAGTTTCTAATTTCTCAGGTCGATGGATACTTTCCAGATGGATAGTAATTCCATTTATTGCATCAGCAGCAAACTTCCAAGCAACATTCCGTTGACAGACCTTCAAGCACAAATGATTGAGTTCTTGTCCGTTTTCTGCCAACTCCTGTTCATCTTTATAGTCTGACGCTTCTTTCTTACAAAAGGAACTATAATGCCATTCAAACAATTTAATTTTATTCCATTCGCTCTCTGTGAACTGTGTTTTGTAATCAATAATTAAAGATGGAATCTTCAGCCCTTCAAGTTGTAGCTTATTAGTCGTTTCTTCATACAGACCCAAACTTAAAATTTCAACAGACGCTAGTTTTTGATAAAGGTTCCATGTTGATTTATTCCATTTTTTGGAAGATATAGACTGTGTTTGTTGTTCTAAGAGTTCATCACATACCAATTTGCAAACCTGGAAGTCATCATAGTGATGAAACATATATCGAAAGAAAGACGACAACGAAACCAATTTATTTTCTTCTCTCTGGATTATCCCAGTATCGTGTCTCTGTAATTCTTGTAAAATATTTTCTTTCTTCACAATTTTTTTCCTATCATGAATCGAATGGTTAGATTTAAGGAACTTTACAAGATCATCTATGACTATGAAAGTTCCATCTTCGATTTTATTGAAAGGTAGAGACTCGAGTGATGGTATACAAATGGAAACCTGTTGAAGAATGTAATTATTTAACTATCTGATGTAGACAATTCAGTCAATTGAAACTAGATATTCACATGAAATATAAAGTTAGAATTTGGTGCTAGATTTTATGTATTGGAAGATAAAAGATTACAAGTATGACTGACCAAGGAGATGCGAGATGGACATAAATATAAACTATAAAACATATAGGACCATTATATAAAGCACTTCAACTTGTTGCTTGAATGGCATTTACAAAAGGCTTGTGTCAATTATGATCAACTGTGTGACTCAATGCTTTGATATATTTCCATGTTCATTTACTATATATATGCGCTAATTACCATAGTCTATATCTATGTTACTTTTAATATACATTGAGTAATAATGTACTACTATATAATGATAATACAATTTTTATAATATACCTACATAAACAATATCATGCCTTAAGTACTTCTCGCTGCAATTAGACCAATAAATGACCAACATGAGAATTCAAGCAGCATGACCTCTGTGCTTCTTGATTTGTGGATTTTGGAGAGAGCATTGTTAATGAACTTAACTTATTATTATTGAACTATCAATGAACTTAAACTGAATTGATACATTGATTATATAAACAGTTGCAAAATGTTGTGGTAAAAAGCTATTATATTTGTACAATTTCGTCTACATGTATCCGTATCAAATAGAAGCTCACAATAGACTGTGTATGTATGTGATACACTGAGTAAGTGATATTACAAATTACTGAATGCAAGTAATATTGAAATCTTATCATTTCTTCATCTTCAAATTCTTGATGATATTACACACTCCATGTCTTCAAGATAAAACTGTAAGTATCTTTGTAAAAAGTCACAAAACTATTCAGACAATGTATTTGGAGCACCTGTCAAGCAAATACATCACAAAAACCGTCAGCTAATCTTATTTTGGTACAATCTATTATGCACACTACTATATAGAAATCCCATATTTAAAGCTAGCTTTCAAACACTGGGAACTGAAATAGGGGCATTATAACTGGACAGTTAGCTGGGAGTCTAAAATCAATTATATCTGACATGAGTGAAATTCACACTTGCTGATAACAAGGTGATGACAGATAAAGCAAACACAAGCATCCAAACCTAAGGATCTACAGATTTCGGACTTGGGGCTTGTCTATAGACTGAGTTTTCATCCTCCTGAGTCCTGAGTGTGCCTATTCTGTCATGGGTCAATTAGAGCTTTGACTGCTGGCAAAGAAACTATTTTTTTTTTCTTCTAAAATTTACAGATGTATTCAACCATCATTACCACTGTGCCCAAGTTATATCTGTACATGCATCAATGTGGATGGCTTGCTTTTTTGCAAATACATAAACTGCCGTATTTAAATGTTAATTATATAACATGTACATATTATCCTGCCTCTAAGTGTTCCACCCAAGAGGGTCTTCCACGGATGCTAATGGTAATGTTTGAAAAATTTAAAATGAATTTTTCACAATATGGCTTTCACTACGCACAACAAGGAACATAGCGCCTCTACCCACTTATAAGTAGAGTCAAATTGCAAACAACCCAAATCATGATCTTCCATAGCATAATACGCCTGCAGGTCAGGGTATGTATTGTTTGTTCTACTGATCAATTCCTAATAAACTGCACAAATCTTACGCATAATGTGTCAGCAGATCTGGGTCTGTGCAGTTTGCAGCTAGACTCGACTTATACGCGAGTACATAACAGTTGTCTTTGGGCAATGAAGATCGTATATCATTGAAAACTTTCTTCATCACAAGTCTCATAAAAGGCAAGCAGGTCATAACACTCAGAGCTGTATCATTATAAAATTAGAGTTTTCACATAAATGTATCTAATAGTTTGATTGGATGATACAAAAATCCCAAATTCAATCAGTCTCAGAAGTTGTGTGATTTCCTGACCAGGTTGGCAGTGAATAGTTTGTCCAGTGACAATATTTAAAAATAAATTTTGGAAGGAGACAAATGAGAATTTAATATTAGTTAAGAGTTCCGACAAAACGTCTCTGAAAATCAGAACAGATATGAAATGCATTCCATAGTACTCTATCAAAGTAAGAATTATCCAAAGCTTGAATACCGAGGATAATACCAAAGTTTTCCCATATGTTGAGTGGTTCCTGCTGGATCAGCAATTTAAGTGGCATTACTTCAAATGGAAAACAAGGCACCAGTATCATCATGTTGTTGTTGTTGTCGTCGTTGTTGTTGTAGGGTTTAACGCCATTTTTCAGTACACAACAGGCTACACATGGCGGCCAGTATTAATGGAAGAGGAAGAACACGGGAAAACCTCCGGAAAGAACCACACGGGAAAACCCCCGGAAAGAACCACCGACCCACGAGAAGTTACTGGCAAGCTTTCTCACATACCCACATTGGCCGAATTTGAGACTCAAACCCACGCAGACAGGAGAGATGGCAGTGATCCGTAACGGCGAGCCACTCGTAACAGCATATTAATGAAAAGTAAAGTGAAGGCTGAAAAATAGCAAACAAGAATTCATCTCAAAAACCTATCCCAGGAGTTCAGTAAAATTGCTGCATACCACATAAATGTTGTTATTGTAGGGTTTAACGCCATTTTTCAGCACACTATAGGCTATACATGGCGTCCAGTATTATTGGTGGAGGAAGAACCCGGAAAAACTCCCAGAAAGAACCACCGACCCACGAGAAGCTACTGGCAAGCTTTCTCACATAACTACATTAGCCTAATCTTAGACTCGAACTCACGCAGACAAAGGTGATATGGCAGTGATCCGTAACGGAGAGCGCTTTAGTCCACTCGGTCACTCGGGGCCCCACCACAGAAATGATGTACAATGTTCAAATGCAGTGCAACCAAAGCACCAATTACACAATCTCTGATATCAGCAGTATATCAAAAATGACCACGCTGGTGTACAAAACATACTGTACAAACTTCATTGAACTGCATACACATTTGTAATTGCTCCTACATTTGTTTTTTTGTTTTTTAAATCCTAAATAAATTTTAGACAAAAATATGGTGGTTGGTTGATTGGCTGTTTGATTGTATTACCACTACGAACGCTTTATTGTCTATATCATGCTGATGAAATGGTAGCTAAGTGACCCAGACTGGCCTGGGTAGGTATAAATCCTCAAAACCTTGAATTGTTCTGAGATAACATGGCTCCCACATAAAATATGGCGTCATGCTGTTGGTTTAAAATGGGTTCAAGCTGAGTAGGACAGAAGGCCATTTGAGCCTTAGCAACATTTCTGATATAATTTAATCCCATGCAAATGTTAAGCCCATTTGATACTTCTGCATTAAAACTATACATGATAAAACCATTCCATACATCTATGAGATAAGCCAATACATGATGAAAAGACCATTTCATGCTTCAATGATGACCCTATGCACGATGAAATATAAAGACCATTCCATGCTTTAATGATGACCCTATGCATGATGGTAAGACCATTCCATGCTTGAATTATAACCCTATGCATGATTATAAGACCATTCTATGCTTCAATGATAATCCTATGCATGATAATAAGACCATTCCATACTTCAATGATAATCCTATATCATATGCATGATGATAAGACTATTGAATACTTCAATGATAATCCTATGAATGATAAGACCATTCCATAGTTGAATGATAATCCTATACATGATGATAAGACCATTCTATACTTTACATTAAGCCTATTCCTGATGATAAGACCAATCCATACTACTACTACCAAATTTTGCAGATTTTCATAAACGTTTTTACCAATATTTAATAAACCCATCTTACTAAAAACGAATAGAAAGGAGAAAATAAAACAATGAAAATACACGGTGGGCTTTTTGGGCTCATGATAGGTAAAAAATTGGTACCATTATCATAAAAGTATTAGGTATATAATACTGTATTATACGCTTACAATTTGTACAGCATATCTTGCAATGCTAAAACATATAAGTCACAAGGAAAAAAAATCATTCAAATTGACTAAAAGCTGCTAAACAAGAGTAATGTGAACTGTACATTATACACCCACCCCATGTTTAATAGTCCTTTGTTCAGGTACGAGTTGGGTATGGATGACTGGTAATTACTGACAAAATGAGTCGCTGTGACACGGACATCTGGTCAAGGTATGCAGTCTTTAACAAAACTTAAAGATTTCGCTATTTTTAGTACTGATGCCTTTTTAATGACAATGTTGATGGTGGATTTATGTCCCTATGCTTAATGTGTCTCTATTTTGAACTTGGTCCAACAGATTTTTGAAAAGAAGTTAGTGAAATTTGGTTTTCATATTTAGTACTGGTAGCCACATCTGATGGTGGATTGAAATGCTTTGTACATACTTGAAAACCTTTGATACAGTGCTTTGTTTCAAATCTGGCTGAATTTATTTGACAGTTTTTGTAGAAGCTGCTAAAAAAAAACAACTGCTGATGTGCAAAGGATGTGTTATTTCTGTTTTAAGTAATGATGACCATATTTAGCAGTAAAATGGTGTAATCAGAACCAACCTGAAAAGCTTACATGCCAGAAATACTTCCTGGTAAATTTATTAATTTCTCTATTCAAGTTTTGTTTCTTCTTTCTAGCACTGGGAGCAATATGTTTTGGTGAATCAGCATTATTTGTAACAACTCAAAAGGCCAATATGTCTGGTTGTTCTTCACCAAGTTTGGTTGAAAGCAGCTTGGCTGTTTTTGAGAAATTAAAAATAGCAATTGCTGTCATTTGAAAGACATGTGCCAAAGGATGCATGAATAGCCATACCATATTCTTCAGCTTACATTTAGATAATCAAACAAAACTTTAATATTAGTAAATAGTTTGCTTTTTAAAGAATGTGTGAAGTTACCGTATTTTAATATTAAGAAATATTTAGTATAAATAAAGTTCACATTTACGTTGACATTTGCAAATTTTGCCCACCACGTACCTCTAACATCTATTCCACTGGAGAAAAACAATCTACACTTAAAACACGGTTTGATAAAGTTTGATGGGTTTTAATACTCAAAACATAATGAACAAAAAAATACAAATTATGTATTTAAGGGCGGGAAAAAATGGAGCAAAATGAAGATAAACTTTGACATGATTGATAAAACTATACAAAAACATTAAATATGACATGGCTTTTTAAAGCAATGGAACTAAGGAATTTGATATACCAATGCTGCTGGTGTATCGAAATTGTGATCCATCCAGACATGATGCATGAATACGCAAATACAAACATTGTTTCAACAGTAAGCTATTGGTTCTATACACTCGAGATCAGTCATAAAATTTTATTGAAATCCCCAATGCTTTCCTTTTATCTTTTTTTCTCATGCATAAGGGACTAAAACACATTGAAGTCTGTAGAGAGAGAAAAATAATTTGAGCTGGATAAAACCCTTGAACTTGGAACTTAACCAAATAATGTACAAGAACCTGGGTCATCGTAATGGCATGTGTACACATTTCATAAGATTTATTATATAAATGCTTCATTAAAATCAAAATCTGCAAGCCTAATTGTCTTTTAATGAGAACAATATACACCACATGGTATACCAATGACTCAGAGTATATGTACATGATTTAAACTTGAAAGTTGGTTTAAATCAGTAAGTATGAGTCTACAAGAAGTACACAACTAGTGTGACACGATTGATAACTTGACGATCCAAACACCAGCAAGTAAAACTGGAACTAAGACAAGTTAAATAACAAAGAAACAGGATGTAATTCAAACATTGAACCAATGTTATCCATCATACGAATATATCTGTGCAGGCTTTTAAGCAGAATTATCCTTGACAAGTTAAATGTAAGATTCAGATTGAGAAAAAAAATGTGAAAACCACATTTCAATATTTATTAGCTTGCCAACACTGACATAACAAAAGAAATTTAAACTAAATTATTTACCTATGTAGAAAAAACTCAAATGCAAAAGCATTAGAAAAACTGTCAATCTTTATTAGAAAAGATAAGCTTGAAAGTGTTTTGTCATCTCAATGAAATTTGCTTAATACTGTATCCCCATTTTTGGATAATGCTATAAAACCCAAGACTGGATATTGTGTACCAATCAGATATATAGACATTGATTTTAGTGAATAATAATATATTAAAACACACACAGACACGCACACACACGCACGCACGCACATGCAGACATGTTTAATATACAAGGAATTAGTATTATTATATAATTTTGTTTACTATATTGTCTGATAAAAGTTTTGGTAGAGAACCAAAATAGATAAGATGAGATCACCTGCAAACCGCAAAGATCTGCATGTACCAGCCGATGTGGCTATCTGCAGTTTGTTAAGAGTAATAAGTAGAACAAACAACATAGACCCTGATCTGCAGGCATTTCATGTTATGGCAGATTTCGATCTTTGTTTGCAGTTTGACTCATATTGTAAGATATTTTCTTAACCAATGTTAGTTTATACAATACAGTTATCTTACGCGCGCGCGCGCGCGCACACACACACACACACACCAAGTTCGATAGATATATGTATTTTCTTGAATAAATTGTTATTTGGCCTGCCACAGAAAATTATGTGACAGTTAAATCTCTAGTCACTGAAAACATCTGAACCAGGCTGACAACTGACACAAATGATATTAAGCCTCTGTAGAGAACATGAGATTGACCAAAAGTGACTGCCAATGTTTGTAATTACTGGACCATATCCCAAAAGTGACTGCCAATGTTTGTAATTACTGGACCATATCACTGCCACTTTCTGATAGACTATCATTTTTAATGACCATGACCATTATAGCACAAATAAAACTGAAGGTCATGTGAGCAACACTGAACTATGGTGCCATTTTGGGGGAGGAGAGGTAAGTGCACAAACTGGGGTGTTTTTCACGTGTTCATGACAAATAGCTTACACCCATTCTGGCACTCTCCATCAAACTTTCTACTTTGGCATTTGTACTGTATGGTCTAGGTGTCAGCTTGTTTTGCTATTTAAAGAAAACCTTGGAAATGTGCTAGTCTGATAAATAAATAGGGCCCTATCTGAAACCACAAGTACTGATAGCTAATTTAAATCAGGTAGACTTGTAACGCTGGACAGAGATAAAGCAACAAGTTAGAACTCAATATAAATCAATGAACACTTGGTACTGGAATTCACAAACTTTACCATTTCAAGAAATTGTATTGTTTTGGTTTGTTCTGTCCACGCTTTACAGCACAGCAGCACCTTCAATGTTATGTTATAGCAAGGCAAGTGGCGTAAAGTCTCTTGCCACGGAAAATGTCATGGCAAATGAACCAGGTGAGTCCTACCTGCAACCTTCTGGTCACAAGTAAGCCACGAAACCATCATGGCTCACCAAATGTTGTATTTCTGAGATAAATTGTTGTCCTTTTGACAATTACAGTTAGAAAAAAACGTTGAATGAGCACATTCTTTTATTATGAAATATCTAATTAAAAACATCAGGAACAGAATTGTTGTTCCATGATGTTAGATATCAATTTAGGTCTTAAGTGAAGATTTTACTATAATTAGTATTTTTTTTTTGTAATGGGATATAACTTTGATCTAATATCATCAATATAAAACATAACTAAAAGAAATCAAAATAAATATTTTAAAACTTTGGCAAAACCTGAATCAATGTGTTATGTTCATAAAACCCTGAACAAAGCAGTCTCAAAATATTAACGAATCTTCTTTAGCCTTTGTTTGGTTCCCGTAACTGATAATGGCTAAAGGGCAAAGCAGGTTCGAGATCTATCGCTTAACTGTTAGCTGTTTTTTTTTAAAAAAATGAATGAAACTGATCAATCAGAAATTATTGCTAACAAACATAACACGTAGATTCAATGAGAACATATACTACTTGTTCAAGTTTGTGTTCGTAGCCATACCACATGATGTCATTATTGTCCGAGATCAGGAACAGACTCAAATTACACACAAATAATAATGTGTCAACTGACAGGATGAATGGAATGGAGCCTTGATCCAAGATAAAAAAGCAGAGACTAGATACATTTAATAACACTTCTGTATACTAAACAAAGTAAGATTTTTGCCACTTTGACCTCTGTGATAAGAAGTGATATAGGAGATACCATCAACATGACAAGAATTAACTGTGTTATGGTGCATCCATGCACCTCAAAAAGCTTTATTACACAAAGTGAAAACGAAAGAAATCATACAATACTGACCTGCTATCTTGACCTTGACATATTACAACACTAGACCATTCAATTTGGACGGGTAACTTATAATATGTAACTGAAGGAAACTACACATGCAATCCATCTTCTAGTGACAATATAAAAGCATAACGCTTTTATTTTAATCAGTTCTTATGAACTAAAAGCAGAGTAACAAATGCGGCTGAAACTTAAAATATTCACCTTTGACCTTGACCGAGAAGACAGCGCCCCTAATGTGTTGTGTGACACACCTTTCATTAATGACATAACCCTATGCAAAGTTTCATCTCTACGTCTTAAACGACTAAAAAGTTATATAGTGGAAATTAAAGTGATGTTGAAAAGTTCAATATAAAACAACCTTGACACTGACCTTGAAGAAAAGTATTACCAATATGGCGCACAACATACCTCCTTAATCTCAAGCCACTCCATGTTACAGGGTGAATTTGTTTGTAGAAGTCATTTACAGCATCTCGACCATTGTGGCTATATGGTGTCAATGAAAGATGTTAAATTTAATCACACAAGAAAACCCAGAAAAGTTAAACCCATCCCAAAAAAGTGTAAATTTGAAATACATAAAAACAAATATAAAATGCAAAAATACTTTTAAAAGATCCTAAGAACATGAACAAAAATATTTGTTTTTGGAGTGGTTTCAATAAAGTTCCAAGCTTCCATAATGGCTCTAATTTCTTTAATACAAACTTAGGTTTTATCTTCTATTAAAGCCTTTAAGGCTACATGTGTTAACACTAGTAAAGCCTTCGAGTGCTAACAATTTATACATTTATATATGCCACTATTAATGGGGTCTCCCTCATTTGAACCATTTGTAAACTGGGACAAATGGCCAAATTAACAGGGTCTGATTTCATTGTTTTTACTCAGGGGGAAAATGAGAATTTTGTTGAGGACTATTTTAATTCATACTGATAAACATGATTTGGGAATAATCCAATCTGCAATATTTTCAACACTGCTATCTGCTCTTTATAAGTGAATCTGAATGCCAAAATGTGGAATAAAGTTTGGTTTCTGAACATATATATGGGCCTACACAACATGAAAGAGTTAGATTTTAAGATAGTTTGGTAGCATGCTCAAGAAAAAAAAGTTATGGTTCATTGGCCTGGACAAAGAGACTCTCTAATGGGAAGTTCTAAAAACACTTTAACTCCAAGCCTATAATAGGGTCAAGCATGTACACAATGGACCGACCCATGGTCAAGTCTGTATTTTATTAATGACCTTTACAATGATGGCTAGACAATTTCCATCTACTCACCAATTGTGATTGCCTAGAAAGGTATTGTTTATGTCTGTCTCCCACATAGGTGAAAGATACTCTACAGCTTGAAATAAATTGTCTCTTCCTAACTAGGAATAATAAGATCATGACGACAAAGCTTTGGGCCATCAAGAATATGCTTAATTGGCAGAAATGTCTCAAACCTTGAAGATAGAAATGCTAAAGTGGTATGCAAAGCAAAGTGTAAGGATATATACAAACATTGTAGAAATGGACAAGACTGGAAAATTTAAATAGTCAGTCATGACCTTCAACATAGACTGGTACTACAGATACTGCTTAATATCATAATTCATAAGTATGCAAAGATACTCTAACCTCATACCATTTTAAGGAATGTTTAGTGTCTAGGAAAATTAAAATATTGAACACTGATCTTGACCTTGATCTACTGTGGCATGCAACACATATTCCATTAATCTCAGATGTCTACAAAGTTAATGGAAAAGTTCAACTAATGAGCTGCGACCTTCACATTGATTATATCACTACAATGTGGTACATGTCACAGTGATGTTGATAAGTATACAAAGTTTCATCCCTAAATTGCACACACCTTTAATGTCAGGGCATGGAAGGGAAAGTGTGATGAGGGTTTTAAAAATGTGCCTTTACTTTGACCTTTAACAATCACTTTAATACACAATGATTCCTAATAATGACAATGTATAAGTTTACCAAGTTCATTCCTTGATCACAAATGGCTTCAAAGCTTGCGAGCAGAAACCAAAGTGTGATAGATAGGAAGAAATGCAGATAATAATAATGCCACTGCTCTTCTTTTGTTTGATCAAAATGTGGTCAGAAATATGGCCTCCAAATATGAGATTGTTAATGGATTGATGATGAAAAATATATGCAGTCACCCGGGCCTTATGGCCAGGTGGCTCATACTTAAGAAGCACTGAGAAAAAAAATATTCTAATATGAATGTCATAAAAAGAGACCTACAAATATCCAAGCCAAGAAGCATCAATGTCCAATTTTCAAAAAATTATGGAAACTGCCAGAGAAATTACTATAGTATATATATGCATCAAATATTTTACTGAAATCTGATTAGGCTTTGCAAATAAATGTCAGTTTTAAACTGCTCTTAAATCAAGAAACTTCACATAAATGTAGTCTTGTTTTACGAACCTTTAACAGCATAATATTAACCATCGAAAGGACATTATCAAAGACCCATTAACATAAGGTCAGGTTATTTACAAATTCAATTAGAGAGTTTTGTATTCTCTGTCACTGCTACATGAAAAGAACCATTTACATAAGGTCAGGTGACTTACAAAGTTGATGACAGTTTTGTATTCTTTGTCATTGATCCTTAAAATGATCCATTTCCATTAGGTCAGCTGTTTTATAAAGCTGATGACAAGAGTTGTGTGTACTTTGTTACAGATACATGAAAGGTCTAGATGGGTTAGATAAATTACATACAATCTGACCCTACATCCTTACATCATGTCAGCAATTGTATTGCTTCATTCAATTTTCCTTTGAAGTTCCCATTTGTTTTTCCAAACAAGTTCCAGCAAATTATCTGACAACCTATTTATCATAAAAAAAACTTCTGGCTTAATAAATAACACATGGTTAATTAATGTGTGGTGTGAAAATGAAGCAACATTTAGTATTGGATATAACTTACTTTCCAACAAGTTGCTGAAGAAAAACAACTCTTGGATCTGAAGCCCACCTAAACACCTCCAATTTATTTTTACCCTTAGATATCAAGTTGCACTTTAAATCTGGTCGAAATGCAATTTTAAAAAAAATTAAGTTCATGTGCTGATAAAAAGTGCATCGTGAGATTGGACAATTTGGGGCTTTTAATTACACTAAAAACTGTTGCAGAATGCTAACAACTGAACTCCGTCAAGGACGCCCGCCACACACCAATGTGTGGTTCTGGTAACGGGGTGCGAACATATTGATTGGGTAAGAAGGTCGTTACTGTTTCAGTAAAAACTAAATTGTTTAAACCTGCTTATGATTCATGCTATAATTTTAAACAAAGTTACCGGCTTTGAGGTGAAATATCGGACACATTTGGTACTGGTATTTTTTTTAAGGATTTTTCATGGGTTTATATCAGTAAGAAGTTATAAGGTCAGGTGAATTAAAACCCTATGAATTTGATAGCCAGAACACTAATATACGTTCCCTATGGCCCAAGATGCCATTAATATCTAGCTGCTACTAAATTGGGGTGAAACTGACATATAATTAAGATAGCTAATGTGTTTGTTTGTTTGATTAGGATTTTTAACGTAGCTTTAACAATGTTTCAGTCATATCGCTACGATGTCCGCTGCGAGGCAGTTTATAGTGATGTCTAGCACTGAGGCATCATGCCGCAGACATGTAGCATGATGTCCCAGCCAGTCACATTATCCTGACACCAGGCCGACCAGTCCTAACACTAACCTCTTAATGCTGAGCGTCAAGCGAGGCAGCTGTTAGTACCATTTTTGTAAGTCTTTGGTATGTGCAGAAATGAACGTTGGATGGATAGAAGGAAAGGGATAGGCAGGTCAAATTTAATCTACCACTTACCCTCATTTTTATATTTTAAAAAATGGGAGAGAATAAAAATAAGCATGAAGCTCCTGTTTATTACCGATAAACCAGCCCCACCCCACCCCACACATCCATAGTACCACGTCATCTTCTGCTTTTGATAACGACTGTATTGCTCAACTTTAAATTTTCCAATCCAGGTGATCTTCCAAAATTCTAAATTGCCATAAAACAATTAAATTGGAAAAGCTTAATGAATTTAAGTTGTCTTATTATTTGGAATTACATTCTGGGATGAAGTATATACTTGTTCAGAGTCAAGGAAGATATCTGGATTGCACTGAAGTGTAACTAGTTGATAGTCAAGGAAAAAACTGGGGTTGAGATTGAATTCAAGTATAGCTGGTAAAGTGAAGCCGCTGTTAGTACCATTTTTAGAACTCTTTAGTATGATACGGCTCGGGATCGAACCAGTGACCTGCCGCATCTGAGGCAGACGCTCTAACCACTAGGCCGCTGGAGCCGTATGTAACAGGTTAAGAGCCAAGGGAAAGACCGGGATTGTGTAAAGTGTAACTAGTTAATAGTCAAGGAAAAGACTGGGATTGAATTGAATTGTCACTGGTAAAGTGTCATGGAAAAGATCAAACAAGGGCTACGTGTCAGTGCTGTAAACAAGTTAAAACATTAAACTTGATGGCAACCACTGTTTCTACTCATCTGGAAATAATGCCATTTCAGGTACGCCCAATTTGCTTCTGGTAGGGGACTGCAACTTTTGCTGGTGGGACTCCTGTTTTTCCAAAATTAGGAGTCCTGAACTCCTAATTTTAAAACCCAGCGAGACCTAATTTTATTATTATTATTATTATTATTATTATTATTATTATTATTTTAATTTAATTTATTATCATGATGATTTATAAGAGTCCTGATTAAATATCTTTTAAATAAGTAAGAAAAATGTGCCAAATATTTGTTAAAGGGTGACTTGTATTCAAAATGTTACCAAGGTAATTTGTACCTGGGCATGTAAATAATGTTTTCATGTCATTTATTCTGTAAAGCACAAAAGATATGTCTGCAGGGGTTACAAAATAGTACCAATGAACACAATGTCTACCCAGCATACGTTTTTTAAGCATTATGCTGAATATCTGTCTGAACGAAATACGTGCTTAATCAAATGTTTTCCTTAATGAGACATATTTATATGGCCTGCTAAAGTATGCATATCATGAGATTACACTGTTGATTGTGTTATGATGTATATATTGTACATGGGTTTCTATCCTGTCCTCTATCTAGTTCAGTTGTACATGCATGTCAAGGCAATTCAATTTACCTGTTTGGAAGACAGGTGAAATGTTTATGAATACTGATTAAATTCTTCACTGGTATAGAAAACTGCTGAATACAGCTTTTTCAGGACAAAATGTACTGTGCCAGGGTAGAAACTAAAAGGTTGAAAAAATATTAAATTAACAAGTTGTTCTACACCCGATTCTTTCTTATATCTGAGAACCTTAAGTTTGACCGTTTCTTATTCTGTGGTCCTTGGATTTTCTTTATTGATCACAAATGGCTTGAAAAATTCCAGTTAAAAAAAAAAAAAACATTTTATATCCATTAGTTGAATAAACTTGTCTTGAGGTAAATGAATAGTATATCCTAATTTAAAAATAAATCCCATATGGACCAGAAAATGAAATGGCCTCTCCAAAATGATAGATAAATTACAACCAGAGGCAGAACAGAACTTGTTGGTCTAACAAAAGTATGACCGAAACAGTACATTTCCACCAATTCGTCAATTATGTGTCTATATATATATATATATATATATATATATATATATATATATATATATATATATATATATATATATATATATATATATATATATATATATATGTGTGTGTGTGTGTGTAACATTCGTGTCAATGTCTGCTGTCATGTACCTATGTACCAATAATTACAGGGCAATTGTGAATTTCGATGGGAAAACAACAAAGCACCAGATCCAAGCAAATCAAGGTATTTAATAACCTCAACCCAATACTAGTACAAAGGCAATCATTTCTTTGTTCATCTCTGCTTGTCCAGATAAAATCCCACAGTATAAGTAAAAGCTGATTAATTACCGGACGACAGGACGTGAGCTGGGCAAAATGCTGACAATGACAAACAAGTAACCTTGACATACACAAATGCTGTAATGTTATAGCATCATATTGATTTTGTAGACTACAAACCAGTCATTTATTGTCCACTCCAACATTTAATTTCTTTCCCTCTGTTTAACTAATCTTTATTTGTGAATACCTTTTGTATTGGATTGGCACAAAAGAACCTAGCTGCAAATTGTGAACAAACCAGTCTTTACAAGAACCAGTCTATACAAATGTTCACCTTTGTCATGTTAAAGTCAATAAGGGCCAAAGTTACAAGTTCATACATAACTGCTTTTGTGAGCAAGACTATTCATGTGAAAAGCAGTTTATTCCACTTTGGATAACAATGCTCCAGATGGCCAGTAATTTGTTTGTTTGATTAGGATTTTTAACGTAGCTTTAACAGTTTTTCAGTCAAATCGCTACGATGTCTGCATTGTGGCAGTTTACAGTAATGTCTAGCACTGGGGCATCAAGCCTCAGACATGTAGCGTGATGTCCCACCCAGTCACATTATCAGTACACCAGGCCGTCCAGTCCTAACACTAACCTCTTAATGCTGAACGCCAAGCGATGAATCTGTCAGTACCATTTTTGTAAGTGTTTGGTATGACTCAGCGGGGGATTGAACCCACGACCTCCCGTTCCGCGGCGGATGCTCTAACCACTAGGCCACTGGAGCAGTTGACGGCCAGTTTGATGAATTGGATAAATCGTTCAAGGATGGAATAATCTCTGTACCAAGACATAGTTTACAATCTATAACTTGATAAATTGTTCAAGGATGGAAGAATCTCTGAACCACGATATAGTTTATGATCTTTTTTGGTACAGAGGTACTTCACTCCTAGAACAACGTGTCCAGTCAAACTTGTGGACATGGTAAACTTTGACCCCAATGTAAAGAACTGTATGATAATTGATTTGCATGAACATGACACTGTAAATTTACCAGAACACTTCTCTTTTAAATTCTCAACTGCCAAATATTACATACTGGCTGGTTGTTGAATAGAGCAGGGTACTTCCAAAATGTTTGTACTGCAGTATTTCTGAAATAACTTCCTGACGCTTTTTCTTTAATTTCCTATTTTTAATAGCAGGAAAATGTATCTAACTCTATTTAAATATAACAACATACCTTATCCATGATATTAATAGGGAAAACATCAATTAGCTTGAAATAAAAATATAAAACAATATTTCAACTCAAAAGAAGAACAGTCCACCCACCCACGATATTAAATGCTAAGTACCTATAGTAAATGAATTTGATATTTGTAAATTGTTGAACAAGTTGTAATCTGAAAGCTGTAACTAAAGTGGGATGATACTGTGACAGATCTCGTGCTGACGTCCGAGACTGTGACAGATCTCGTGCTGACGTCCGAGACTGTGACAGATCTCGTGCTGACGTCCGAGTCCACATTGATAAAAAATAGGATGTGTTCACAGTGAAATTTACAAATGTCAAACTATGCGACTGATATAATAGGCAGGGAAGCAATAAATGGGATGCAACACCCATGCAAGATATTTATCAGAGGGCAGGTAAACATAAAACACGCTCAACAAACAAGAAAATATTTAGTGGACTTCAGAAATTATATAAAGTAAAGATAGAACATAACTCCTGAAAATCGTAGAATTGTTCACAGTATTCCAAAGGAATACATGTACTTAACATATTGAAATACACCTGTAAACAACTAAAACATGACGTAGGTTTCTTGTTTCATTTTTGTGTGCTTTTTTTATCCAAAATTTGTCTACAAGTTGGATTTGGATTTCACAACAATCTCATTGGATACCGTGTTAGTATAGGTGAAATGTGTCAAACATGTGATTAAAGAATCATAAATATAATTGTATATGTAATATTCACCATTAATTTATAACAGATATAACCATTTTGTTAAACAAAAAAGATTATTCTTTTAATTATTTTGCCATGAATAATGAAAACATGCTGTTAATACATGTATCATTAAAGTCATTAAAAGACTACTCTGGAATATCCGTACAGTCCTTTTCCGACCGAAACAAATCAAAAAGCAGACAATATAAATCATGATATGATATAGCATAGTGGTCCTGCAGATCCAAGTCTAGTGTTTGTTCCAATGATCAATCTGAACAAACTGCATAGATCCAGTTGTCCCGACGCAGCAAGCGATGGCAGATCTGGGTATCTGCAGTTTTCAGTTGGACTCGCAAGTTAGTATATCTGGTAATTATGAAATTATGTTACAAAATAAAATGTGAAAATGATACGGCAGAAAATTTAAGAATGTCGGGCAAAATTAAATGTGTATTTCAAGTCAAACTTCAAGTTTCAAGGACTTGTCAAGGTTAAAGTAGCCATAAAGATATGCATAAAGCAAAATATGGGAACAAAGATAACTTTTTTCTATGTACATGGTCAGACTGGATATAAAAGGGTGGAGTCATCTATAGATTGCTTATCTAACATTCTATACAGCAGCTGATTCCATCATCACCTAATTGTTATGTGCGTCTTTTGTGCTCATTTAATCCTGCTTAAGTTTTATTTTTCAGGTACACCATTACACAATGAATATTGGCTACAGGACTACAAAAGAGCAAAGGAGAAACCTTATATTTGAATTACATGTAATTCAAACTGCTTGGAGTATCTAAATTACATTATTGTAATTACAAACAGAGATAAAATGTTTAATCAACTTCCAATTGATCTTTTGTTAATTTCCAAAACTTTACTGAGAAAGGAGTCTAAAATACAATAATTTTATTATTAACCCATTCAAAACTAAGCTGCAAAGGCACCAAGGTTTAAAATACATGACTGCTATGGCGTATATTTACAGGGGTTGTTTCAAAACATCTGAGAAATGTTAAGTGAATTTTTTTTTTGTCTCGTTTTGTGGGCTTTAACACCTATTTCCCTGCACATGATACGCTATATATGGTGGCCAATATTTCTGGCCATGGAAGAACCACCAACCCATGGGAAACAACTTTCTCACTTTTTCATGTTGGTTCAACTGAGACTAAAATTCGTATGGACTGAGTTGAGATGTAGGAGTGATATGTAAAGGTGAGCTCCTTAGACAACTCAACCATTCCGGGCCCTTAATGAGGTTTTCAAAACAAGCTAAAACTAAATTGTTTATTGTAATGGCAGTTTATTTATATATTTTTAATATCATCAATTAAAACAATTAGCTTGTGAGTTCGTCATGTTATTTCGTGAATTTGAGGATTTTCCAAGCAAAATAATTTTGATAATTCACAAACTACTTTTTCACACCAGTCTAAAGACATTGATACTAACATGATGGCCAAAGTATTCCATCCACTATTGTGTCCGCTGCTTAGCTAGACGTAAGCATGATCACCTGTTATGCTGAGCAAAAAGTTTGAATCTAACGGAGTGGTAAATATGTCTTCACTTTTTCCTTCTATTTTTGTATATACTGGAATTAGGAAAAATAATTTTTTAAATACTACTTATGCGAATACACATAAAATGCAGAAGAACATAGGATGCCATAACAATGACATGACTCGGTAATCTGCTGCTTTAATCTGTTGTAAACTTTAGCTTAGACAATGCCTTTGAGAAAAAAATGAAAAAAGTTTTGCTTGTTAGGAGTGAATAACATGTATCACTTGATGAAATTTAGCAGTTATTAATATGATACAAGCAAATATTCTCAATGTAATCTAGGTCCTCTTTGCAGTTAGAATTATATACGATGTCCAGTTTTTCCTATGCTCATCTGAAAACATATGGGCCAAATTAACAGTGTAATTTTCAAAGAGCGAACATAAACCTTAAAGACAGATGGGAAACTTTAATGCAACCGTTTGCATAGTTTGTACACTTGCTGTCCGATTTTATATACCGATGGGAATCTGGAATGCGATGGTAAAATGAGTTGGACTTGCCAAGCGCTGACCTTCTCCATTCTTGAATCTTCGAAAGTTATCGTGTTTAAGATGTTCAGCCCGATTACCATATTTATTAAACTAGACAACTTAAAAAAGACAGTTAATGTCATTGACCTATAATACCAATTTCATAACGAAAGTTTTCTTTGTCTTACATCCATTATACAACAATGGTTTCTACGAACTTGTACATTGCGTCCAACACTCTCGACCACATGGTTACACACCATTCTCACACACACACACTCAGATTTAGGTCATGGTTTAGGTTTAGGACCAACAACAACAAAAACCAAGAAATATTTTCGTGAAAACCTGATCCATTAAGGAGGTGTATTGTTGAAAAGACATTTGAAGATGGCCATCATGGTGGCCATATCAGATGTCAGATTGGCAAAAGTCATCATTTACCGGTTAGTAGTAACTAGGTGAAAACTCTTCGTAAATAAGGCCATTGATTCAAACGAAGCATAAATATATAACATTTTCATTATGGGGACCTCTTTTTGATTCCGATTAACACCATTTTCATTTAAGATTGAATAGACAGCTTAAAAAGTGTTATGGTGAAACCCGATGCGAACGTCCCATTTAGCAAGAGTAGCAATGATAAAGTTTTCAAGATGGCTGCTATAAATTGACTGTCAGATTCGTAATATTTTAATTTAGAACAGTCACGTTGTATGGATTAACCAGATTTCAACATTAATATGTTAGACCCTCAGGCTAATAATTTCGCAAAGTAAATATGTATGAAGATCATTTCGGTCAACAATGGGGCTTCAAGCCAGTTAATTGACACTGCCATAAAACTAGTGACGCGCGCTTTATATTTTGCCAAAATCAGTTACGTACCATTGCCTTAACATTGTTCACAGGTAAGTGGTAGAAATTCTGTGTTCGGATCAAAGGAACATCAAGTGGAGGTCGTACATCCACCCTTGGCAGACTATTATGAGCGGACAGTGTCTGATAATTATATGAATCAACATCCACTCGGTATTGAGCAAGGCGTGGCCAAAATTAGAATCGCAAGTTTAAATCTATTATCTTGAGAACTAAACGTCCGTAGTCGCTAAACCCAGCATCTTGTAATTAAAATGAAGATACGCTACTCTGACGTCATTCGAAATTGCCGGAAACTTGTACTCTGGGAATTAAAAAGAGCTTCAGTACATGTCAGTGACTATTTGCTCGATTGTTGTAATATATTACTGCAAAGTAAGTGTACTTTAATAATTGCAGCATGTTTACTTTAGTATATAGAATTACCATTTGTAGGTTGATATACATACATATTTTGAGATATGTGCAATGTTTATGTAAAGAATTAATATTGTAATTCGCTATTGGGTTAATTTGTAATAATAATAATAATAATAATAATAATAATAATAATAATAATAATAATAATAATAAGGACTGCGTATAGCGCCTAATCTTTCGAAGCTCTAAGCGCTTTACACCATCAATAATGATGTGACTACACTACAGAAAAACAAATGACAAAAACAATGAAATTGGAAAACATAAAAACATGCTGAAAACATATAAGATAAAAAAAAAAATAAGTAGGATGCTAAGTTTGTCCCTGCAGTTGAAACAGTTGAGTAACCTCGTGCATTTATTCATTTGATATTATAGATTGGCAACTGTTGAATTTATTTATAAAATTTGTATAAGGTTGCAGTGTGCAACATTAATTAGTAGGGATTTGTCTATTGGTGTATACTTTGTAGTAGTATCATGTGTAATGATATATCAGCGCATGGATATGTGGATATCTGTGTACACTTTGTAGAAGTGCAATGTACAGAAATGCATCTAATTATGTGATATTGTTCTGTATAATAAGATTGAGAATATATATATATATATATATATATATATATATATATATATATATATATATATATATATATATATATATACACACACACACACATACATACACCATGTACACATATCAGGGAGAATGTGTATTTCGATGGGCATGAATGCAAGACCAAAACGGATAATGGCTTATCTGATGAAATTATTGTGAGTTAGATAGCCTGGGGAATATGATATGGTAATGTCCTTGTGTATTAATACAGAAAGATTTTAGAGACCAGAGGGAATTACCCCAGTGCAGTTGGTCCGAGTCTCTGGGAGACAAAAAAAAAAATGGAAGAACGGAGGCAGAAGTTAGAAGGTCTGGAGAGAATTGAATTACCAGTCCAGATAAAGATCATACAGATGAGTAGGAACAGAGAACAAGAGGAAAATCTATCACACTAAGTCAGATGATGAAATAGGCAGTCACTTGGTCGAGTGATAGGGTTTAAATTTAAAATTTATTTGAGAGATGATTGTTATTGAGACATCGTGTAGTTTCTTATACTGAGCATTGATCTAGTTACAACATACATCTTCAACATTTCAGGAAGTACTGATCTAATGCAGAACTGCCAACTTTCAACTTTCATGACTCATTTATTGCAAGCTTATGCAAGCTTGCATCAATTATTTACAATTTTGCAAGCTTGCAGACTTGGTTAAAATTCTTAGTGCAATCTTGCACAAGCTTCAACTTCAGCTTTTGCAAACTTGTAGTAAGCATGAATTTTGGTTAAAGCACCACCATAAAAACTATTTTGAGCCAGGAATAAAAGAATATTTAAATTAAAGTGTCCACTAACATTAGAACAGTCTGTGGAACAAGTCTTGTTGAGTGATCAACTCCCACAATGCAAGACATTTTTCTTAAGTGAACTGAATTTAAATTTTTTTAATGACATACCACAAGAGACAAGAGGAAATCTGGAAATTTTCAAGCCAACAAATTTTATGTTGCCAATACTTGTATGTTTTAAGGAGAGCTTATGTCATTGCTGATTGTCAGTCATCCATCCCACCTTTCGATTCATTAGCACAAATTTGTTAGTACTACTTCACAAGCTAATTAGACTATTCTTTTGGCCTAGTGGTTAGAGTGTCCACCTCAGATGCGGGAGGTTGCAGGTTTGAACCTTGGCAGAGTCATACTAAACTTGTGCAAGCTTTTAATTGCTAAACTTGCGCATGGTTATATTGCAAGCTTGCTGCAATCTTAAAAAAAAAATTGCAATTCTGGTTTGGGTGGAAACAAGACAAATCATAGAACAATCTCTGGAACCCAGGACCACAAAAATTCAAGTGTGTTACCAATGATCCATCCTTTCACTTATATTTTTCACATGATCTATTGCTTTTCATAATTTTCCAAATTTTGCATCATTAAACTAGGAAATGGGCATTGACCCTTCATGATAGCCCATTAGTTTTGTCATGGGCATTGACCCCTCATGATTGCCTGTTAGTTTTGTCATGGGCATTGACCCTTCATGTTAGCCCGTTAGTTTTGTCAGCCAGGATGATGCCTGAAAATGCATTAATTTGATGTTAAAAAGTTTAACACATTACAGCTCAATGCCACAAAAAAAAAAAAATCTTGTACAACATTATTTCGGAACATACCATGGCATGTGCCACTGTATATAGCAATTATATTAGTGATCAACAAATTCATGTTCTGGGGCACTGGCATATGTTTTTTCTTGAACAAAAGAAATTCTGTCTGTAAATAGCTGAATAACATATCTTGCACTGTTTAATAGCAAAATACATGTACACGTAAATCATATTACATGTATATCCATTATATTATTTGAAAACAATTATCTTGAGATAAAACATCTCAGCTCAAAATAAAATCACAGCCTTTCCATCCCAAATTTACCTGATAGTAGACAAATTTGCTATGCTTATGTTAATAATTGTGTAAGTCGAAATTTAAAACCTGTATCGTATGTGGGATGATTCAAGCTTACACTATTACACCTTGTGAAAGAAACTGTACTGATATTAGAGAGCATGGTGATAAATGTGCAGACACTACAATTTACTAACTGCAGTACAGGCATCACCAGGGAAGAGAACCAGTAAAATTCTACAAAACGTAAAAGACAGAAAACAGGTGAAGTGCTCTCCTGAAACGGAAGGATATTCTTAGTCTAACAAAGCAAACTATGTATTTAACACATTAATATATGCAGGAAATAACTAAAAAATAACTTATTTTTTAACAAGATCTGAAATTTTTCCCAACGTTACACTTGACCTGAAAGTCATTCACAATGCTCCATTTGGCCACCACATTGACATACATGTCACGTGTCTAACATGCGATTAAAGGATCATAAAATAATATATTTGTATTATTTATAATCACTTTATGACCAAAATAATCGTTTTGTAAAATAAAAAAGTAATATCTTGACTTATTTTTTTTTATAAGAAATGAATACATGATTAATCAATATGATTAAAAAGACTGGAACAATTAATGCTCTGCCATTTTTGTCAGGTCTTGAAATTACATCTGATTGTAGGACAAAACATCTTTTTCTGGAGGTATGTGGTGATACCTGTGGCAGAATGAACCACAAAAGTTACAGCAGCAAAGGCAGAGATTGTTCCGATTGTGACTGCCACCATTGGTCGCCATACTGTTCAATATGAGCCAAAGTAGCTCCGAATATAGTTCTAATTAGGCAACTGATTGTATCTGAAGCTTTCTTGACTTGACAGGAAAGGCAGATCTACTGATTGATGAAGTTCATTATAAGACAACTTGAGAAATACCAAACATTCCTAACATATGGAAACTAACGACATACTGGTACAGTGAAAAAATAATAACCATGGTAAACTGGTACACTGATAATAATGCACAGCTGATATTTTCTATGTTAAGATTTAGTGAAACTAAATTGTCCAGAAGCTAAGTAGAAAGCATTGTGTTGCATCAGCATTATACCCAAGATATTCCAATATTTAATCAGTCAGCACATTACATACCTCAATTTCTCCATACACAAACATCTATCCAAACGTCATCTATTATTTCATGTCACAAAACTACTTCAAAGAGCCCTGCTTTTATTACCTCTACTGTTGGCATGTGATGACCGGTACTGATGAGCAATCCCTATTCTTCTCAGTTACATGAAAAGGTAGTAGTTAGTTTTTGCACTGTTCAACACAGGTAATTTCAGGCTGATAATCATGATATACTGGTAATATCAAGGAACCATGTGATCCTGTGGCTGATGTTACTGGACTTGTGGTCATTCCATACCCATGTCATTTCATACCCAGTGGAAACTGGTCATTTCATATCCAAGGTGCTCGTCATTTCATACCTAAGGTTGTGGTCATTTCGTACCTAAGGTTGTGGTAATTTCGTACCTAAGGTTGTGGTAATTTCATACCTAAGGTTGTGGTAATTTCATACCTAAGGTTGTGGTAATTTCATACCTAAGGTTGTGGTAATTTCATACCTAAGGTTGTGGTAATTTCATACCCTAGGTGCAGGTCATTTCATACCTAAGGTTGTGGTAATTTCGTACCTAAGGTTGTGGTCATTTCATACCTAAGGTTGTGGTAATTTCATACCCTAGGTGCAGGTCATTTCATACCTAAGGTTGTGGTAATTTCATACCTAAGGTTGTGGTCATTTCGTACCCTAGGTGCAGGTCATTTCATACCTAAGGTTGTGGTAATTTCATACCTAAGGTTGTGGTAATTTCGTACCTAAGGTTGTGGTAATTTCATACCTAAGGTTGTGGTCATTTCATACCTAAGGTTGTGGTCATTTCGTACCTAAGGTTGTGGTCATTTCGTACCCGTTAATTTATAAGGTCAAATATATTGCAATATTTACTGCTCCCTCTCTTAAGGCCTAATCTTTTTCAGACTTTAAAAATTGCACGAGCAAAGCATATCTGGGCAAAAAATGACCAAATACAAATAATTACAGTAAATGTATTATTTTCACTGTATAAACGCATATACATGTATGTATTAAAAAGAATTAGCACATATTCACATTGCCAATAATAATAACAAAAGAAAATATTGGCCGTGTTTAAATAACTGAATAAGTCCATTATTTTTTCTATGGTTCAAGTTAACAAACATTGTCATATTTCTTGGTGTTATTTAATAATGACCAACAGTACTGAACAAATTAGAAAGGTTTGTCCTCTCAAAGTAACTAGAACTTCTGTGATCTTTTAATTTTTTTTAAATGATTGAAGATATGTATGCATGCTTTGATTCTGCTAGTATTGAAACATATGAAAATAACTTTTTTTTATGATATTGGTGGTTATATTTGTACTTAAGGTAAGAAACGACCAGCACCTTGGAGACAAAACAACTTGGGTACGGAATGACCAGATACACTGTTACTGCAGTTGAGCAAAATCTCAAGACAACCAAGCCAAACTCAACAGCAAAGCATATTCTTTAAAAATCTTCTGAAACTATTATCACATGATTAAAAAATGGTTTAAAATAAAATGTGATCACTAGAAACATGTTCACATAATAATTATGCCGTAACACACCCTGCAACCAACAGTGCATGAGAAATTGATTTAAGTTCAATACTTAGCAGGGCGGAACAATATTGTTGTCCCCCTCCCCCCACCCCTCATACTTAACGCTGACTAGTGGACAAATAAGTAGAATTATACATACCCCATTCATATTTATGGTGGGGAAAAAAGGATCATGAAGGAATCACATTTTAGAATCTGCATAGGTAAAAAGATTCTGACTAAATGTCTTAATGTCTGAAAGCATTCTCTGGTTGTACAAACTTCACACTCCAGGTGCATTTCACTGTTGCAAGGTAAGGCAATAATCCAATATGCTTTATTAAGCATGTATGCCTGTGTGAAGATTTCCCCATTTCTCAAGAATATGCATTACACCTGCTTAACCCATCATTGTGAATGGGAGGAAATTGATCTGCCATTGTGAAGTTGGAATGACATTTTGTGCTGTCTGAGCCAATCAAAGTTTCTCTTCCAAGCACAGTGATTTATTAATCAATAAAATTACATGTATCACTTTTACTGGTGTTTAGCAGATTTTTACATTGTGTTATTGATGATGGAATTTTTATAAGGCATCTCACTTAAAATAAGGAACTCTCAGTACAGGAAACAGTAGAGATGTTGGTGTAAATAGGCACTAAATGCAAGCTCTTACATGAACTGGCAATCAACTTGGTAATGCACCAAGGATTTATAATTTTGGGCACTTTCCTCCTGAAGTTGAAAAATGGCCAAATCTGGTCATAGTGTTGAAGCTATTAGAAAATGTAACAGAAAATTAAATCAGAACCAGAGTAAGTACAAGAATTTATCCCTTTTTTTCACAAGTAAAATTGGTGTTTCCACCAAATAATCAAACACTTATATGTCAAACCCAAAGCTTGAAAATGGCACTAAATGTTTTGATTTTTATTCTCACAATGTACATGTATACAAAATCGATTATCTCCAAGAACATATAGGGGATAGAATTGTTCTAGGAAATTAAAACAAAGAAACATGTTTACATACTCCTGAATATCATGTGAGATTTGCTGGAATTAATATAATTGCAGTCTACACCAGATCCATCTCCCAACTTGGTTTTAACCATTAATTTAAATAATTAGGTGTGGCTTTAAAATTTACTTATCCAGCACATCCGCTGGAGAAAACTGCCCACCCCTGGTCTATACTGATTATTCCAGTTCATCCATACAAAGAAATGGCACATATGATGTCTAAGTGATCTTGACCCTGACCATGGAGGGGTACACTTCTATATGTCATAACAAGTAGCGTTGTGCAAATCTGTTCAAACATCTTTGACAGGGATACTGGAACCAAATTTTCAAGAATATCTCAAATAGCCTTATGGATACCACTGTATGGCCAGGAGTCTAATTGCTTTATTTGCACAGTTCTTACCATGATCCTTTGTTGCTTACTGAAGGTAAATACAGGCACAATGAAGTGGTCCTGTTTTTCAAAGGTGTGTGGACTGCCATTACAGTTGTTTAAAGAAGGATGTAAGCCAGGGACTGCCAAGACAACTGAGCTAGTGCTACAGTTTCTTCAAGTAAATGAATATTTCTAATTCTATTGAGGAAAATGTGATCATAGAGATATGTTACATTAAAGAAATTTCATCTGTTAACTGATTTCAGCATTCCTCAGCTATCAGTGATTCAACCAACTGAAATGAATGTCCACAAATGCAACATTATCCAGGAGAAAAAAATTGTACATTTCTTGGGCATTATCCTTATTTCTGACATGATCCCACCCACCCCTTAAAAATGTTTGCAAGTGATTTTTCAATTTTAGCTGGAGTTTCATGGTCATTCATTCTAGACACACCCTAGGTCAGTATTTCACAGTACACACAATGATTGAGTGACAGCAGGTGGAAGAGCCATGGAGCATGGTGGGTTTTAGATAGGTTTGTACAGAATCAGTGTTTTCATGTTGATAAATATGGCAGAACATTGGATGAGTTTTTTCTGCTACTATAGTCAAGAAGAATCTCAAGATAAAATGCAGGCAATATATTTTTTTGTATCTCTTACACATTATCTCCCACATGATAAATAATTACACCTGACAAAAATACCATAAGCTAAAATAACCATGCATTATCAATAGAAAGGCATTTTCTTTCTGTTCAGTTTTACCACATTATAGAAGAAATTTTCTAATAATGGTGCAAATTCTACAGTAACCGAAGGATAGAAAGTGATGTTAACCAACTTAAAAATGTTTACCTTATATATCCTAAAAAAAATGTAGGGTGCAAGATGATGTGTGAGCCACACTGCCACTGACCTGGACAAGTTTAGAACCCCAGGCATAACTATCTAGACTGGTTTGTGGTTAATTAGAATATTTAATCAGCAATGATTAATAACTATTATTTACAGAGGTAAGTGGGGCTTGTGATCTGTCTGTTCTCTGTGCTCCTTTCATACTCTCATGATATACACATTCAAAACTCATGATATACACATTCAAAACTCATGATAGACACATTCAAAACTCATGATTTTGGTGAAAATAATTTAGATGTAGAATAAGTGGCAAAGTTTTTTTCTCAGTGAAATATTGTTGTCAACTTTTAAGAACGTCCCTGCTTGATGAAAACTTCAAAGAAAACTAGAGATCATCCATACTACTAATATAAAAGTCAAGTCAAAGTCAAGTCAAACTGCCAAAAACAACAAGTCTGATATGTTTTAGCATAATGCACCTGCATATCATGGTCTCTTTTGTTTGTTCTACGGAGCACTCCTTGCTAACATCACAGACCCAGATCTTCTCGTACATTATGCACATGCAGATCTGTGCGCAGTTTGCTGATGGATTCCTCTGATCAGGAAGTATGTTAGGCATTTAAACTATGATGACTGTCCACTTCCTGTTCCTGAATAAATCTTTAGCCACCCGATATTTTGTCATTGAATGAAAATTTTTGTATAATCTAGGATAATGTTTCCTTTGGAAGTTACTGCTCCGGTGGCTTATTGGTTAGAAATTGTCCACCGTGGAAGCAGGAGGTCGTGGTTTCTATCCAAAGACTTGCAAAATTGGTACTAACTGCTGCCTCGATTGGTTCTCAGCATTGAGAGGTTAGTGTTAGGACTGGTCAGCCTGGTGTCAGGGTAATGTGACTGGGTGGGGAGACATCTTGCTACGTGTTTGAGGTATGATGCCCCAGTGCTAGACATCACAATAAACTGCCTCACCAGAAATATCATAGCTATATGACTGACAAATTGTTAAAGCTACGTTAAAAATCCTAATCGCTGCTCTGATTATTCCAAGATTCAGTTGGCTTGACCAGTGTTATTGTTAAAGAAGCGAACCTTTAAGAATTCAAAATAAATGTGATCTATACCAACCTCTTTCTCTGGAATGAAGCTAGATGGTCCCTGTGCTGTTCTTTTGGGCATTTTCAGTTCTTTCACTCTGCTCTGAAAATATAACAAAGATGTAACCATGTATTCCAACAAAATATAATTAAGCACTAATCATTTTGTAACATTAGATCTGAATGTTTATACCAAAATGTATATCTCTGCAAAGTAAAAATAATTTCAAGACCTGGGTGATATACTGACTCATACTATTCCACTTTCCCAAACCAGCAATAGGCCTATTTTACATTCCCATGCCAGCAATGGGCCCATTCTGTATTCCCAAGCTGGTGATGGGCCCTTTCTACATTCAAAAGCCAGCAATGAGCCCTTTCTACATTCAAAAGCCAGCAATAGGACCATTCTGTATTACCATGCTGCAATGGGCCCATTCTACATTCCCAAGCAGTGATGGGCCCATTCTTTAATATCTTGCCTGCAAGGGCTTAATCTAATGGCAACTGACAACCTGTAGGTCTTTCTGGGTTGATAAATCATGAAATGTTTAACTTCTAGTTTTTTATAGTCTTCTGTAACAAATGTATGGTGTAACATTTGTGTACTTTGATGAAAGGCACATAAACTATTGCCAAACTTGTGTGTGTGGGGCAACGGGAGTCATTTTCACCGCTAGTTGCCTTACATAGAAGTAATACAAGATAAAAAGGAAGCGATGGTAACCTTTTTGAAAAGTATACAAAATGTAATAAAAAGAACAAAATATTGAATTATTAATGTAAAAACCTGTTATCTAAACTGCATTATTTTAACATTTCCAAAACATTACCATGGGATAAATCATCAGATAGCTTCCTACACATGCTCACATCAAACAAATTTCTGATGGACAGGGTGGATGTCAATCCATTCAACAAAAATGTATTCTATTGCCAGTGGACTCATGGAGGCATGCACTGTGATCAAGGTCCACCACACGACAGGCAGTGATGATGGCAGCCAGTATTAATGGTGGAGGAAGAACCCTGGAAAGAACCACGGGTCCACAAGAAGCTACTTGCAAGCTTTCTCACATACCCACATTGGCCGAATCTGAGACTCGAAGACACGCAGACAGAGGTGAGATGGCATTGTTCCGTTTTGTTGAGTGCTTTAGACCACTAAGCCACTCAAGGCTTCTCCAACTGTGAAGTGTTAACTTAGACTGCCATTATAAAACATAAAAAAGATCTATGTTTGTTCTACATGGGTTCTGTCACTATTATACATATCAGAATAACATGGACCATTCATATATCCTGTGTCTAGTCATGGAACCAATTATACTGACTGGATTATATATTTCCATATAATGCAAACCAATATACCACAAACTGACCTATATCATAGGATACCCTTATGACTCCTTCAACATTATTATAATGAGGGATAATTGTACTTACGATTTGGCACAAACAGCAACCGTACATAAGGAACTTTCATATGATCTTGAAATACCAATATACCATATTTCATACTGGGATGTGATTTACTGATATGCCAACAGGGACCTATTTTTGGCCCTTGTGGAATTCAAAGAAATATGGGGTAGCAGTAGCTCAGTTACTTGTCAGACTTCTAATCCATGGGTTGCAGGTTTGATACCCAACCAGGCCAGATTGGGTTGGCGGTCTCAGCATGATTTTGGGAATGGTCCTTAACCCAAAGTGGTCTAAAGCGATCTCAGTTACAGATCACTGCCATCTCACCTCTGTCTGCGTGGGTTCGAGTCTAGGATTCGGCCAATGTGGGTATGCGAGACAGCTTGCCAGCAGCTTGTCGTGGGTTAGTGGTTCTTTCCGGGGGGTTTTCCCGGGTTCTTCCTCCACCATTAATACTGGCCTCAATGTAGAACATATCGTGTGCTGAAAAATGGCTTTAAACCCTACTACAACTACATTTCCTAGACATATAACCCACTGTTAACTTTGTTACAAATAACCAACTACAACCCCGACTTGCCCTTGATTCTTGTAAAAGTACTTCCTATACTAGTAATATGGTGAGGTGTCACAGACAGACAATCATCAATATGATCAATCAACACACCCTAGCAAAACAGCCCCCTGGTCCAAACTAGAGACAAAAAAAAAAGAAGATGATTACTGTATATAATCGCCTACACGTTTAGTCAAATTGCAAGCAACAAAGATCCTGATCTGACATAATGTGCATGCAGATTTGGGTCTTTGTTGTTTGTTCTAATAAATATTCCTAACAAACTGCACAGAAGCAGATCTGGCAGCACATTAAGTGATGGCAGATCTGGCTCTATGCAGTTTGCAGTTGGACTCATCTTGTAAGTGAGTAAATACGGTACCCAAAAAAGATGAGTTTGCTTGGGAAAAAAAAGCACCTTTTAACCTTGCTTCAAAAGTTCAGACACACTGTCTACCACATTGTTAGTACTTGCCAAGTACAAATTCCTGAATGTCAATATTCTTTCAGCTTCTTGCTTGTTTACAAAAAGTTTATTCAAATTCCTCCTCTACATGATAATGAAGATTTTTTTTTTTATGAAATCAATGTGACATCTCTTGAAGGGAAAGAACTGCATTTGGGAAAGAAGGTATCCTAGGGTAGAGTCAAAACTTTTATTCTTGTCGTATTGTAACATACCTGTAGCATGATACTGCATGTCTAGACTTATATCAGGCAATGAATTCCTTCATTATTCATCATTCGTCATATTAAAGTTAGGGTCATTACTTTCTAAAATAAGACAGACCGATGTTCTAATATTAACTCATGAACCCCTGGCACCTGTTACCTGTGCAAAAAGTAGGATAAGGTGGGCATTTGGAGTAACGAGTGGTCTCAATACAAAAATGATGAGTTGCTTCAGGGGGGAAAAAAATCCAACTTTTTCCCTTCTGCTCATGCATGAGCAAAATAACCAATGGAAAACAATGTTACTAACACCATGAGGCATTAGACTAATGGAAAATCACTTGGCAGTCGATGTATTAGGATGTATTCAGAAATAGCACCTAAAATGTTTTTCCTACTCCCATTTCATGCAAAAACAACAAAAATCTCCAGTGCTTAATGTGACCCAGAAACTGACTAGACAAAGCTTCTCAATCATTGTCCCCCCAACCTTATTTATTTACTTGATCCCTTTCTTCACAAGTAATTGCTGCTGGACAGAAGAAAATGCCCCAACTGACTACAACAATTATATTTTGCCTTGATTTACCTCCCATTCACAGTAAAACTTGCGTACTAAAACCTATCCTCCACACCACCAATCCAAAGGGTTGCATTCATTTCAAATAAACAAAACAAATTATATTATAATATCAACATACATGTACTCTAACTTTTCATACTTCCTAATTTTCCATGCATCATCAGTCCATCCAATATTAAATTCTATTTTGTCCACAAATATTTCATACATCAAATTATTTTATGTCCCAAAGAAACAATTATTTTCCAAGCTGTATTATGTGTTCATCTGATAATATATTTATAAAAAGCATACATAAAGTTAGATATTATGCATCCAGTATGCACTGAGATGCATCCAGTATGCACTGAGATGCATCCAGTATGCACTGAGTTATCATTTATCCTTTTATAAAGTAATGTATTCTGGCCTTTCCATAATAACTCAATGTGACTGTGTGTGTGTGTGTGTGTGTGTGTGTGTGTGATTTGGATTTTTAACATGGCTTTAACAATTTTAGTCAAATCGCTATGATGTCTGCAATGTTGCATTTTATAGTGATGTCTAACACTGGGACATCAAGCTGCAGACATGTCACATGATATTCCACCCAGTCACAGTATCCTGGCACCAGGCCAACCAGTCCTAACACTAACCTCTAAATTCCAAGCACCAAATAACACATGTAAGTACCATTTTTATAAGTCTTTGGTATGCCTTGATTGGGGTTCAAACCTATGACCTACCCCATTTCAGGCAGATGCTGTAACCACTTACCATAATCGATGAGGCATGTTGATACTATACTGGGATGGCACTAAGCACCAATTTTCTCTGGCATGATGCCAAGTTCACCAGTTCAGGTGTTTGTGTTTTTCAAAACTTATTACATGTACTTCAATATCTATGGCATTATGGGATTGCAGACTACATGCAAGATTTATTTACCTCCAAAATTCATTGGCTTTATAAATATGCAAAACTACACACCTCTGAAACTGAAGATTGAACAACAATGCAAGTAAGTGCTCCAATAAGCACATGTAATTTTACACTTCGCAAAGCGACTTATTTACACATTTTGTAATGAAAAATTGAGATTGTGTTAAATTACAGTCAAGAGATATATAATTAGACTGACCATAGCAGGTCATGAAAAAACTAATGGGCCACATTTTTGGAACTAATTTGTTGCACCAAACAAAATGATATGACCTCTAAATACCGTAGGTCAGCATATGTAAAATATTCTGACATGGATAGTAAATTATCAGATAGTTGAGGTGCTTACTGAGCAAGGATGGTTCCGAGTGGTCATGATATTGCCAATAGTATGCACCCTGCACAAAGAAAGGAAGTCTGAATTAATAAGCATTAAAACAATTACCAATCTATAAGCAAATTGGAATTGTGAACACTTGGGACCCAGATCTACCATGATATAATGTACCAATATACTGGGGACCCAGATCTACCATGAAATAATGTATCAATATACTGGGGGACCCAGATCTACCATGATATAATGTATCAATATACTGGGGGACCCAGATCTACCATGATATAATGTATAAATATACTGGGGACCCAGATCTACCATGATACAATGTATAAATTAACTGGGGACCCATATCTACCATGATATAATGTATCAATATACTGGGGACCGAGATCTACCATGATATAATGTACCAATATACTGGGGACCCATATCTACCATGATATAATGTATCAATATACTGGGGACCCAGATCTACCATGATATAATGTATCAATATACTGGGGACCCCTCCAGTGGCCTAAGTGGTTAAAGTATCCACATCAGATGAGGGAGGTTGTGAACTCCAGCTGAGTGATACCAAAGACTTATAAAAATGGTACAGGTAGTTGCCTCACATGGCGCTCAGCATTAAAAAGCTAGTGTCAGGACTGGTCAATCTGGTGTAGGTTAATGAGACTGGGTGGGACATTATGCCACATGTTTGTTCCATGATGCCCCAGTGCTTAGACATCACTATAAACTGCCACACAGCAGACATTGTTGTGATCGGACTATATTGTTAAAGCTACATTAAAAATCAAACACACTCACTACATGTACTCTACATATGATATGATACCCAAAGTATAAACCCTCATTTGTTGGCATATTAAAATACAGAGATTATTTTGTGCTTGATTTTGGAATAGATTCTGGATAAAATCATCATGGGTAATAATTTGATTGATTTGTAATGTTTTTTTGTAGCAGGTTTAGAACAATTTAACTTGGGATTTTGAAGAAAAAAAACATTATTATTATGACTGGGGTCTTTTTTCGACTCCTAAGGATCATAAGACAAATCCAAGAGATGTGACTGGTGGTATAAATTTGGGTAGAAACATCTCCATAAAATAAATTTAAAAATCCATTCAGCTGGAACTGATGTATATTATGGAATATAATTACAATAAAATCTTGTTTTCTTCTTCGCATGGGTAAAACTTTATTGTTCAGAAAATAAATTTGGCAGGCCAATATCGATACAGTACATTAATTTTGATAATTTTCCATCTTGAAATTGGTGAATATACAGTCTATTTGTAGGTTGGACCTTTCTTTTAGACAATTTATTTTTCACATGTAACCATGGGAATCATCAGAACAAGAACAGGTTTTATAGTTGGTTCAGATGTACCTTGGAAATGATTTATTGTCCTATCACATGCTGCAGATAAAAAGACATTTCATGATGCAAGCCTTTATAAATTAAATTTACACAAATGTTTTGAAATATATTAGTTTAATGATTTAGAGAGATAAAATACTTTTCAGAAATGTTTGTAGGTACAAAAGATGTACCGTATTCACTCACTTATACAAATCTTTTGATTCCAACTGCAAACTGCTCAGATCCAGATGTGCCACTGCAGTTTGAGTCAATAGATCTAGGTCTGTGAGGAGTATATAGAAGAAGAAAAAAAACTAAGACCCTGATCTAAAGGTGCATTATGCATTATTTACCCTACTTTTAAATATTATGAGTCAATCCTGATTTTCCCTTTACTTGTCTGATAAAATACATAGGTAGGAATATTTGTATTACTGATGTTATATAAAACCTTACCCAAGACAACATTTATAATTTTGGATAAATTGTATCATACTGACAGATCCTGATATGTACTGGTTATAAAGCCAAAAAAATTATATTTAGTTCATTGACTTATTTTTTTTGCTCTACATTTGTTATATCCGGAACATTTTTTCTCTACTAAAGTTATGTCACATGGCTAATGTAGATTGTTATAAAACCAGTGTAGTTGTAATCTACACCAAACTCATGTCAAATCATCTCACCTATGGTGTATTTATTTCTTTATTTAAATTAGTCACCATATTCAAGCGATTTTAAACTAAAATTAGGTCAATTGCATGACAATGCATATCCAAGCTATGCCAGCTGGTGGATGGTCTGACCCTGAAGCAAATGTTGTAAAAATTTCAAAAAGTCAAATTAGTGTATATGTGGTTATGTGGTTCAGATCTTCCTAGTTTCCAAGTTATGAGATGATGTTGACTTCCGACTTCAGGGGCATGTCCCTAGGTCTGTGCAATAATCTAATGCCTCTTAAATGTATAAAGGGTGCGTATCTCAAACAAGCGTTGGGATAATTACAGCACATTAAGAAAGAATAATTTTCATGACATCTGAGGAAAAGATAATTTTCATAAAGATTAAATCTATATATTTGCAAAATTGCTGATAGTGCAAGAAACAAAATTAGTAACTGTCATGTTTAATAATTTATGTATGCAAAAGATGCACTGACATGGAAAGGAAATGCTATGGCAAAAGCTAGATCAATGGGGCTGGGGCAAATCTGGAAATTGAAAACAATGTCCAAATTAGACACAATTTAATTTTTAAAAAAGTGTTATTCACTTCATGCTTCATATGTAAATGGATTTTACCTGTGTAGCAAATTTTGAACTTTTAAAAACCTGCCAGTCAGGAATCCCTCAAGATGACTATAATCATTTACCCATTGGGGACATTAAAGGAGCTTATAATTATGTTCACATGTTCAATGCAAGCAAAAACCAATCACTTATTTAGACCATGAGATATTACTTCACTGTCTCCAGCATGTATTTGGAATTCATAATACAGCCTTATAAAGTGTGGTTCAACTCCTACTTAGTCAACAGGACACAAATTGTATCTGCAAATGGAATACACTCCAGCCAAGTTGATCTATGTTGTTGTGTTCAACAGGGGTCTGTGGTTGGACCTGTTCTCTTCATTGTAATCACTCAGCCACTTTCAAGTGTCACACATCATCATCCAGTTTCTCATCAACTGAATGCTGATGGCACCCAAATATACAAGTCTAGCCATGCAACTGAAGTTGATATTATCACCCAAGGAGTAGAGAGGTGCATTTCTGATGTGAAATCTTGGATGGCATGTAACAAGCTGCAGATAAATGATGATAAAACTGAGGCCATTCTGATCAAACACAAAGACTTTCTCATTCACATCCTTACCTCAAACTATAAATATCACCAACACCAATATTAAATTCACACAATCAGTACGAAACCTAGATGTTACTTTAGACAGTACTCTCACATTGCACCAACATGTCATGAACATATGTAAGGCTGCATATCTTGAGCTGAGACGCATCAGCTCCATTTGCAAATATCTTTCAGTTAATGCCATTAACACACTTGTGTGTTCATTAGTACTTTCAAGACTGGACTCGTCTGGTTCGTCACAATATCTACTCCAGAAACTTCAAAAAGTTCAAAACAGCTGCTCTGATCATCTTTAGAGTACCACGATCAGAGCACACCTCCCTGCTGCTCTGTACCATACACTGGCTATCCATTCGATCCAGAATCAAACACAAAGTTTGTTCTCTGTGCTACGTTTCACTCCAGTCCAAACATATCTACCTGGCCACGTGTACACACCAGCAAGATACTTATGCTCCTCTTCTGACAATTGTATGCTCCTTATTCCCACTATAAAAACGAAATCATATGGATGATCTTTTCCAAACAGGGCTCAGCAATGTGGAATGAATTGCCAATTGAAATAAGACACAAAGACAGTGATCCCTTTCGAAAGTGCTCTTAAAACTCACCTTTTTCGACTGCAAGAACAAAATTAAAAGACCTAATAATGTTTCCTACCTTAAATATTTGCAGCATTTTTTATGTTTTCTTATTTCATGGTGTTTTGTTTTTTGTAGTCATATCATTATAGATGTTGTAAAGTGCTTAGAGCTTCTAAAGATTAGGCGCTATACATAGTTCTCATTATTACTATATTGACGCCTCTCCATGGAGACAACACTAAGGAGGAAAACTATCATCTGATATTACGTGTACATGTTATACACAAGTGATTACTGTCCATTAGAGGCAGTTCAGAAATGTATTAATGTCATTATATAAGCACATTTCTCAACTACTTTCATTTGCTGCTCTTCTTAAAGGTGGATTCTGGGAAAGATCGGTAAGGTATCATAGTGGTTAGAGTGGTCATATCAAAGACTTAACAAACATAGTACTAATAAGCTGCCTCACTTGGCACTCAGTATTAAGAGGTTAGTGTTAGGACTGGTTGGCCTCGTGTCAGGATAGAGTGACTGGGTGGGGCATCATGCTATATGTCTGCAGCATGATGCCCCAGTGCTAGACATCACAAAAAACTTTCTCGCTGTTGACATCATAGTGATAAGACTGAAAAATTGTGAAAGCTATGTTAAGAATCTAAATCAAACACACAAATCAAGTGGGAAATTTGAAATGAACTTGGCATTCATTTAAGCTGAACTTGGATGTACCACAAACAATGCACATTTGAAACTGAACATAAAAATCTATAATAATGACTTCAATTTAAAGAGGGTAACAAAATTAGCTCAGAACTAATCTACCTTGAGGCCCTCATGTACGGAATTTATTTATTTCAGCAGCATCTCAGAAGCCACTGGATATATTGGGTTTGGAAGATGGAAATAGAGTGGGCATTTCTAATCTTAACTGGAATACTATTCCAGAGCAAAGTTCCAGAGTATTGGAAACTTTTTTTGAATAATTCCTTTTTTGGTTTATGAATTTTATACTGTTTTGTAGACATGGATTGCAGGTGGGGTGTATTGCCAGGTAGCCTATACTGGAATAGGGATTGTAAATATTAAGGAGCACTATTATTGGATATCCTGTACATTAATTTGGCTTTTCTTAAACAGATTCGGTCTTTAATAGATAATATTTTTAACTTACTAGCTAAATTTTCCTTGCTTTCTTTCTGGTTTGATATTAGCCTAAATGCTGTTTTCTGAAGATTTTCCAACTTTGATATGCTTTTATCATTTGAATTACCCCATACTGTATTACAGTAGTCTAAATAGGGATGTATGTAACTGTTATAGAATAGTTTTCTGTGCCTTTCAGGGAGAAAATGTCTTATCCTACTGAGAAGCCATAAACTTGAATTGACCTTTTTACTGATATGTTTGATATGGTCAGTCCATGATAGGTTATTATCTACCAAAACACTAAGTAGTCTGTCATGACAGACCATTTGCAAATTTTTATCCTTCCATGTCAGACATAGTTCATTGCTATCAAGATTTCTCCTTTTTTTCCTTGTTGAGATAAGTAATATTTTAGTTTTACCAGTATTTACTACCATGCCATTGCATGTGCACCAGTTTTCCAGCTTGTTTAATGCATTCTGTAAAGAAATTTGGAGTTCATGCTTTGTGTTTTGGATGTCTGACAATGTTGTGTCATCTGCATAGAGATCTGTAGATGATATCGAGTCTCTTAGTAAAAGTCGTAGGTCGTTAATAAATAAAATAAATAGTAATGGACCTAGAACTGAGCCTTGTGGTACTCCATATCTAATTGTTTCAGGTTCAGACAGAACGTTATTTATATAAACATGTTGTGTTCTCTCACTTAAGTATGAAGTAAACCATCTAACTGTTTTTTCATCGCATTGGTAGATTTTCAGTTTCTTCAAAAGGATTTCATGATCCACCATGTCAAACGCTTTCCTGAAATCTACAAATACAGATCCTATTATTTTACCTTGGTCAAGTGCTTGAAGCCATTTATCAGTCAGGGAAATCAAGGCAGTCTCACATGAATGTTTCTGTCTAAAGCCTGATTGATTAGGGTGTAACAGCAAGTGTTTGGTTAAATATGACATAAATGAGCCATGGACATGTTTTTCAATCAATTTTGACAAGTTTGGTAGTACATGTACATGTATTGAGATTGGTCGGTAGTTATCAGCATCATTCTTAGATCCAGATTTGTGAATAGGAGCTACTTTTGCAGTTTTCCATATTTTGGGGACAGATGAGGCTGCAATACTTAAATTGATTATGAATGTTATGCTATCTAAAATAGCAGAGGCAGAAGATTTAACGAGTCTTGGACAAATCTGATCAAGTCCTGTAGCTTTCTAGGTACATGTATCAAGTTCACTGAAACATTTTTTAACAAAGTTTTTGGATACTGGTAGGATAGAGAAAAATACTTTATTAGGGATTTTGCTGCGGCAGAACTTTTCAGTTCACTAAAGTTGTTTTCTATCACTGGTTCTTTTAACTTTGTGGTAATGTTAGTGAAAAAATCATTAAAAACATTTGCAATGTCAGTTTCATCAGTGACTATGGTGTCATTTACCTGAAATTGGTCATTACTGAGCCTATTAGAGAATCTCATTATCAACTCAACTGTCCTCTATGAAATTCCTTGTTACATTGTATAGTTAGTTAATTAATAAAGTATGAATCTACATGAATTATAAGACTCATTAAGCAATTCACTTTCTGTATATACTCACTTATGAGTTCAACTGCAAATGCAGTCCCAGATCTGCCATTGCATAATGCACCAGCATATCTGGGTTTATGCCGATTGCTAGCAGCAATCTGTGTAGATTGTTAGGAATAATCAGTAGACAAAATACACAAACCCTGCTTGGCAGGCACCTTATGATATGGCAGACAGAATCTGTATTGATTGCAGTTTAGCATGACTTATATGAAAGTATCTGGTACTAAATGGCATCCAAGTATGCATACGGGTTGCTAAGGTGTTTTGGTTACATGTAGTGTCAAAAGATTGATAGACAAAATTTCTAAACAGTTTCCTCATCTCAATAATAATGTTAAAGACTACGATCCAAACCAAGATATGTTACTGAGTTCTTTTAAATCTTCATGTTACCCTCCTCTGAAAAGGATTGTGTGTCGGTGTGTGTGTACTGTTCCTTCTTACAGGCATATTCATGTATCACCAAACGCTAAGTGCAAATTTTCATTTTCTTCTCATTATTTCAATATTTATTTATTCACTATTTATTTTGTTTATTTAATTTTATTTTATTTAATGATATTTTAAACAATGGTTAATCAAGTCAATGCAGTAATCTATATTAAAACATCAGTGACAAGTGATAATACATTACTGAATTTTTCCTTCAATTCTTGTCTCAGCCAAGGACAAAAGTTCAATGTTTGAAGGATTTGTCACAGTTAAATGGCTACATATTGATCTAAGACTAGGCCTTTGCTTGGTCAATTTTCATTTGACTGACAGTTGAATTAAGGTCATCAACAAAATGGATTCCATTTTGCCTGAGGTAAATCAAATCAGCTGATTCAGAATCAGCTGATTTCACCAAAACAGGATTTCCCTCAATAGGTTCATTGTTGTTGATTTATTGGCTTTGTGAAGAGAAGGCTACAATAAAACTATAATAAGGCAATCACTTGTACACCTGTGCTGTGTGTGGATATGTATTCATATATATCTATGTACTAATGCCAGGTAAAAGTTTCTTTCCTTCATATATTTATGAAATTATTGCCTGTCTACAAAGATTATATGCTCATAAAGCCCCCTTTGTTCATAAGTATTATGGTTGACACTTACTGATACATTTGCCAGAACAATTTGCTTCTCTTCCCTTGTTTTATTTCTTTCTTTTTTTTAATTATTGGACATGGCAGATTGTCAGAATTTTTTTTAGAACAACACATTAGTCTGCATGTATGAACTAAATGATTACATAAAAATTTGAAAACTCCAAAAGGATGACACAACTCCTAATTTTTATGCTACAACAAACTTCCAAGTATTAGCTAAAATCTGTCACATATCAGTCTATATGCTCCACAGAAAAGCTTCAAATAAAAGCATTGCCATGTCATTTATCATGATGCTGAAAAAAGGATATATTTAAATTAATGAACATGTATAATTCTCAATCACTTGAAGTAGTATCAAGTATCAAATGTAACCAGCCAATTTGTCTTTATACTGAGGTCAGATGTAAGAGATCACACAATGTTCTATTGGGGAGGCATAATCAAATGTAACCAGCCAATTTGTCTTTATACTGAGATCAGATGTAAGAGATCACACAATGTTCTATTGGGGAGGCATAGTTTTCCTGTCAAACATTAATGACTACCACACAGCATGAAACAAATACCCTTGCTTTGGTTTTTGAATAAGAAAAAAATATACAAAAAAGACCCCAAACATCTAATTCTGTTTATCATATCATCTGAAAAAATAATTTCTTTAGACAAAACAAAAAAAATATCCTCCTTGAAAAAATGCCAATCATCTATGCCCACAATTAAACTAGTCAGATGTATATTTTGCTAGTTTATGACTGACTACAGGGAATCCCTGCAATGGTGCAGAAGAAAGCCATTTTCATTTATTTTATTTATAGCAAGGACCTAAGCATTTGTAACAGACAAAAATGCCTCCATATATACTGTACCTGGACATACTGTGTAAGCTCTGCTGACATCTTGCTCTCAAGTCACTAGATAACCAGCCTATAAATAAACAGCTGATCTAAACAGCTGATTGGGTGAGTCAACTTTATTAATCAGAACTGCTAAAAGCAAGTTTGCAATGCTTGAAAAATACATGTATGAATTGGCTGAATATATGTGTGTGTGTGTGTGTGTGTGTGTGTGTGTGTGTGTGTGTGTGTGTGTTAATTGAAAATGTTATTTCAAATTCTCAGCTAAGGTAGCATTTTAGATTTTAGGCTAGCGACTTCAATACAGGATTTGATATACGTGTCTGATGGTGAAAATCCTGACATATTTAAGTGGTTATTTGCAATACATGTATAAACAAATGACTTAAAAATTTATAATTTGCTACAATTTCATTAAAATTTAATAGCTTAATTAAAACTAAATAATTAAAATAAACAATGCTTCATAAAAGCCTAAGCTTTTTGCATGCATTTTTTACAGGCAAAATCCACAATGTACATTTGTGTCATCAAAAGTATCTGTAATTTCTGGAGTGCATTTGTAAAATGTAAATGGGGATTTTACGGTTTCTAATCACTGATCACAATGAATAGTTCCTTTTACACAACATACTGTCAGGATTCAAAGCCCACTACATGGGAACTGCTCCAGTGACCTGAGTGGTTAGAGTGTCCACATCTGATGCAGGAGGTCACAGGTTCATACTCCAACTGAGTTATATCAAAGAATAGAAATGGTCATAGCAGCTGCCTTGCTTGCCATTACAAAGTTGATTCCAATACTCATAACTCTCACTGCCATTGAAATTTTGACAAACTTAAGTTTTTACTCCACTGTTAGATCCCTTTTTACAGACCAATACATGAATGCTAACAATCTACCTAACTACCTACCTACCTATCTACCTACCTAGTCAAACTGGTTTAATGGGTAATGAAAGGGCAGATAATTCATCCAAGGCTTCGCTGTTGCCACCCTTTTCCAAATATTACTGACTTCAATAGGACATAAATCAGCATTTTCTATACACTTGGCAAAATATGTGGAATGAAACTCCACAAGCTAGCTTCATAACATCAAACCCATCACTGCAGAAGAAAATCACCCCATCCCCTAAAAAAAAAACTGAAGAAATTATATATCTATAAATACACTGACACAATCACAGTTGACCATTAAGCAATGGGTGGTGCATGTTCAAGAATACATGAAGAAGGTAGCAATAGGACAGACAGACAGGTAAGGAAGAAATGTGTTAAGTCTACAATTGCATCTCTTCATATTCACACCAATCCGGTTTCTATAGTTGCAAATCATGAGATATAATGAACTTAAACCAGCATAGCCCTGAGAATCACTTTGTCATACTTGCAGCTGACTAGTTCACTAGAATGTAATTTTGGAAAGCTCCTGCTTGTGAGATACCAAGTCAAGAAGCAATAATTATGATGCTAATTTGTTCCTTGTCCCTACTGCATGTACAAAGAGCTGAACGTAAAACAATAATTGAAACAATATGTTGATGCTAACTTTAATTGGAACTTCTTCCTGTGGTTTGTCCTCATTTTGACTACATGCTAGGATCAACTAGGGTCCAAGAATATATCCACTAGATTGCTCACCGTCTTGTTCAACAATGTCAGCTGTGTCCTGGATTGGCTGGATTTGAGTGATTTCCACTGGAAATAATTAAACACGGTACTGATGCTTCCAGTATTATAGTATCTGTTTGTGGTAAATTTAGCAGCTTTCCGCTATACCACTGCTATTTTTTTTTTTTACTTAGGTCAATATTATGTGGCATCCACATGGTTGAGTGATTATGTGGTACTGTGCCAATTGCCTATCTTGTGCATACTCCATGAAAGACAAACCTTGTCAGAGTGCATTCTCTGATAATGTCCAACTTTTGTTGAATATTGTTGTTGTTGTAAGTTTAATGCCATTTTTCAGCACAAGATAGGCTATACATGGCCACCAGTATAAATGGTGGAGGAAGAACCCAGGAAAATCCCTGGAAAGAACCACCGGCCCATGAGATGCTACTGCCATGCTCACATGTGCACATTGGCCAAACCTGAGACTTGAACCCACATCGGCAGACGTGATGGCACTTATCTGGAATGGTGAGCACTTGATACCACTCTGCTACTCTGGGCCCCTTTGTTAAATGTATTATAGTATTAAATGTATTAATTTCAACTGAGATGGAATTTATGTAAACTCAATATTAAAAGCATCTTAATAACACTGTACCACCATAGAAAATCTTGGACATTTTGAAGGAAAGCAGTTTATATAACACATTTTGACCGGTAATTATGGATTTTAATAGTTTTTATCCTTTTCATTTATTGTGTATACATTTTACTGAATTTTATGATCTTAATGCAGTACTTTATGTTTATAGTTTTTGAACACGTTCATTTTCCTAAAATACTTTATATGTAGTTTTATCTTACATTCTTAGAACTTTCTCTCTGACACACCCACCAAGTATTGCCAATAAAAAATTTCTGTTTCCAGATTACATATACAAGTAAGTATCCATAAACATAGGTTTAACCCACCATTAAAGTTCAAGGATTTTCTCCAGATACATGGTCTGAAAATTTTCAACTGATTTCAGTTTTTTCTCACTGTTTAAAATGTAGCTCTAATCCTCTATGGCACAGAATGTACATGTACATATGTAGTATATACATGTAGTGTCATTGCTGATTCAATGTTTGCATCTTAACAAAAAGACATGCAACAGGATACAGTGGAAACCGATTCATAAAACTAAACAAATAGTGTTAAGATATGCTATGTTCTGGAAATGGTGTAAACAAAAGAGTGTAAGAATGCTGGTACTGAATATTGTTTTTCAACAACTCGTGTTACAGTAAAGTTCAGAGATTAACAGTCTAACCCTTAAAGTGCATGTCGCGACTATAGTCACGCTGTTGTTTGTGGTCCCGTAGTGCGTGTCGCGACTATAGTCGCGCTAGAGGTGAGCAACACTGATCGCATTCTGTAACTTTATCTTGCCATAAATGCCTGTAAAACTATATTTGATTGGTTTAAAAAGGCCCGGAACGAGCATTCTGCAGTACTTTACTATATTATTAACGATGTAATTTTACAAATGCTCGCTTCTAAACACATGGTACTTGTGCAAAGCTAAAATGGCCGACACTGAATACGATGGTGATTTCTTGCAACAAATATTCGCTTCTGATAGTGATGCTAATAGTGATTTTGAATAATTTGAGAAAAATGACATTATTGGAGCAAGCGAGGTATTGATGGAAATACACATGAATGATTTTGAGCCAGTAATTTACGTGGAACTGGAGTCGGATGTACATGCTCGCTTGACGTGAAAAGATGGCGCGCCTGTCAACCCCCATTCACTGGTAATTCAAAATTAAATGTCGAGATCATGAAAAATGACCCTACGGACTATTGAAGACTTTTTCTTAGATGACGAGCTATTTCATCTGATAGTAGATCAAACAAATCGTAATGCAGATCAGAGAGTTCATGGGGCAGACTGTCTCACCTGAGCATCTAAAACGTTTTCGTATCGATTAAAACAATGGGTCTGGTACATGTCTGTTCTCGATTCCTAATGGGCTATTGATGATGTGATAACAACCGCATATTTCAGCAAAAAAAAAAGTATGGGATAGATTTCAAGCTATTCCAAGCAATTTACACCTGTCAGACAATGAGAACAATTAAGGTGACTCTTCACACAAAATCAGCCCAATGATTGAACAAAAATAAAGCCGTTGCTGAGGTTTAATCACCAGATATAGACCTCAGTTTGATGATATTATAATAAATAACAGGTGATAGTTTTTCATGAACATTAATTGCTGACTGGTCAGTTTAAACATACATCTGACATTCATGGAGTGGATTTTTGCAAAACTTTACTTGTGATTTTCACAATTTATATATAACATTGTGACAAACATAACATGTGCATGGTTGGACTACTAAAGAATATAACATTTCGTAGATATATTTGAACTTTTCCATCAAAAACAAACAAAAATACTGATGAAATACAATTGTAACTTGTCAGTTTACCTGTATTTACACCTGTACCTGCAAATATGTTAAACCTACACGTGTCTTGATGCTAATCTTAAAAGTATAGACACATACCATCATTTTTTATATAGGGGTTTTCTATCAATAGTGTATATTTAATGAAATACATGCAATTTAAAGACTGTGCAGTTTTCTTCTTTTCTTCCCTGAAACAATTCAGCACTGAGGGACCTTTTACTGCAAAACAATGCAGCACTTTAAGGGCTAAACCTTTTTTGCTGATATGTGTGGTAAAAAGATATAGTGACAGCCCATTAAAATTGGGTCATCTGAGTTGTGGAGCCCTATTTTTCTCCTGCTTTATCCCTTCTGAGTGAACAATTATCAATACAGTAGTCCCACTCTTGTACGGCCCCCCTGACCAGCGGCCACCCGCTCCAAACGGCCAGAATTCGTTGGCACCGACGAGTTTCTGTTCAAAAGTACCCCTCACGAGAGGCCACCCGGCTAACGCGACCAGCATTTTTGTGCAATAATATAAAATTTTCCCCCTCACGAGCGGCCTCATTTTATTTTTAAATGTATCCAGAACCAATAATTAATTCAAATCTTGACGTAAGGTAAGTAATCTTGATTATCTCTATCGTAGATACACGTCTCCGAGTGTCAAGTCGCCGTTAAAAGTGTCGACTAAAGATTTAAAGTATATCGTTATCTATGAAAGTCGATGTTTACAGGAAATGGGCTCAATAATGTTATGATAGAGTTTGGGGTTTAATGCCAATGTCGAGTTCTTCTCTTTGATGATTATAACCAGACGTAATTGTTATAATCATAACAAGGGTCAGCATAGGCTAAAAATAGATTTTGTACATTGGCACACACAGAGAACCTTAAAAAAAGACAATAGGGTACCAGACAAAGACCGGAAAAATTACGTGACCAAACAATATGGCTTCCTTTACGAAGGTTGCATTTCGTAGACTCGACAAAAGTTTTGTCTGCATAATTAAATCACATACGACTGTATTGCTGACTAGCAATAACCGAATAAATCATTACCAAACGCTAAAATGTCATCACGTTAACGGATACATTATTTTCGAAGAAAGTCGGTTATTCTACTCGATGACATCGGGGGGGGGGGGGGGGGGGATGCAGAACAATTGCATGTACAAAAAGACTCGTAAAAACAAGTTTATGTTGAAATAATTTGAATAAACAAAGTAATAACCGATAAGAAGGTTATTCAGCAGCAGTGGGAAAATGGAGCAAATGGAAAGATAATTATGTATGTACCAAGATGTAAATGACGTTTTTGAATCCATTTGCAATGTGCATGACAACAATACCCGCTCGCATATCAAACTTACGCCAAGAAAGCAAAAATAGTAACGTATATTCAGTTGAAATAAATTTGTTATTATGACCACAAAAAAACAACTTTTATTGATTAATGTTTCATTTAGACGAAGATATTTAATGTTTTGAAGTATGTAGCTTTCTTACTACGTACATTACATATACATGTACTTCTCATAATAAATTTAGCCCCCTCTGGAACGGCCACCCGCCTTAGAAGGCCACTTTCCCGGTGCAACAGGGGTGGCCGTATAAGAGGGGGACTACTGTATTGATTCAGATAAAACTCCATTGAATCGGCCCTGCCTTTCATTCTGTATTTCTATTATCATCTCCAAAATACCACCTATGCTTGCTGAGATATTGAGTCCAACCAAAAATACCTTAGACCATGGGTCTTTTTTGTTCTATTACTCCTAGTAAATTACACAGATCTGAATCAGCTGATGCCTTATGCAATGGAAGATCTGCATCTTTGCTGTTATAAGTGAGTATGTATGACAACTCAAGGTTTAGGTTAAACTATTAAATCGTACATATACCGCCATCAAGACAACTGGCCGATTTTATTTCATTTATATGATCTTTTTATAGACAAAGGCAGTGAGCTTGCATTCCTCCTTACCCTATGAATATATTACTGTCAGGTTAGTCTCTACCCTTTAACAGGGAGACTTCATTGGCACAACAAGCATGATGGAAATAGATTTGGCAATATACAGAACTAGCTGATAATAGTAAAGGACCAATGCTACGAGATATAACCATCTTGAGACCAGGGGAATGGTCGACTAAATTGTATTTGTGTGTGTGTGTGTGATTTGGATTTTTAATGTAGCTTTAAAAAAATTCAGTCATATTACTTTGATGTCTGCAGCGTGGCAGTTTATACTAATGTCTAGCACTGTGGCATCATGCCACAGACATGTGGCATCATGCCACAGACATGTCGCATCATGTCCTAACTAGTCACATTATCCTAATACCAGGCCAACCAGTCTTAACAGTAACCTCTTAACGTTGAATGACCCAGGAGGCAATTGTCAAGTCCTATTTTTCTAAATGGTATGACATGGCTTTAGTTCAAACCTGTGACATCCCACTTTTCAAGGCCTATGCGCTAACTGCTTAGGCCACCTGAGCAGTCCCAAAATCTTACTTGTCATATCAATAGACAAGATCATAATATCATCTGGCCTCACATTGGTGATCTCCTGCATGTTACAGTTAAGAGTTATGTTACCTTAGTAAATATGACCTTTAACACACACACACACACACACACACACACACACACACACACACACACACACACACACACACACACGTCATCTAGTCATTCTTATGAAACATGCTGAATATAAATCAGCCTTGTAAATTGATTGGAGCAGATGGGTTTTGGCTTCATTTGCACTTTGAACACATTGTAATATCTTTTTTTCTCTTTTTTTTGGGAGGGTGCTCTCTCTCTCTCTCTCTCTCTCTCTCTCTCTGTTGATCTTCGCATACCATTTGTGAAGGCCCTCCTGCCTTACTTGTTTAATTACCTCTTAAACTGCATCACTGCAGACATCGTAGTGATATGACTGAAAAATTGTTAAAACTACGTTAAAATTCCTAATCAAACAAACAAGCAAACAAAATCTTTGTTCTTGTTGTGTCTTGGTCTCTTCGTTTTGATTTTATTCTGTTGCTGTTTTTCCATCTCTTTCTGTACCTGGCTTGTCTTCTGTCCTAGTTCTTGTTATTTTTCTTTTTGAAGTTTGTTTTGGACATTCTTTATCTTGTTGCTGTGGATGCTGCTGTTTTTGTTTCCCATCAGTTGTTGCTAAGTTTGCTTTAGTCTAGGTTGTTGTGACTCTTTCTGCTGTTTTTGTTTCCCCATCAGTTGTTGCTAAGTTTGCTTTGTCTAGGTTGTTGTGACTCTTTCTGCTGTTGTTTTAAGCCTGGTTTTTCTTCATTTTGTTGTTGGATTTTTTCAAATTTAGTTCTTGTTGCTTTACTGTCTGCTTCTGGTTTTTCATCCTTGGGAAGATACTTGCAGTTGCAGAATGGATTTGTGTGTTATGTTCCTTGCTTTTTGCCCCTTTAGTCTCTTCTTGATTGCTCTTGCATAAATCTTGTTGTTGTTTCTTCTGGTCTACCTGCTGGTTTGTTTTTAAGTTATTTCAGCCATCACAACATTGGTGTTTCTTTTGGTCATTTGCTCTTATCCCTGCTAGAGTTTCCCCGATTGTTTTGGCATTTGTGTGAAGTGTGGCCCGTTTTCTCACACCTGCTGCTTGTTCTATGATGGATGTACCATGACTCATTTAAAAATCCAGAAAAGGTAAAAAGCCCTTTTCATTCATCGCAGTTAACTTTTCTCAATTTCAAAGATTCTAATCCCATTGTATATGGAGGTCTGTGGGATTGTTGCTAGTCTAGACGATTCTTCTTTTATCCCAAATTCCTTTTCAAAACTTCCTACTGTTGCTTCTATGGGTATTTCCAAAGGTATGTCTGAGATGTTTATCTTCTTAAGGATTAGTAATGGCTCTTTTATTAAAACTTCTTCCCCCATTATGCTGATTTTGCCATATGGTATTATCAGGGTGTCTCCTCTTGGACACAAGATGTAGCTTTTGTAACCATTCCTATTTATTGAATATGTTTGACTAAATATAATCCTGGTTAATAATTTCAGTGCTATTATCACTGGAAGTAGAAGGTATTTTATCCCTGGTGTTGCTGTCATATCTAGTTCCTGGATACCTTCTTTATATAAGCATTTACGAAAAGATCCCTCTTCTTTTTCTACTCTCTTTAACTTGAAAAGTTTCTCCAGCCTTCTAATCTCTTTGTGTGATGACACCATTTTTTCCCCTGCTTTCCTTGACTGGTCTTTGTCACTTTTGTACAATTCACTCCTTGTACACTTTTACAGATTGTTTTTAATTTTATATTTCAACATTCCTGATTCTGAAATATACGGAGAAGTTATGAGCTCTTATTAGCAGCCATTCTTGTTAACTTTCTGGCAGTTTGCTTGGTAAGTGCCATTGGGAATATAAACAAAGATTTACTTTTCAACAATGTGTATCAGAAATTGTTGGTTATGTCATGCCAAGGAAATGGGAGCAAGGGGTCATTCCCAAGGACTTGCCAATGTTGATGTTACAGGGAATACAGTAACATAAACATATTTACAAACCCATATACTGACTGACAGATGGACTTGTCCAGTCACATTATATTCACTAAAGTGTGGACATAAAAATGAAAATTTTAGTTTTATAAAATGTCTTAAGAGGAACAGAGGAATAGTTGCAGCCTGTACAATTGTGTCATTGTAAAGGATTAAGACACATGCACTTAGCAATGGATAATCATGTCAAGTTTTGACCCCAAAAAGACATTGGATGCTTATCATGGTTGATGTGCCATATATAACTGCTTATAAACTGAATTCAGCTGCAAACGGCACAGACCCAGATTTGCAGTAATATTATGCTGGGTCTAAAAAATGTTCTTAGATGAATCAGTAGAACAAACAACATAAACCCTGATCTGCTGGCACATTATGTCATGGCATATCAAGGGCTACATTGTCTGCAGTTGGACTAATTTTATTTGAGTATATACGGTAGGTTTTATCAACATAATGTAGGGCTCATTTGACTACTAACTGGCACTTTTTGGCAATATTCTTTTACATACATTATTTTTTTATCTAGAATATAAGAACCAGCTTTGGGCAGAAATCCAATAGCCTAAATAAATTGTGTAAATATAAGGTGAAGTACATTTAAAAGGTATAATCTCTTTTAAACAGCCTGGACTTGCTTGAAAGTTGATCAAACTGAAAACAACATTGACACTGAACTTCTGTTGGATAATGTGTCACCATGTCGGGGGTCTTTGTTGTTTGCTTGATTGTTACTCCAAATAAACTACATAGATCTAACTCATAAGAATGCAGATCAGGGTCTGTGAAGTTTGACTCAACTTACAAGCAAGTAAATATACATCATAATTATTGTATTAAACATAAAAAGAGTAACCCACATTTTGATAAAAAAAATAATAAAATGTACCAATTATTCAGCCATCTTAATTTCTGCCCGCCACCATCTAAATTACCATCAACTTTACCTGACAAGGGGTTGTTTTCCCCCTTCATTTATTTCAAAGATAATTTTTTGTGATCACCGTGTCTAATTGTGCTTGGTTTGGTTTTATGTGTTTAGTACCATCCTTCAGCACATGATAGGCTGGCTATACATGGCAGCCAGAATAGTTAGTGTAGGAAGAACCCGAGAAGACACAGTACTGACAAGCTTTCTCATGCCAAGTTGAGACTCACACTGACACAGAGAGGTGAGATGTAATTGAGCACCTTAGTCCACAGGGTCCAGTGTCATGGTGAACTATGTTCTGCTTTTGAGTTTCATACAATCTTTTGTGTGAGGGAAGAAGCTGTTAAAACTAGTTATTTTATGGAAAACTGCCACTAATGACAAAGCTTTTCTGTATCATTTTACCAATTTATTTTGTAGGGAATAAATCAGTTTAAAAAATGAAATGAATATATGCTTCATGTTGTCGGTAATGACAGTTCTCGAATCACAGTGGACAGAATTAGATGGAGCGCTAGTTCTTTTAGCTTGTACATTAATGGGATGGTGACATTATTTATGACATAGGGGTTTCACTGAATCTCATATTAAGTATATAATAATTATATACCTAATACGGTATTCATTGAAACCCTTCAAAACCTTGGAGTGGGTACTATATTGTCGACATTACAAAATTTGTCCTTTTTAAATATACCAGCACATTATCAACACAACCTTAAAAATAAAGACACAAAAACAGACATTTTCACCGTGAAAATATCATTTTACATGTGATATGAGAGAGACAGTGAATTAATTTAAGTTTTATGTGAAGAAGGAAAAGCATTTATTTGACAAGAGAGATGTAATTATGCGAGAATATTTATATGTGCATGTAAGTGTGCTGACACAAGGAAACATGCTTGTTGTTTGTTGAAATACCTTTAAGAAAAATTTGCTGAACAATGTATATTCTGAATAATATTTTGTCAGCCTGTCAGCAAAGTATAAAAAGCAAGGCCATAGACTAGACTATTAAAGCCTCAAAAAAATTGTTCATTTTTAAAAAAAATGTTCTACTGATCATTGTTACAAGGGAATAACTTCAATCATGATTAGATACTAAGATAAAAGTAACCATTCTCTTTTGGCCTATCTGCTAGCCTTTGAGGGGCCCCTAAAGCGCTCTCCGTTACGGATCAATGCCAATTTCTCACCTCTGTCTGTGTGGGTTTGAGTCTCATATTTGGCCAATGTGGGTATGTGAGAATGCTAGCCAGTAGCTTTTAGTGGGTTGGTGGTCCTTTCTGGGGTTTTTCCAAGGTTCTTCCTCCACCATTGATACTGGTCTCCATGTATAGCCTATAGTGTGCTGAAAAATGGTGTTAAACCCTACAACAACAATAACAACCAGCCTTTAGGGTTTAACAATTTATCTTAAATGCCAGCCCTTAATCATGTGCAATGGCAGGGAATTAGTCTATTGTCAGATAAAGTTTTATCAGCTGAGTGTGTTAAATTTATTACACTTCCATGCCCTTGGGACATTTGTGGTGTGGTTGACTCTCTAGTAATCCTAACCAAAATAACCATGTGCTGCATTTATCAGGGGTGTGTTGGCTTAATGCTTGACCAAAGGCTATTTATTTGTGGATGATAAATATCAAAACTTTATTGAATTTAAGAGCTAAAATACATTTTCAAGTTTGAAGTGATTAAAGTTTTATGATTGTGTAACATTTTAATTTGTGATTTAAATTTTGTGTTCTGAGGTTTCATTTTACTGGAGGAAAATAATGATATGGAGGATTATTAAAAAAAATTGGAACCAAATAAATTTTGATTATGTGTTGATTTTAGTTAATCCCATTTAAAATCAATTTAATGTATAGGAACACTTTTCACAGTTGTAGTTGTATAAAAGTGTATTTGAAGCACAATTTCCATATTTGCATATTTGAACCAGAGTGTTAGCTTGAGGTTTTGTGTTGACCACAGTATTCTTACTTTTAAAATGTCACTCTGACTGCCTCACAGTGGAGACTTGATCTAATCTCTGATTGGTCAAAGGCATATGTCATATCAGTCACATCTCACCTCTGTCCACATGGGTTTCAGTCTCAGCATGGTGGCAAGTGTGCCTATGAGACAAAGATTGATATCCTTTGCAAAATATTCTCTCTATCATGAGCTGAAAAATGGCCCTCAAAATCAAACCAAACCATAGTTGTACTTGCTATAATTTATTTGTATTCACATGTTAAACAGACTTTTAATATGATCTACCACTGCAAAATAAAATGCAATGTAAATTTGTTACAATTAAGAGAAGTCAATTTTTAATCATTATCAGTGCTGTGGTTGTCATCATCATCGTCATCTTCATCATCATAATTGTAGTCATCGATAATAAAATGACCTTCCATTGAGCCCTGTTTAGGGACAGAAGGAGCAGGATCCAAGTACATGTAGATGGAAAAAGGAAAATGGTCCCCATTTCGGTCATTTTTTCTTGTTTTAGAAAAGTTTATACTTTTATCATTGAAACTTATATGTTGGAATGTTCAATGAATGAAAGCAGAATATAAACATGGTTTTCATAATTTCATAAATAATATTTTGGCAACCAATCCTATGCTCCCCAACACAAATAAGCATAAATCAACATAGATAAGTCATATATCTGCTTCTTCAAGTCATCTCCTGCAGAACCGAGTCTTTGTCTTGTAAATTTGGAAAACATTATATGATCATACATATCAAAATTGCATGAGATATGAACAGGATTGTATGTATAGTAACAATGTCACCTATTTCGCTTCAAAAGCAGGATGCTACATGGTCAAGTCATCTATGGAGATTGCCTTTACATTATCTTGGACATCTCAACTTTGTCCACATCAGTTAAGACAATGGGGTTATGAAAAAGCTTGCCATTAATCTCCCAAAGGTTATTGTTTCTTCCTGGGCTCTTTCTCCACAAAACACACTGGCTAACATATCCTTTGCCTTCAAATGGCATTAAAGCGTAACAAAATAATTTTAAAAAAAAAAGATTCACTTGAAAAGCATACCCACCTTCCCTGCCATAATCGATTTTGATGATAAATATGATGACCTTAATTCATCTTGGTCATTCAGATGGATTTTTTAAATGGAACCATATTAAATTCAATGGATTTACTAACAGCAAGAGAGAGAGAGAGAGAGAGAGAGAGAGAGAGAGAGAGAGAGAGAGAGAGAGAGAGAGAGTATGCAGAAGTTTTTAATGAATGCTCGTCTAAACACATTTTATGAAGATTATTGAATAATTTCATTTATGAGCTTCCTTTTGCACAGATGCAAATATTCAAATCAATTTACAAATTTAATACATTCTATTAAAAACAAGCAATGCTTCATAACAACAATGTAATTATTTTAAAAGAAAAGAAAACAAGCTAGAGATGAAAGCTGTTAAAAGCATTGCCAACTTTTGTTTTTCTCCACAACTCCTTTTAACATGCCCCTCCAGGTCTGGGTCTGCTTTTAGGATCCAAAATCTTGAGACTTGTAAAAGACCATGTTATATATGAACACACACATTTACTGACACACATCATCCTATAATATGCCTGGCGCTTTACTGATGCTTTTCGATAAGGTCACAAACAGACAATATTCTGCCCAATGTACCTGGTCGATGTGCAATCAGGCAGTTTCTCCTGTAAGTGACCACCAAACTTACCAATTTGAATACACACACAGAAGCAAAATCAATTTATAAATTACAAATATAGATTCTAGCAAAGCCTGGTTTGCTTACTGCTTATGTATGTATGTTTTTTTAACTGTATCTTGAGATTCAATAAATTTAGTTCAACTTCAAACATCATATAAACTTGGTGGTAAATCTGCAATGATACCACAAATATGGCTGCTGATGACATCATTCAGGAATGATCTATTGGAGTTCTGCACAGACTCATGGATAAACTGCTGCATTGGCTTGATCTGTCATGATAATTATTCAATGTTTGGACATCAGAAATGAAAGTTAGAGTGATCAAATGTCTTCAAAGTGTATTCAGAAATAATTCTTCCAATCCTTGAAATTATATCATTTATGGCATTGTGTTGCGATAATTGTTCATACCTTAAATGTTAGATGTCATACACATGAATTTAACATGACAGAGATGACATCATGTGATATAAAAAGACTGTTACTCATGGACCCTTGTCAATCCTCTCCTTCATTTCATAGGTAAGTTGCTGGTTTGTCATGGAGATTGATTGTGCAAAATTCTGTCCCTGAAGCAGACGTAGAAATCAGATTTACAGCTGATATTTTAATGTTTGTTTATGTATATTTATATTCTTTCTAACTTCGCCCCAACCTTGTCCTTTTCTCCTTCAAAGAATCAGTGTTTACCTTTATAGTAGTATATAAATGTTTGTATAAATGTTATAATGTTAGAATGTGTTGTATAAGATTTAGCACATATGCTTACATCAATGGACAGATTTCAAATTCATTGGGGAATAAAAACAAAGAACTGCTGATAACAGCTGACTGGCAAGCCACAAATCAATCAATCAATAGGATGAGTTTTAAGTGATTCGTCCCGAGGGCTCTTACCACTGTTTTATCCGTCAATGGACGGTTATTTAATTTATCCTGAGGGTGGGAATGAGCCACCACCCTGCAGGCGTTTATGTGTTCATAGTGGAACACTTATTTAATTTGGCCGTCACATCTGATTAGCTATTGAGCTAATACTGTGTGATTGGAGGGCCACATGCCATATGAGTGGGAATAGTTCCAGCACACACTCATATTAATTCATCTGGTGGTATTTGGTTATTTCTGGACGTGCTAAGCACGTGTAGTTGCTGCTGCAGAGGTAGCGGGCGAGTTGAGAGTGCCTGGCAAGGGCGACTTTGGTTGTGGGGACCTATCCCTATTTAGATACCCTGTGCTGTTCTTGGGGTATACAACGTTTGAGATACAGTGTTTGTTGTTTTGAGGTGCACAGTGTGTGTTTATTTATTATTGTTTTCCTATTGTTTTTTGTGCAACATTGTGTTGCTGTGTCTGATGATCTTGGGGTTTGATCACCTTATATACACTATTTGAGGTCCTATGTATGCCTTATTTTCATAGTTTTTTGGTTTTACTTGCAGCCTTGTGCCGCTGGACCTGATAGTCTTGGTGTTTTGACTACCTTATAATAGCTAATTTTGAGGTCCTACGTAATTTCTACCTTATATCTTTGGTTTGCAACCTTGTGTCGCTGGGCCTGATAGTCTTGGGCTTTTTAGACTACCTTATATGTGCTAATTTTTGGGTTTTCTATCTTGTTTCTATCTAGTTATGGTCCACCGGTCTCGGTGCACCGTTGGTTCTACTTAAGTTTCCTGGTTATTAATATGATATTTTAGCACTGTATACTCGGTTGAATTACATATAGAGAAAGATTGTAGAGATAGGAGTGAGTAGAAGAAGTGGATTGATTATTTGTGTGCCTATGTTCTTGCTTATCTACTGTGGTTTTATTTTTCCCATGAGTTTATGTCACCCTACTATTGCGATGTTATTTATTTTTATTTATGACCTTATTTGTTTATTTTTCCCTGTTGTTGGGTCCCTATTTGCGTGATTTTTTATTTAATATAGGTAGTTAATCCTCTATTTATGGGGTTTGATGACTGAGTGATAACAGATGGGTCCCTGCCTAGTTCAAGGGGCCGTTAAGCGACACGTCAGGGTTGCCCATTGTCGCACTCAGTGGTTTTGACTTAATATAATTAGCTAATTCTCTATTTAACTGAGTGGCAACAGTTGAGTCCCTGCCTAGTTCAAGGGGCCGTTAAGCGACACGTCAGGGTTGCCCAATTTGTCGCACCCAGTGGATTTAACTTGATATAATTAGCTAATTCTCTATTTTAGGGGGTTAGTTTTAAGGTTTTGGTAACTGAGTGATAACAAATGGGTCCCTGCCTAGTTCAAGGGGCCGTTAAGCGACACGTCAGGGTTTGTCCATTGTCGCACCCAGTTCCGTGCATTTCACTTAATTTGAGGTGGACCTACACTGCCTAGTTTTCAGGGTTTGTTCGTTTATTTGGTATTGTAACTTTATATCTTTCCTATTTTCTCTATATTTTTAAGGAATTCTAGTATGTGTTTATGTGTTTCTGCTATGTTGGGGTTTGTTGTTTGTATAATTTCTGGGTATGTAAAAGGGGCTTTTATACTTTTTTGTTTTGATCTGAGTTTGTCTCTTTCCTTTTTGGTTTGGCTACACTCGTTGAAGATATGGTGGAGATCTTCAGGGGTGTTACAGGTGTAGCAGTTTATGTTATGAGGAAAGGGTCCTATGTATTTGCCCAGGCTGTTTGCCAGCATGGTTTTGCCTACAGTTATTCTATTGATGATTGTTTGTTCTGCAGGTAAGCCCTTGGGTGGCCACAAAGGTCTGGCACTTGGAGATATACTTGAACTTTGGAGGTGGTACCTAGTTTACCTGTATAAATTACTCATTCTGGCAGGGGATTACAGTGTTATGTATTCTTAGGTAACTTTTGATAATATTTGGTACCATCTGGCCAATTTCTGCCAGGACTAGGAATATGTTGTGTAACTCTAATCCCATATTTCTGACTATCAATTTACAGCTGTGTTGATTGTACTGAATCCCTGATATGTAATCACACACACATATTTTAGATCCTAAATGCACCCCCAGACAGGGAGGTGAGGCTGAATAAGGGTCATAGCTGAGGAGGGGGAAGCAACACAAAAAATAACAAAAACTGCCAACATTTATAACGGTGTCATTTTTTTAAAGCATGTTTTCCATTTACATCAATATATTTACATATTTTTATTTTGTCATCATCTTATGCTCTACTCATTTCAACAAAAAATTATTTAACAAAAACATTTCAACATATGCTTCACGGCAAGCACAAGAGTGACATTTCTCAATTTATTTAATTAAAATTCGTTTCAGCTGAAAGAACATCTGCATCAGCATATATTTATCTACTGTATCATCTCCCTCTAACTCTTTCAAACATTAGTAAACCCAATCAATGAATATAATATTCAGAGCCAATTAGAAACATCCTTTTTCAGCATTCCATCTGAATTGGACCATGAAGATCATATTGATGTTTTGATCTTTCACCTGCAACCATGAGTAATTTTATAATTAACCAGTCCTCAAAGTTCAAGGATTTCTTTGGATTATTTGTTGATTGACAATCAGCTGATTTGGTTGGTGAAGGGATGGGTGGGTGTGCTTTTAGAGAGAAACTCCAGACAAGTAATATGTATTCCGGCCAATATGTATATGAAATGAAAATGTTCATAATCATGGAATGGGTTTTTAAAGATAAAAACTAAGTTTTGCAGGAGATAACAAACAGAAATGGATGCATCCTACTCTGCTATCCTGATATGATTGTTGGGGTAGGGTGGTGTGGGGATGCCAAGTTTCTGCTGGTGATTGGTATCAAGGGAAGCTTTATTTCAACACCATATTCAGTTTTCCTTGATTTAAAAATTTTCAACCCATACTTGTATAAGAAAGTTATTTTTCTTTTATAGAAAAACCCAACTTTCTAAGCCATGAAAAAAAGGACTGAAGTGGGATCTATTCTCCTTTGCCTATCTGTCTGTCTGTTGCTCCCTAAAAATGCCAAATACAAGGTCACTTATAATAATAATAATAATAATAATAATAATAATAATAATAAAAATAATAATAATAATAATAATAAAAATGAATACTTTATTTATAGAACGTAACAACTAATCTACATTGAGACCTGTTATGTACAATATGTACAGTATATACAACATGATGAATCTGGCTTGACACTAAATAATTAAGTGATTTTAAAACCAAAGTATCAAGTCTGGAACATATGCACAGGTATCTATGAACACATAAACATATATTAAATATCATCATGCATTGAAAAATTCAACCGTGAAAATGATGCAAAATTAGAGAAAAGCAGGCGGTATTTATTTTACTACAACTGTTCAATTATCTAAAGAGTTCATCCATTTGAGACACTGATTATGAAAAGACGAAATGCCTTGCCTTATGTCATGGGGAATGTTGTTTCATACCAGTATATTAAAAACTTTTTTAAAAAATAATTCCTTCTTTGGCTTTTAATATCGTAATTTTTACTTCTTATGGACCTTAAATTCTGAGTACCATCAGCATATCTTTGATGAAAGATTTTGCTTAGATAGACAGAAGTGGCTTTTCTGGATACTTTATACATCAATTTGGCCTTTTTAAGAAATATTCTTTCATGTATTTATATATATATATATATATATATATATATATATATATATATATATATATATATATATATATATATATATATATATATATAATGATTTAATTACATGTAGCGATAAAATATTTAGCTAATTTGTAGCAGCACTGAGGAAGACTATTACTCAAAGTTCAAACAAATCTCAGATTGATCGTTTATCTGAATTATTCATTTTGTTTGATTTATGTACAATATTTTTTTATATCATCAGATTGACAATTTAACACATGGAGAGAGCAGCAGAGAGGGGTCAACTACAACAATGGTTTGGGTCAAGCTAGGCGTAGTCATTGAACTGACTTCGATGTTAGTCACCATTGGTCGATTTGGTAATCAAAAAAGGGTGACGTTTCGATTTAGTCAGTTAACCCTCTCTGCTGCTGCATATCTTGTAACTACATATTCCGCCTTATTGCATAGCTATCTGACTCTCTGTTGGTCACCAGAAGGCGCAAAAGTTGACAACCATAATAATTAACCAAGCATTGTCGACGTCTTAAACACTCTTTGTTAATCACCAGGGGACGCAAGACAAGCATATCAAATGAACATTTTTTATGACTTATTGTTTATTTAATTCCCCGCACCTGTGGATGGTCTTCCAGTTCGACAAACTCGCATCGCCCTTGTTAAGAATGCAATCCAGTCTGGTCATTTAAGTCGATAGAATAAGACTGGAGCACTGACCACAAGTCTGCTCCTCAATCTACTGATGCGATTCATTTAACGACAAAACTGACCTCCATACAATACCACAGCAAATCGCATCACATTTAAATGAACTAGGCCAGATGCAATTGGCAGATTCTTACCTATTAAGAGAGACCTCTGATGGCAATTCTTGTTCCCTTCAATTTCATTTCATAGCAATCTCTAGTCATTGCATGACCATAGCTTTAGAAAGGGTTTGTTGTCGATGCCACTCATATGCATTCATACATATATATTGTCTATTTTTTTTTAAATGCCCAGTTTAACCTGAATCTATTTAAATGTGGGTTTGTTACAGAGAAATAATGGGTATAAGTATGCATGCTGCACCAGATATACACCATAACATGAATGCCAGTTTAGTGCATACGCCGCCTAATTGCATATCATTCACAGCATCAATATCATACTATTGCATACCAGTGAGCTGGTCTGTACATGTGCAAAATGGTTTTCTTAGTTTGATCAACCTTACTGAAGTAGAGCTGGGTGGGGTGGGTGGGGGGAAAGACCTAGGAATATATGTAACTTTGTGTGAAGGGTGGAAAGTGACAACTGAGATGTGGATACACTGTTGATTTGTTTCAGATTTGTAGTTTTTTGTCAGTCATGCAAAATGGTTCAATAATTTCCATTCTTTGCTTTTCAAACTTTGATATACTTGACTAATGTTTTATTATTCATACCTGGCTATTTTTTCAGGTAACTTTAAATAAAAATTTGTATCTGAGATTTTAAATCTATCATAATGTAAATTTTTTTCCCATAGAGTCTTGTGCAAGGTGGAAATAAATGTAACCGTGTTTCTGAGTATGGCAGTAAGTGTGCCACTAAAGTTAAAACAGTTTTTATAATGTACATGCTCATGCTCTTTTGTCAGTGAACAACTGTCCTGTAGCATTTCAATGTTCCAGCTTTTATGCAAATTCCTCTTGTGTGTATATATACCAATGCAAAATCCTGTTTTGTACCGGTATATATGGCATTCTAAGAGCCTGTCATTCTGTTGGTGCATATATATCAATGCAAAATCCTGTCGGTGCATATACAGTATACCAATGGAAAATCCTGTTGGTGCATATATACCATGTGAAATCTTTATGTGTATATATACCAATGCAAAATCCTGTTTTGTATATATGGCATTCTAAGAGTCTGTTGTTCTGTTGGTGCATATATACCAATGCAAAATCCTGTTTTGTATATATGGCATTCTAAGAGTCTGTTGTTCTGATGGTGCATATATACCTGTTGAGCATATATACCATGTGAAAACTTTAGTATATATATATATACCAATGTAAGATCTGTAGTATGTATATATACCAGAGATCTCAAACATGCAACCATGCAGTTCACAAAGCACATGATGTGGCTTACAAAATGATTGGCATCACATGGTGTCATCAGAGATAACAAAGGTGGGGGGGGGGGGGCCTTGGGCCATCAAGATGCTCTCATGAAGCTCTCAAGGTAGGTTGAGTTTGAGATCCCTGATATACAAAAATTCAAAGTCCTGTTGGTGCATATACATTTATACCCATGCAAACTCCTGTTGTGCATATATACCAATGAAAATTCCTGTTGTGTATATATACCAATGCAACTTCCTGTTGTGTATATATTCCAAAGCAAAATCCTACTATGTATATATACCAATGCCAAATCCTGTTGTGTACATACAGTATATACCAGTGTAATTTCTGGATATGTATACTATACCTGTGTAATTTCTGACTGTACATATTGTTATGGATATCTATATCATTTATATAAGTTTCTAATATAGTTTTATTTAAGTCATTTAGGTTTATGACATTTATATTTTAATTCTTTAATTATATGGCTGGCTAGCAATATTGTAAAAGACATGTAGACAACCTTGTAGGGAATCTCATTCATAAACCAGACCAATCACTAAGGTCAAATCAGCAACTAATCAGATCATGTGCTATGCTTTACTTTGAATGGCCTTCACATAAATGTAACATGGAAAAAAGAAAGCATTTGCCCTGTATTAGTTTCATGCATGCCCTCATTGTTGACTGTTTAATAGCTGTAGAAGGATATAACATGGCTGAATTTTTGTTCCAAATAATAAGATTTATTTGTTCCAGAATCTTTCAGTGAAGCCGATTATATTGATTTAGTGTATATACATTCACCATATATTCTATTCTTCAGTCTATGCCAGTTGTGTATGAATCATTGAGAAGAAATGGTGATTTTGTTTATTTGTTTCTCAGATTTAGCACAGTGGTAATTTTTTAACTGAAAGTCTTTACCTATCAGATTATGTGAATTTATTCAAGGACTTGATTATTTAAATAATTCTATTGAATTATGTGAAACTGTTGACGACTTTGGTGATATTCTACTTTCAAAGGATTACCTTAAAGCAAAACATATTGATTTAGAACTGTGATGTAAGCATCAAACCACATAAACAGATTACAACTTTCATTCAGGATACCTTTGGACAGTTTTCTTGTTAGTGTGAAACTGATCGTACAATTTAGGATAATATTCGAGAAATGCATATCTGTAAGTTATTTTTAATTCTTTGACTCTGTTAGATTTTAAATTTTATTTCAATGTCTGGTCATGCATATATACATTTGTAAATTCGGGCTGTATACATCAGTGTAATTTCTGGTTATGCATATATATACTTATGTAACTTTGGTTGTACATATATATACTTATGTAACTTTGGTTGTACATATATATACTTATGTAACTTTGGTTGTACATATATATACCTATGTAACTTTGGTTGTACATATATATACTTATGTAACTTTGGTTGTACATATATATACTTATGTAACTTTGGTTGTACATATATATACCTATGTAACTTTGGTTGTACATATATTTACTTATGTAACTTTGGTTGTACATATATAATTTGGTAATTTCTGACTGTGTGTATACAGCAGTGTAATTTCTGACTGAATATTTACCAATTCAAAATCTTTCGAGTTTAATGTTTACCTGATAATAGCTGCCACTTGTTGTAAAACACAAGTGACCGTTGTACACCCAAACCAAAATGCAAGCTTTCCACAAGCTTGCAGCAAGCTTGTGGCAAGCTTGCAGCAAGCTAGTTGAAGTTGTACAAGCTAGTAAGGTAGCTTGCGCAAGCTTGCAAAAGGAATTTTTCCAAGTCTGCAAGCTTGTGCAAGCTTGCAAAAAGAAATTCTCAAAGTCTGCAAGCTTATTGTAAAATCTCAAACTTACACAAATTAAGCTAGCTTGCAAAAGGAATTTTTCCAAGTCTGCAAGCTTGGAAAATGTAAAATTCAAGCTTCCTAGATTGCAAAAATGAAGGAGTGCATCTGCAGTCATTCATCAAACAGCAGCACAGTGGATAAACTTTAACATAGAACATAATTTGTCCACATTGTTTTACACCATTAAATATAAAAAGAACAGAGCAAGAATTTCTTGAATGTGTGTTATATTTTACACTGTGATAAAGGATTCCATTTAGTAAAATCCGGTAAAATACATAGCATTTACCGATTGCAAAGTTATTTACAGACTGACTTATTGCAGCAAAATATTTGAAGTCAAGTACTTATAAATGCTTCTTACCAACAATGTATGCACCATCAAATATAGTCTCTGTAATTTTGTGATGATAACTTATGGCATTTAGTTTTTGAAAGAATATTCCAATTTCTGTTTCAATTTGACAATTTTTGTATTTGAACGTGTAGGTAATTTTAACATTCTTGAAACAGCGTCAGACTTCTGTGATCGAACGGAAATCACATGGAATAATGTTTTTGATTAACTCCTCAATATACGGTAATTTATCCTGAAATTAATATAAATGAGTATTAAAAACAAAAAAAATCTGCCAACCACCCACCATTTTGCCTTTGCAGACCTGTTTACCAGTTCGTATTTGACTGAATTTGTACGGAATAAAGCTCATTCGTACGATAGTATGGTCATTGGTTTTAAATTACGATTTGAGGTTGCATTTATTTTTTATTTTTTTTAAAATAATTTTTTAAGCGTTTTTTATTCCGGTTAGTTTTGTTGTATTGTCTCTTCGGTCCGCGTCCGGGTCTGTAGTCGGCGCCACATCACTGATTGTAACATTCTCTCAACATCCGGTTGTTTAAACATGCCGCCGTTTACAAAATTTCAGCTCGAATCTGATGATGAAAATAGAATGTCTAAACATAGAAAGCAGCATTTTCTACCAGTTCATAATACTCTGTGACCATGCCTTAAACCACCGTCTAAAGGAGTGCATTTTGTACTCTGCACTGTTTGCAACTTAAATTTTTCATGTGCACAACATGGTGGAATGAATGACTTTTCACGGCAGGTGGAATCGGAAAATCATGCGAAATTGGCATCGTTAGTGAAGGGAAATACAAGTATTTTGTCAACGATGAAGGGAAAGGAAGTCGGTGATCAGCACATATTTCAAAAGCAGACAACGTGATGAGGTGATTCTATGAGCTGATCGTAAATTGAGCACAGCCTACAAGTTAATGGAAGTAATTAAAAATGTGTTCCCAGATTCCAAAATTGCAGAAGATATTTAGAAACAATCTCTCTCTCTCTCTCTCTCTATGTCGTGCAATAGTAAATAACGGTAATTATAGTATATTGATGTGTCTACTATTTGTTATCGAGGGAATGGTGTATTTGGTCCAATTGCTGTTTCAATTGGTACATTTGTATTAATTACATGAGATTATTTTGAATCTAGTTGACTAGTTGAATTACAGGAGATTTGTGAATCTTTTACTTACAGTGCAAAACTTTTGAAAATTATTTGAATTGTTTGAATCTCAATCCTAGGCGGTACATAAAATTATGTGAGTATCGGATAGTGTATACTATTTTTTTTTAACTGAGGTGTTTTGAATCTGTATATCAGATAGATATAATATTTTTTTTTCTTTAATTTGTTAATGTTAGTATAGAGTAATTGGATCAATTGCATTTTGAGAGCATGTGAGAATCATTGTATTTTTACATCATATATTTTTATTAACTAATTATATTCATGAATTGCCATCTTTCACACATTGTTTGAGTTATTCATTTAATAAAAAATCCACTCTTGTTTCAATTCTGCGACATACATTGTAGCATATATCAACATTTTACTTTTAATATTTTATATAAATGGTCATTTTCACACATCAAGGGCTAGAAATATGGTGGCAGTACATGCCATGTCAGTTTCCTATATATATATATATATATATATATATATATATAATTTAAAATCTAATTGGCTTGTCATGCAAAACCTTAAAAATAAGCTTGCGGCAAGCTTGCCACAACCTTAAAGATAAGCTTGCGGCAAGCTTGCACAAGCTTGCGGCAAGCTTGCCACAACGTTAAAAATAAGCTTGCGGCAAGCTTGCCACAACCTTAAAAATAAGCTTGCGGCAAGCTTGCGCAAGATTGCCGCAACCTTAAAAATCAGCTTGCGCAAGCTTGCCGCAACCTTAAAAATAAGCTTGCGCAAGCTTGCCGCGGTTTCAAATCTAAGCTTGCGGCAAGCTTAAATAACAAGCTTGCAGCAAGCTTGCCGCAACCTTAAAAATAAGCTTGCGATTTTGGTTTGGGCACAGGCAATCTTTGAACACAGGTTCACCTATCAAAATTGTTTGAACAAAGACCATGAACTCAATGTCATTATCAAAATTATTGTTAAATTGTATTAGCACTATTATTATTACATTATCAAGATTTAGTGCACTTTAATTTTATATTTAAATTTACAATTATTATTATGTATTTATTATTTTTTTATGTTATTAATATTAATTTATTTGCACTATTCAAGAAAATCATAAAACATGCATATGTTCTCTCACAAATTTATGTTCGACAAAAGAGTACTATATTATGTTCATTTTCATCCATTCTATAAATTAATCAATAATTTAAGCTTGTGTTGAGAGAGAGAGAGAGAGAGAGAGAGAGAGAGAGAGAGAGAGAGAGAGAGAGATTGTTGACAACTCATTTAAATGAACAAATTTGATCAGAAGTTATGAATTCTGGAGCAAGAGACAACCCATCATGTTAGTCCTTTTGTTGAAGTTGGATCACATTTTGTTGTAAATATGTAAACCTAGTACATATACTTGGAGGAGACTACTTGTAGTAAACTGTTAAGTTAGAAAATAATAATGTCTATGAACTTACAGTTCAAGGTCTATAACACCTATAAATTATTTATGTTCACTTGTATTTAACTAATAAAGGTGAATACCATCTATAAATGACATAGGTTATATGTCACTTGTGATATGTATGCAAATCATGGATCAATATTATTTTCACTTGTACTGTACTTACATAGACTGACTGACATTTGACTTCATAAAAGTATAAATAAGTAACTTATAAATGACCCATTAAGTCCTGTATAAATCAAGCATATATCATGACAAGTCAGTAATATGTTATTTCCATAAAGGACCAACCAATCGCTAACATTACAAGGGTGAGGGGTTGCTTTCAATACTAGCCGTTACAAAAATGATAAATTAATGTTATGAGGTCTCTTACAAACCAATCAGGCAACATAGATTTATTAGTTATTGGCCTCTGATATAGCAATGCCAGTTTAGGCAGTGTAGCAGTGAAATATGAACCATGGTCTTTTCCTACCTAATGGAGAGTTATCACAAATTTCATCCAGAGTTACTTAATATTCTCTTGCCAACCAGACAAGAGTCATAGACCGCTCCAGTGACCTAGTGGTTAGAGCATCCACAGATGTGGAAAGTAATGGGTTTGAACCCTGGCCGAATCATACCAAAAACTTTACAAAAATGGTACCAGCAGCTGCCTCACTAGGCACTCAGCATTAAGAGGTTAGTGTTAGGACTGGTCAGCCTGGTGTCAAGATATGTGACTGGATGTGACATCATGCTACATGTCTGCAGCATGATGCCCCAATGCTAAACATTACTATAAACTGCCACAATGCTGACATCGAAGTTATATAGCTGAATTGTTGTTAAAGCTAAGTTTAAAATCCAAATCACACACAAGAGTTATTGAAAATTGCACCCAAGGATAGAAAGTAATCATACTTATTGGTCAATACAATTAACTTTATATACTCCATGGCATGTGACATTATTCAGTATAAATCACTAATACATATATTAAGGCTCAAAAACGGAAAATATGCTTTTAATATTTTACAATTTCCATGTCTGAGAAATGCACACGTGAGAAAACGAGACTCTTCTACGCTAGTGTCAACAGGATAAAAAAAAATCTAAACTATGGTTTGTATACACAGTCTACTTCCTGACATTTAACACCATATCCTAGCTATGGGAAATATTTTATTATTATTGCCCCCATCCACAACATTATGTCATTTATCCATGGGCTAGATAAATATATCTTGCCCAGGATCACAAGTTCACATAGTTCCTTTGTGATGTAATTTACTGGACATTATTGATGCACAGGTGTACATTACACTGTAATGTATGTTAATGTATGTATTGGTTTTTTCTATCACATTTTTGCCAAAAATGAAGCAAGCTAAGGGCATTAAAAATACACCCCCACCCCACCCCCGTTGGCTGGTTAGGGAAATATAACCTTCTGGGAGTAGGATTTATATAAGAAAAGGAAATGGGAGTGGGGGTGGAGAATACTGCAAAACCTAAACACAACTCTTAAACCTTCAAGTTACAATTTCTCTATCCTGACCAAATACCATCTAAAATTACTACCAATTTCAATAGCACATATATCTGCCATTGCATCATGCACCATCAGGGAATATGTTAAGTACATATGGAGCAGATTATATTAATCTTATCTCAGGTTATCCAATTTACCTGGTTTCCTGGATTCGGTTTAACAGCTTGCCTGCATTAAATTACAGTACAGAGAACTCATTTGATGACTGCCTCCCCCACCCCCAGCTCATGATTAATGTTTGGATCTTTTTGCTGTTCACTTCTGATTGAATGAGCTTCCTGAACAAGAAATGTAGGAACTGGACTTGTAGCTTTCAGATTCAACACATTAACCCCTGGAGGTTTTTGTTGTTTTCACATGAAATGCGAGTAGGAAACACATTTTTGGGACTATTTCTGAATACATCCTAATACAAAAATGACTTCCATGCACTTTTTCATCAGCCAACTGCCTAGTTTGTTTTATATTTAGTTGGTTACATTGCTCACACATGAGCAGAAGAGGAAAAGTTTGATTTTTTTTTCTGTGTTGCCTATCAAGACCACTCTTTATTCCACCTTATCCTACTTTTGCACTGATTCACCTGTCTGTGTGCAGTTCAGACAAGTCTGCCTTAGATGCCTTAAAACATCTAAGATCTGGACACAAAATCGGATTCTGACTACAAATTTTGGGCAAAAAAAATTAAACAGGTCTAAAAAATTAGGTTTTTCTCTCAACAAAATTTTGTATCATTGTGGAGCTAAATCTATCTACCTTTCTATAACACCACCCACATTAGTGTATCAGACATGACCTTGACACTACAGAGCTTGGAAGTAGGCTATTACTTCATGCCCTGTAAACACAGCGTCGGGGGGGGGGGGGGGGGGGTTTAATGTGTTAACAAATAAGATGCATCTGTTTCAAAGCCGGTTCTACAAGGCAGCTTGCGAAAAAAGTCAACTTGGGACTAACTCAGACTTGTAGATCAAGACTATGCAACTGATTTTTCTAATGTGCAGCAGTCAAAAGAGTAAGTGTGGGGCCTCGAGTGGCTCAGTGGTCTAAAGAGCTCTCCATTACGAATCACTGCCATCTCCCCTCTGTCTGCATGGGTTCGAGTCTAAGATTCGGCTAATGTAATTACTGTAGTATCATCAATATTCGTGGGGGATCAATTTTCGTGGTTTTCGTGGTTGCCACAAACCACGAATTTAAATCCCCAACAAAAAATGAGCCACATAGGTTGATGATCCCCCCCCCAATTCCCGACCCGTTTTTTTTTTTACAGTGTTTCATTTAAGTAAGGATAGAGAGAAAATATAGAAAAAGCATAACATATTCAAACAATAGTAATACTAAACAGAAAGAAAGAAAAAATACTAGTTATACAAAATAACTGCATATGAAAATTAGATTTAATACTTATTCAAGTCGATCCTTCAATCTAGTGCAGCTGATGGGTTAGGAAGTCCAGGAACCGAGGGTGATCTAAGTTAAATTTTACTACTCTTAAGCCACTGTGTTAACGCCATGATAGTCATAAAGTACTGATATTGCAACTTTATGGACAGTGGTTTAAGTAAGAGATCATTCAAATGTACTTTAATAACTGATTGGTCTGGTTTTGTTGGCGGCGTCGGCTTCCTTTGATCTTGAACACTCAAACGAAAACATGGCGAAACTGATTAATCCTGACGGGTGTTTGATATGTGCTCACATAGGTGGAAGTATTGTTTTAGTGTTGTTGGCTGAGTCTGCTTTGACAGATATTAATCACTTGGTCCAAAATACGTTGTAAGTATTGAACTTGCCGGGTCTTAGATATGTATTCATACAGGTGGTAGTATTGTTTTAAACATTAATGTGACCGCCGTTTGCGTCGGCATCGTTTTATTCTTTTGTATTCTCTATTTGGGGTACTTGTAGAGGTTAAACCATGAAATTAACTACCTTATAATATGCAAAATTTGACAGGCAAAACCACAAATTTACGTCCCCACGAAAATGCCTTTTTTTACAAAACCACAAAAAATTGAGCCCAACGAAAATAAATTATACTACAGTATGTGAGAAAGCTTGCCAGTAGCTTCTTGTGGGTCAGTGGTTTTTTCGGGGAGGGGGGGAGGGGGGCCTGGGTTCCTCCTCCACCAATAATACTGGCTGCCATGTAAATAGCCTATTGTGTGCTGAAAAATGGCGTTAAACCCTACAACAACAAAAGAGTAAGCTGATCTAAAGATGGTCAGGAAAGAGAATTACACCTATTAGGATCAACATTATTAGTGGTACACTGTTAGATGAGTGACACTGGAAGGAATTAATGCTCTTGTGGCTGTTAACCATTTGCAGGAATTCATGAAAAATCCATTTCTTCTTTAATTTGATACATGGGTTTTTCCAACCATACATCGAATTTCCTGAAAACATACTAAGTTTGGTAACAGTGAACTTTATCACAGCTGCTGTAAACCCAAATCACAGGCTTGGTTTAATCCACAAATGTTTCTTATAACTTTAAATATATCGTGGTTCTTCACACATACTGTATGATTTCTGTGGGTTTATGCTGAGACATGGTTTAATTTTGAATTCCAAAATTCAAATTTAGGTTTGTTGCATATATCTGATTTAATATATAGTTATTTTAAATTTAATTTTTTGTATGTCAGTTTTAAATTGTTGTTTTTTTCATTACATGTTATTGTAATGTTGATGTATTCAACTGAGATGTATTTTCAGAAAATCAGTTGATCTGAATTATTCTTTGGTAAACAAGTAATGTTAACCCGGATCCTGACCTTGATTCAGGGTTAGTGTCAACCATGTAAACAGATTTTATTTTAATTTTAAAATGATTGGTTGTCAAGGTTAAGATGGAACTAGTGAATTAAGAAGTAAACAACTTAATTTCTTAAAGTAAATGATTGGTTCTCATCAAGATCATGTAGGTAGTGTGTAATATAACCATGATCATGTGACTCCCCTTTTATTCTCGATTTCGCAATTTGGGATTGTTTTGAAACTATGTATATAAATGCAATACAATCTCTGTTTTACTGCAATATTCTCAGTTCTGGGGCTTTTACACCTGATGTTAAGGCATTTTCTTTTGATGAAGGTAGTGCTTTAATCCATGGGAATCTTTCTCAAGTTCAACTGGATTTTAAATGATTAATTTGCAATTCTGGAAATATTTTATGTGCTCATACAGAATTCTTGGACTAAGTCAGTTTATCAAAATTTTATTCAGATTTTCAACACCAGAGTGTTAAATCTTGTGATTCTACAAAGAATGATAGATAAACACAGTACAGACTACAGCAAACATCCTTTTCTTCCATCTTGGATTTTCCAACATTACTCGAACTTGCATTTATAGAAACATTTCATTACTAGGACTTTTGTAATTTAAATCACGGATTATTCTTGGATTTCTTTTGGGATCTGATTCTTAAAACTGTAAGTTCTTTTTCATTTTTAAAATTTTTTTTCCCAGGAAAATAACTTATTTGTTCAATTTTAATAAGCTTGTAGTTTTCTATGTTACTATTTATTGGAGCCTAAACACGTAACAATGAATTGGGCACTCATCCATGAGATTTGAATTCTGGCTAAAATATTTCTGAAAACCTTTTCAAAAAAGATGAATTAATTCAACTTGCCAGAAAATATGATCTTTCTGAAGTGAAATCTTCCTTAACAAAACAAGAAATAATAAATATTTTTGCTCAGTATTTGTAGAAAAGTATGTTTTGGATAATAAAATGTGGTTTTGATCAGTAAGTACAGACTCTAATCTAAAAGTAAAAGAATTAAACATAATACAAAATGGAATTGGAGTTAAGGAAGCTCGAACTTCAGAAAGAGAAGGAAGAAAAACAGATGCAATAGCATTTATAAGAAAAACTTGGATTTGAAGCATGAATGTACATTTTACTTGCCAGCTGCATTTCTTTCATTCTACATTGATATTTTTTTTTCTCTCTCTCTCTCTCTCTCTCTCTCTCTCTCTCTCTCTCTAAATTGCATTTGTTGTTTTTTCTTTCCTGTTTTCTCTTTTCTTTTGAGAGAGAGAGAGAGAGAGAGAGAGAGAGAGAGAGAGAGAGAGAGAGAGAGAGAGATATGCAAATGCAAGGAGAGAAGGAAGAGAGAGATAGGGAATATTAATGTAGAATGAAAGAAATAGAGCTGGCAAGTAAAAGGCACATTTATGCTTCAAATCCAAATTTTAGTTTTGATCTTGCTAAGAACATTAGGTACGTGACCCTTTTCTGAGAAAGAGAAATAGACAAATATTCCATTCATTTTGAAAAATTTGCTGAAAATTTGAAATAGCCAAGGGAGCATTGTACTTACTGTGATATGGCTATAGTGTTATTTATGATTCAATGTCAGTTCACAAAAGTGTGACTATGATGCGGTTAAAGAATACATATTAAGAGTTATGGGTTATCCCTGAAGCAAAAATTTAGAAACTACAAAATGAAGCTGGTTAAACTCATGTCGAATTTGCTTGAGTTATTTGAAAGATGGTGCTTAGCTGAGAAAGTTGAAAACAATTACGAAAGCCTAAAACAACTTGTATTAGTCGAAGAGTTAAAACAAACTGTGTCAATAGTGACATTAAGACTTATCATTATCAACGTTCGCTCTAAGTGAATGGTAGATGTGCGCGCAGTGCTCGCTGCACTGCGCAAGCATTACGGAGATGAGCAAAATTTAAATTTGGATTGAGCAAAAATTGACAATTCAGCTGCATGGGGATGCCTGAGCTGCTGCACACGCGCAGCTTAGAGAGAACGTTGATCATGATGAGCACAAGATTGAAACTTTGGAAAATGCTGCTCGTGCCGCTGATGAGTACTTGTTAAATCATAAATTTTCTTTTATAAATAAGACCTCCACTCAACAGTCTTCTGGCACGTAAGTATTTCAGCTTAATACAAGTCCTTCTAAGACTCAAACTGGCAAAACTTATAAAAAATTAAACTTCAGAGAAGCTTCAGTCTAGATCCTTGTCTCTTCCTACGTGTATATATTGCAAGAAGGACACGTTATTTCTGATTGCTGCAAATTGAAAATAGGCATCAGAATAAAAACAGATCTGTTCCGAATGCTCTTATTTTCAAGAGGTCATGGTCATGTGTTGAAAGTAACACATTTTTTCGGTCTAATAAATCATAGTCAATTTTATTATGGAGAATTATGAACCATTCATAATGAAGGGTTTTACATCACTCTTGGGTAATTCTACCAATCCCACCCCATTAAAATTTTAAAGGACACAGAAACTTCTCAGTCTTTTATTGTCAGGTACTTAACCTTTTTCTAAGAAAATCATTGCCACCATTCCTTCAAGAGTAGGCCTAACGCAATTTCTGAGATGGCCATTTTGCTTGCCTTTGTCTTGAACAAGCAGGCTTGTCTCTTTAAGTCACCCCCAATTGCATATGTATGTATGTATGTATGTATGTATGTATGTATGTATGTATGTATGTATGTATATATATATATATATATATATATATATATATATATATATATATATATATATATATATATATATATATATATATATAAAAATCTGGTTCCTTAAATCCCTGTTGCAACATGCCAGAGCTTATTTATGACCATGTGGAAACCGTCATCACTCATTATCATCAACCATGAGAGTTGTTCTTGGTGTTAAGGTTTTAACAATTTTTCAGCACTTGACAGGCTTTATATATGGCAGCCAGTATATATGGTGGAGGAAGAACCCAGAAAATCCCCAGAAAAAAACTACCAACCTACTGCCAAGCTTTCTCACAAACCATGCCTGTCAAGTCTGGGACTTAAACAAACATAGACAGAAGTGTGAGGCCAATGATCTGTGATGCCAAACACCTTTGACTAACTATTCAATGCCAGTGGGCCCCACAACCACAAGAGAACAGTGATGCAGTCATCAGTGGGACAAAGTAATGAGGGTGGTGGGGATAATCTTGAGTACACTGTATAAAACCATAAAAGAGCACTGCCAGTAGCTGAAATCATAGACAAAACTAGTGATCACTGATAATGAAAAGATGGCACCCGAATGTGAATCACTTAATTTTCACAGATTATTCAATATCCAGTGTCAGGTGTGGAGTGTGAGCATTGATTTTAACACAAGAATTCAACAATACTGCTGTGGAGGATATCATATGTGCTGACATTCTTGATGAGCTTATGAGAATAAAACTTGTTGGTTCTGATATAAAGGAATTTAGTTACATGCAAGCATTCTGTAAGTGGAGGAGAAATCAAAAATGACTTCTGTATTCTACCTAACTGAAGAATTTTAAGTGAGTGTAATTACCATGTGTACATAAAATGAAGCAATATTATGATTGGTGACAGAAATACTGTGTAAAAAGTTTTCCTAAAAAGAAAATGAAAGAAAAATAAATTGTGTGAAAATCTGTTGCCAATCATGCACCTGAAGAAGTCTATGGATTGAGTGGTTTAAACATGTTATTTTACAAGCAGCTGAATCATATATCTCTGAAATCCATCTTACTCAAGGACACAAATAGGGCAGCTTACCCAACCTGGTCTGGGAATGAAACCCAATAATTCTGCACAAGATTCCAGCAACCTCTGGTATTTTACAAAATATTTTAATAAATATAAGTATATCATCAATATTATCAAATCATGATCAACTTCAAGTTATTTGTTATATTGCTATTTTATATTTTTCTTCACTTTAAATTAAAAATAATTCATTATAATACCTAACTAGTAATGTCTTGTAAATTTTATTATAACTTGTTCTTTTGAAATGAACACATCTTGTAGTTTAACAATAATTTGTTCATACCTTTTTTTTAAAAAAAAAAAAAAGTTTTGTAAAGGGGAAAAACTCTGCATAAGCACAAACTAATGCTTTTAATTAGCTCTAATCACTGGTCATTCATATCTGAAGGTAATATCTGTCCAATACTGAAGGCCCCTATGACAATGTGGTTTGTTTCAAATAATTCGAATTCTATTCAATATTTTTAAATATTAAAAACTTTAAAATGTTTCACTGTTACTACTGACAGCCATTTCTGTAGCTGGAGCAGCATTATTTATATCAATCTCAAAGGCATTGAAGCTAGGAAACTTTCTGTCAAATGTGATGAAAGAGTCGTTGAGTTGTATCCAAGAAACTTGAAAGGGTTTTACTATTTTTAGCTATCAGTAATTTGCAGCCATACTTGATGACACATCAGACTCATTTGTCTAAGATTTAATAAGCGTTCTTACCAGAATACTTTCTAATTTGGTAAAATTTTGTATCTCTCAAATTTGGTCAAATTTAATTAAGTGGTTGTTGAGACAAATTGTTTGAATTGTTTTTATTTTTTTATTTTAATGTCAGCTATTAAAGTGTCAATTTTGAAATAAATAATAAAAGATGCTTTCGTTTAAATTTGGTCAAATGATGTTGGGCATTCGACTTTAGAATCTGTAAACTTTAATTGTGAATGGACAATGCATGCCAGACAATGGACTAACATCAGATGACACCAAATGGACCATGCTCAGCAGGCATGAGAGCCAAGCTAAACATTCTACCAAGTCAAGGTGTCATCAGCAAAAAGCTGCACTGCAAGGGAATCTCAACAAAGAAGAGAATACATGAATATTGGGGAGTCTAACAGCACCAGGCCATATTTCTGCCAACAGATGATCTGGAATGCTGACCATGTACCTAAGCAACACATACAATCTAAAACAGCCAAAGTCTCAGATGATATCAAGCTGCCAACTAAATTTGTTTATAGTCTAATAAGGTACATGTTCATGGACAGCAATCAAAAATGGTAAGACCTGACAACATGGGTCTGTATTCTGCTAACTGATATATTACTAGAATCCTGACAACCAAACTAAGCAAAGGTCTCAAGCTGAATACTAAATTTAGTTGAAGAAATCCAATTGAAACTAGAGTAATGGTGAGCAAATTTGGTAACATAAATATATCTCTGTCTCTCTATCCATCCCTACCCCATCATGGAGGTGAATCAATATTAAGTTGCATAACACTTCTGAAAATAGTGCAAGAACATAATGATAATTATATGTACTGAAGTTTACAGCAGCAATTCACTGAAAACTGCATGAATAACACTGCAAAATATTTTCATATACTACACACTGCCTGATGCCAAAAAGGGCAACAACTCTTTCCAGAAAATCATAGGTTTAAAAGGGTTGTGCATTTTTTATAATAAGCATAATATGTACCAAGTTTAACAGCAATCCATAAAACACTACAAGAAAGGGCAATAATTCTGACAAAGACCTCAAGAGCATTGTAATTTGCATGTGTGTGTGATTTGGATTTTTAACGTAGCTTTAACAATTTTTTTCCGTAATAACAGTTTGATGCCTGCAGTGTGGCAGTTTATAGTGATGTCTGGCACTGGGGCATCATGGTACAGACATGTAGCATGATATCCCACCCAGTCACATTATCCTGACACCCAGTCAACAAGTCCTAACACCAACCTCTTAATGCTGAGCATCAAGTGAGGCAGCTGTTGGTACCATTTTTAAAAGTCTTTGGTATGACTTGGCCTTGGATCGAACCCACAACCTACAGCATCCAAGGCAGATATTCTAACCACTATAGGCCATCAGAGCAGTCCATTGTAATTTCTCAATATGAACATCTTCAGAAAATGACCATAACATACACAAGGTTTCACACCAATGCATATATCACTGCAAGACAAAAAGGGCAATAACTCTTTCAAGAATTTCAAGAGCATTGTTCCAATTGCTAGTATGTACACTGATGGCCATAACATGAATTAAGCTTCATGACAATCCACTGAAAATTTCACAACTCATGTTAACAAGATCACCCTCTAAGTCAAAAAGAGCAATAAATTGGAGAAGCAAAGTGAATTGTGAATATACATGTCTTCAAATGACCAAATCATGTGCCAAGTTTTGCAATGATTCATCAATAGCTGTGAAACTTTTTAAGCTGCATTCACAGGATTCATTGTTCACCTTTAACAGAAATGGGCAAAAAATTATGACCATACAATGTACAAAGTTTCAAAGCAATCCAATGCAAACGGAGACTATAGTATTTGCATGCATGCCAGTTTATTTGCACCCTCAACTGATCTTAAAAATACAAAGCATCAAGGATATAAAAACAAACAAAACTTGGTCATTTGTATTCATTGATTTGATATTTTCCAACCTGATTGATGTTGTTTGTTGTTGTTGTTGTTGTTGTTGTTATAGGTCTTAATGCCAATTTTCAGCACTAGATAGGACTTCCAATGAAAAAAAGTTTCAAAACGTTTTGAAAATAAGAAGCATCTCCCCTAATCTGACTGGCATATAAATTCTTAAGGTCTCACTGGATAGTTTCGTATTTTGACACATCCCTAATATTTAAGGTAGAAGGCATGAGCCTAATTATCACAATCCTAGCATTTTTCAGTTCACACATAAGTTAAATCTGTAATGTGGTTCAGATTTACTTTGAGTTAGGCTTGGAAACTGTTTGACTTGTTAGTGACTGCCTGTCACAGTTAGACTAGCACTGGAAATCAAATGCGTAACTTGGGCTTCAAATGAGCCGCAGACATGGCTTGTGTATTTACATGTGTCTGCTAAAGAGGTAAAAATATGTAAAAGTCTAGATGGTTGAGGGGTGATGAAGGCACATACTGATTCTTTTAGCCGTCTTGTCACAGGAAAATATTCAAAATACCCCCTTTCTGTAAAAAATGAATGTAGAAACGAGCGGTTGGGGGCAGTATTGATTCAGTATAAAAGCCAATAGTTGCATAAGGAATTTACTTTAATTCCTCAGTCAGAATCTTACAAGCATCATTTCAACAAAAATCATTAGTTAATTTTTATTTGTGTCTTTAATGTAATATTATTATCATTTTTCTGCTATAGGTCATTGTCGGACAAAAATTTGCCAAACAAACTGTCCAGTGAGACTTATAGAAACAAAAGTTTTAAGCTTGGGTAATAACTCTTGTAGATCAAGTTGTTCAATGCTAAACTAACTGAAGGTGCAACAAGATGCATTTAACATTTTGCTGAGATCCAAAAAATTTCGAGAATGATATGGCAGAAGCCCAAGTCAGATTGATTGCTAATCAAGAGATATAGTTCCTGTCAATGATGTTGTGAATCATTGGTAAGTAAAGACTTTTTTTTTCTTCTTCTTTCTTTTCATCTCTCCAACATGAAGATGCACATAAAACTGGCTGAAATTCAAGAACCATTTTTTTGTAACTAAACAGACCATTGAAATTTAGAAAGAAAGACTAACAGAACCCATATTTCAAAATGAAGGCAGAAAGGCTGGAAATCAAATTCTTTTGAGGTCTTGTTAATTTAAAGCTGCATACCAAATTTCATTAAAATACAACGATCCAACAATTCAGAGTAAAGTAACCATGCAGAAACCAAACTGATGACAGAGATACAACATGATTACCATAGGGCTATACCAACTTTGTTAGGTAGAACTCTAACTATGGTCACTATGTCTGTTATATTGGGAGATCATATGAGCACAATTTTAATTTCAGACAAACTGTTTACTGGAGTTGTTTTTTTTCTAAAAGACCATGTTTAAAAGACCAGAAGATTTTAAGGTGGCAATTGTGAGAGCTATTGTGTGAGATTTTATCAGCCTTATTTTCATTTTAGTGTAAACTCCATGTTGATATGAACATTCATTTCTGACATATTTTAATTAGGCACCGCCTTAAAATGTTCCATTGTTTTTCAAAAACCAGTCATTACTTTTTATGCACCACTGAATAATGGACCAACATGAAAGAACTACTTGCCTCTGAAACTTCAAGAGCTTTGACAACATGAAAGAATTACCTCCAAACCAGAAGAGTTTGACAGGAAGTGATCCTATGAATATTGTCACTTTTTATAATTTTGCAAAACATCATAGCAAAGGAGTTACATAAATGAAACTAATTTGCCATATTTTAACATATAGGTATGTGTTTGCCAAGCTGGCTGGCATTGAGATAATGCACAAAACATTATAGTTAACAGCCAGAGAGCTGGGTTTATTACTAAACAGCAATGAGGCACAGTAATGGCATTAGTTAGTGATAACATTATTATCAAGATGACCTCTGTTGCAGCCATTTTGACAGGTCAGAATATCATTACTTTTAAACAGGACCAACTTCCATTTCATCTAGTAAGAAGCCTATCTATTTCAAATCAAGATCCACTGATAGTAGGTAGATCAAACATACACTGAATAAAGTCCATGCTTTAATAACCATTGGAATTCCACTTTATGTTTGAGTTATCTGATAAACATTGCATTATGGGATAAGTATTGTTCTCTATAATAATGTTATGTTCTGACTACTGTTTTCCACTTCTGTACATAAGAAGCTTTAATTTGAAAGGTCAACTGAAAGGTCAACTGAAAGTGACGTCGGCACAGTTTCAGATCTCCAATATGTTGGAGATCTCAATTTTAGTTAACCAAAATAGACAAAGAAGTATTTTAGTGTCAACTCTTACTGATCATTAAAGAATTACAAGGTTTTGAATATAACCATACAAGTGATCATTTTCTAGTTGGCTTCTGTGTTGACCAAATTGGATATCAAGACAACACCATTATTATTTAGAACCAACTAAAAGTAATAAGAACTCTTTTAACTCATTAACCCCAGGCACACCTTGTTTTAAGCATCATGAGGTAATAACCTACACTTCTGATCTCTCAAGATCCTTTAAGATACACTAAAGTGGGTGGTATTGCAGAAGAGTAGATGTAACTCCACAATGGTGCCAAATAATCTGGAGTTTCTACTCGCATTACAAAATACGGAAGAAAATCATGTTCATTGACACACAATTCTTTTACACCCAAAATTTACGCATGGTCAGAAACCAATTTTGTCTGGATTTTTACTTTTTGTCCTCAGATCTAAGGAAGACTGGTCTGAACTGCATACAGACATGATAACCTTTGCAAAAAGTGGGATAAGATGGGGATTTGGAATGAAAAGGGGCCCAGGACATATCGGTCCAAGAAGAAGAAAAAAAAAACAAAGAAAAATACTTTTACCCTTCTGCATATGCATGAGCAAAATAGCCAATGAAATACAAAATTACCAATAGGTTGCAGGCTAAACAAAAAATATTTTGAAGGGATTCAGAAGTAACCCCCAAAATGTGTTTCCTACTCGCATTTCAGGCAAGAATGACAAAAGTCTCCAGGGGTTAATGAGTAAATGAAAACTCCATGCTAATATGACTTTCTGTTCAGGAGGAGTTCATATGCAAATTTATGTTCAGGTGGATTATGCTTAGTCATCCAGTATGGCCACCATAGCAACCATCTTGAAAATCTTCACCACTTTTCCTGAATAGATACTGGTATGTAGTTGTATCAGTTATCACCGTATCAATTGTTTTCTCCATAGACCTCAATGCTAATGTTTTGTGAAATAAATATACTTTATATCCTACTTCTGCATGGATGTCACACACTGTCACAGAGAACAATGTTAGATTGTCAATTGGACAAGGACAAAACCAGGTACTCCAGTGCATTTAAGAGAGATTACTCTGCTGGAATTAGACGTCTAAGAGCTATCTAGTCAAAAACATACCCAGTTTCATTGTGTCCCACATTTTAAAAAAATCATACAAAATACAAATATGATCTAGATATGAATTAACTTAATCTCACATGTTGCCAAGTGGCATAACGTTTTTTTAATAAAGCCTAGCAGAAACTCTTACATAATGCACCAATCACAGCTAGTGTTGTTATTTATGTCCGAATTCAAGTTTCTCTACACTTAAAGCTCTGCCTACCTGGGGTTGTACAATTTGTACCATTATACCATCATCCAAGGGATTTTCTCTAAATAACTACATAATCTGGTGTGGTCACTGCAACGCAGTCTTGAAAACATTGCTTTTCATTTATAACTAATTTGACCTTGGAATGAATGTGTGTGTATATAAAGTTTCATAGTTTTGGTAGGGTAGTGAAAACAAACTAGTGCTACTTATATACAGAAATATTTAACTCTGGGCAAAGGCAATTTTTTTTTCTCCAGCCTTGTTAACCTTGGCAAATTACGGAATAATGCATTTGAACAAGGACACAAGATATGCACTTAAATGCTATAGGCTGCTTTCTTTTGCAACACAGTGCCAAATACATGTAGGTAGATATATGATATGCAGGTGAATACCCAGAGCAACTGATTTTGTGTGTCACCAATCTGTCATCCAATTAGCTGGCTCAGCAATTCAGAATGATACACCTATCCTTGGTAATGACCTGAGGCATTACATGAACCAAACATACAATTCATTTGGAACTGTAAGGAACAGTACATGCCAAGTTTATTCATCACATAATAGATTGACAGGTAAGATTATCCCATCTACAGGCACTGTGATACAGAATATGCTTATGATAAGAATATCCCCATACAGGCACTGTGATACAGAATATGCTTATGATAAGAATATCCTCATATGGGCACTGTGATACAGAATATGCTTATGATAAGAATATCCCCATACGGGCACTGTGATACAGAATATGCTTATGATAAGAATATCCCCATACGGGCACTGTGATACAGAATATGCTTATGATAAGAATATCCCCATACAGGCACTGTGATACAGAATATGCTTATGATAAGAATATCCCCATACGGGCACTGTGATACAGAATATGCTTATGATAAGAATATCCCCATACTGGCACTGTGATACAGAATATGCTTATGATAAGAATATCCTCATACGGGCACTGTGATACAGAATATGCTTATGATAAGAATATCCCCATACAGGCAATGTGATACAGAATATGCTTATGATAAGAATATCCCCATACAGGCACTGTGATACATAATATGATAGTTATCCCCATACAGGCAATGTGATACAGAATATGCTTATGATAAGAATATCCCCATACAGGCACTGTGATACAGAATATGATAGTTATCCCCTTACAGGCAATGTGATACAGAATATGTTAAGAGTCATCCCATACAGGCACTGTGATAAAGAATATGATGAGAGTTATCCTCATACAGGCACTGTGATACAGAGTATGCCTGTGATAAGAGTATTCCCCTAAAAGCACAGAGATAAAAAATATGCCTTTGATGAAAATATCTGCTTGCAGGCACTTAAGATATAGAATAAGCCTATGAAAAGAGTATACACCTATAGGTACATAGATACAAAATATGCATGTGATAAGAGTACCCCACTGTGAAACAGAATATGCCTATGATAACTGTATCCCCATACAAGCACTGTGCTACAGAATAAGCTTATTAAAAGAATATCACCTCAAAGTTACTGTGATACAGAATATGCCTATGATAACTGTATCCCCATACAAGCACTGTGCTACAGAATAAGCTTATTAAAAGAATATCACCTCAAAGTTACTGTGATACAGAATATGCCTATGATAACTGTATCCCCATACAAGCACTGTGCTACAGAATAAGCTTATTAAAAGAATATCACCTCAAAGTTACTGTGATACAGAATATGCCTATGATAACTGTATCCCCATACAAGCACTGTGCTACAGAATAAGCTTATTAAAAGAATATCACCTCAAAGTTACTGTGATACAGAATATGCCTATGATAAGAGTATCCCACTATAAGCACAGAGATACAGAATATGCTTATTATAATAATAATATTAAAAATAATAATAATAATAATGACTTTATTTAAAGAGGGTAACACAATTAGCTAAGAACTAATCTGAAAAGAATTTCCCCTTAAAAAAAAAAACTGGTACAGAATATGCCTATGATAAGAGTATCCCGCTACAAGCACTGAGATACAGAATAAGCTTATGAAAAGAATATCTCCTCAAAAGTGCTGTGGCACAGAATATGCCTATGATAAGAGTATCAACCTACTGGCACTGAGAGATAAAGAATATGCCTATGTCTCCTCCTGAATATCAGAATAAGTGACTAATGGAGGAAACTTTTTTGAGGCATCTCAAAATGATGTTCACACAAAGAATGTCTAGCAGACTTTAAACAAGTTAGGATTATATAAAAATTGACATGATTTATTATCATCAAATTACATTTGTATTCCTAAGCCTGTACATTCTTTCCATCAATGAAGAGCAGGATCAACAAGATTTTTAAGATGGCTGCTGTGGTGGCCATTTTGGATGTCAGATGAGCACCATTTTCTTTTATTGCCAACTAAAATATTATAAGTCATTCAGTTACAATCTGTACTGATATCACAATCCACTCATCATGAGTAGTGACAAGAAGATTCAAATATATAGCTGCTGTGGTGGCCACATCTGATGTCTGAACAGTACCATTTTCATTTAAGACTAAGTGGACATTTTGATCAATGTGTGTGTGTTTAAAGTTTCATTGTAATCCATCAAGCATTTAAGGAGAAGTAGCAACAACAAACATGTGCTAATGGACATGTTGGGGGAGAGATGACAAACAACATATCTTACCATAAGCTCTTCTGGTCTGTGACCTGTGGAGCTAAACCACTTTACAATCAAATGCACCAGTAATAATACACCCTCTTTAAAGCATCCTTCAAGGTAAACTTCAAGGACATGTACCCTTTTATCACTGAGAAAAATTATACTTAAAATGTTCCAACAAGGCTGTCATTTGATATTATTTATAGATGTTTAAGTTGCATTATAATTAGTTCTTATTAATTAGTCAAGAGCTAAAATAAACTGAGATAAATTAACTATAATAAAACAAAGCGACCAACTGAATGGGATTCATGCCCATATTATGAGTGACAGTGGGTTTTATAATGAGGGAACAATGTACAATGACTGCACTTATTCTAATTTTAAATAGCTGACAGTTCCATCATATTAATTGTACAGTACAGTATTGATACAGAAAAACAAGCAATGTACATCTCCTGATTATATCTGCTACAGTTTGTCAAAGAAAGAAAGACACCAAAAAAAGCACTTGAGTATATTGCTATTTAGAAGAACGCTCCAGTGACCTGCCTAATCTGAGCATCCACCTCGAATATGGGAGGTCACATGTTCAAACCCCAGCAGAATCATACCAAAAACTTATAAAAATGGTACTAACAACTGCCTCACTTGGTGCACTGCATTAAGAGGTTAGTGTCAGAACTCGTGTTGGCCTCAGGTGTGAGGATAATGTGACTGGGTAAGACATGATGCAATATGTCTGCAGCATGATGCCCCAGTGCCAGACATCACTATGTACTGCAATTTAAACAGTGCAGACATTGTAGTGAAATGCCTCAAATTGTTAAAGAAACATTTAAAAAGCAAAAATCACACACACACACAAACCCACTTAAGAAATTTGGATTAAATTCTAATTTAAAAAACCAGAGACCATTTATTACACGGCTCACTCATAATTTTAACGTGATTTTCCAAATGTATACCTTCAACACAACTACCTTTGTCTAATATGCTCTATATGACCCACTGCTCTAGAACTTCAGGCTAAATTTAGTATATTTCAAGGACAGCTTTAACAATCACTGATCAAATCTATGAACTTGAAAATCTATTTAAGTGGTCTATTTGATCAGAGTTGAATAGCATTAACAAAATGGTTAACCTATCAGACTAGGACAACATACTGGTGGATATTTGACAAAATGAAGTACTGACTGATCTAATAAGATATACATCATCTGAGAAATACAGCCTTCTCATCATCAACTAGCCCCACTTTAATTAAATTACACCATGCCTTAACATCCAGTCAACTACTTTTACAACACTAAAATATTCCATGAAACCATGACAGTGACCTTGAAAATGAAACCCCAATGTGGTACACAACATATCTGCTAATAATCACATCAGTGCAGACCAGGTTGAAAAGATTCATGGAAAACAAAGTTTGATGCAAAATGTAAAAAACTGCACTGTGACCTTGACAATGAAGATAGGATCCCCCGATGTGGTATGCAATACCCCCTCTAGTGGTCATGCACATACATCCCAAATGTTCATCTCATAACCTCAAACAGCTTTAAATTACAGAGCAGAAGAGTGAAAAAAATTGAGCAGTGACCTTGACCTTCAAAATAGAAACCCCAATCAGGCATGCAAACCAACTTCTAGTGATAATGTACATGCATTCTAATTTTTGTCCTTTGTCTCTAATGGCTTTAAAACTGAAACGAAAGTGTGATGGAATAAAAATATTTAGCCATGACCTTCTTGCGATATTCTGCATACCTTCTAATGATGTTTTATTTCTTAATTGCTCTGTGCCTGTGGCATATTATCCACTTATTAATCATAATGAGTACCATATATATTTACTTATAAGACAAGTCCAACTGCAAACTGCACCAAACCAAAATGAGCCTTTTGTTTGGGTCTCTGCAGTTTGTTAGGAGTAATCAGCTGAACAAGCAACATTGATCCTAATCTGCATATGCATTATTCCACAGCAGATCAGGATGTTTGTTGTTGTGAGTTAGACTCAACTTATAAGCCAGTATATATGGTAAGTGTACTAAGTTTCATTCATTATCTCAAGTGGCTTTCATGTTATCAAGTAACTTGTAAAGTGTGAAAGAAAACTTAAAATACTGTACTGAGACCTGGACTTTGAAGATAGGATCCCTAATGTGATATGCCTTTTAGTCATTTTATACAGTTTATTCCTTAATTTCAAATAGCTGCAAAGTTATAGAGCAAAAGAGAATGTGTGATTAGAATTTTCTTTATAGCAAAACACTGTACTGTTAACTGATTAACCCCATGCAACTTCTTAATGTGTCGTAAGATTATTGCCACTTCCAAGGTCTATAACATAACATAATTTATGATGCACCAAAGTAGCTCTGCAATTGGTTGGTTTTAATGTGTTTTTTTGCAATGTAGTAACTCTTATTTTGTACCATGTTCTAGTCTAATTGCAATTGATTGGTTTTAATGTGTTTCATTGCAATGTAGTAACTGACTAATTTTGTACCATTTCCTAGTCAAACTGCAATTGATTGGTTTTGGTATCTTACTACAATGTACATGTAGTAACTCTGTCCTTCACAAGTGCTAATATGTCAAGTACTACAAAAACTGATTATAATATACCATTAACTTTTCTGAACTTCTTTGAGTCAGGGACATTATGAATTTGTCTCAGTCAAAATGTTATCCAAACATGTACAGCAGCAGAAGGGGTTTTTCATGGATTCTTGCCATGATAGACTTGTATTTTCAGCCATTTCCTGTTTTGTCTAAACACATGAATTTAACAGAATACAAAATTTAAATCTATTTATCTATCAAATTTATAGCATTATCATGTTTATATCCATGCTTTCAGTTGTTTGTGCAGCATGTTAAAAGTGTAAACAAAACACCAGACATATATTATAAAAAGCATATAGTGTCAACTAATAAGTGTAATAAATGTTTACTGCTTATCTTACCTGTATGAAGTTATTAGTAACCATTTTAAACATTAATTATCATGCAGAAATAAATTCAGACTACCTGGTGCAAACACATTTAATTATTTCTGTTTAATAAAGCTCACAAAAGTTTTCATCCAATCCGTGTTTGTCTCCTTCTTTCTTCCATATCAGATATTAACAAAAACTGACTGGGAATACATTTTTGAAGAGGGCATATATAGATTAGTTTTCTGAGATTTTGAACTACCAGCTAGCAGGGTAAGAATATATCTGCCCTATATACACATTTGTGTAAGTCACCCTTAAATCTCCACAATTAAATATTTGTAGGTACATGTACATGCAAATCATGATGTTGATTTACCAGGTGTGTAACATTATTTTCACAATGCTCAGCCTAATCAAGCAAGTGTCTGACTTCTAGACCAAATGCCATAATCAAACCCAAAGTGACAAAATTTGTATAAGGAGTAACACATCCTTTTACTGATTTTATCTTGGTATTAAATGTGCTTTTGGTGAGTCTGTACAATGGTAGACTACAGAATTTGGTATAATTCAACAACTTCAATCTCAATTCAGGAAAACTTTGACATGAATTACATAGTGTCTGTTCAAATATGCTTAATAGGATCTCTTCATAAATACACAGCAATAGTCATAAAGACGGCCCTCTTAAAATCTTATCCCATCCCAAAAAAAAGAATATACTCAAGTGTTAAAAAAACATGATTAAGCACTACTATTACACATGTATATACATACATACATGTATATGTAACAACTTGAGACAGTACTGCTAGGTCTAAAAATTTCAAACACTTGCTGCACTTAAAAAATTTAAACAAATCCTTCTAAGACTTTCACCTCTAACCCCTTGGTTATGTCTTTTAAAAAAGCTATTAAAAAAAAACAATAAGGCAATTTTTCTGCATTTCAAATCAATACACATGGTTGACCTATGCGGAAATAATTTAGATCTCAAACAACCCAATCTCAAACAACATTCTGTCAAATTAAAAAGAAATTAAGAAAATACCAGAGACATGGAATCACAAGGGTATGCAGTCATTAACATAAGATCACTGGTTTTTATAAAGGATCTTGGTGTTTTCCCAAACCAGAATGCATGCACCACAAGCTAGTTGAAGTCCATAAGCTTGCAAAAGGAATTTTTCCAAGTCTGCAGACACTGCACACAAGAAATACCCATGGGAGGAAAAATTAGGTATTGGTGTTTTGTTTATTCATGGTAACTAAAAGTTTCAAGTAGCCAATGCATACAACACTTTTGGTCAAGTTCTTTTTGGGTTTTGGTCTTGATAAGGTGCAACTTTCTCAAATTAATTACAAATTTAAACTTGTGCAAGGAGCATTATTAAATGTAGCATCATTCATAACATTGCACAACCACATTTAAACTGTCTGAAATTTTCTGTTAAATTTTTTTCTTTGCTACTGAAGAACCCCCTTTAATAAAAAATTTTTATATCCACAAACTGGAATCAGATCAACGCCTTATGGATAATAAGAAAATGTAATGCTTTTCTGCCCAATTCAACCTTATCAGAGGAAAACAACTGTTAAAATCATTTTCTCTTTTCAGAGCACTGGAGTGAAAAATTTGCAGTTGGTCGAAGATAGACTGTTTTGTTACTCCATCACAGCTGTCCCAAGCACTTCATATTAGAACTCAACCAAGGAAGCTAGTTATCTCTCTTCTAGACACACTGTTTACTTAAAAGACAAAATCAAATGCAACAGGGCCTCGAATTGCCCACAATTCAGCAGTGAAGACAAGCGCCTTGCCAAGTTTGGTAATACAGGCAAAGGGATTTGTTCTTAAACAGTTCAAGAAAGAACGTGGCCAGCCCTGTTTTTCTGAGGCAGTCTTTAGCAATGTCATAAACAGTAAATGTGCCACAGCTAGGCACAGTATAAAACAAAAAAAGATTTTGTGGATCTGAAGAATTTCATCCAATTTTGGATTTAGATTATTATAACTATAGTTTTGCTTTTTTTTAATAACACTTCCTTCACATGCTTTTATCATTTTTTAATTGAATATTATTAAATGATTTGACCGTGATATTGTGCTAATTACTTTACAGCATATATCAACAGTTTACTTTTAATATTTGATATACCTGGTACTTTCCACACATCAAGAGCTAGACATATGGTGGCAGTACAGACCATGCAAGCTTGCCGTATAGTTTCAAATCTAAGCTTGCAGCAAGCCTTAATACAAAGCTGGTTATAAGCTTGCCACAACCATACACAAGCTTGCCACAACCTTAAAACTAAGCTGCAACCTCCCGCATCTGATGCAGACACTCTAACCACTAGGCCACCAGAGCAGTCCAACTGAGATTTATCACAGTGCCCTGTTTCCAAACCTAATGAAAAATGTGCTTCCCTCATATTTTTTTTTACTCTTTACTAAGAATGTAAGATGGAAAATAACACTGCATAGAGCAGATGTTATCAAATCATTCTGGTTTATCGATATTCATTCATTAACACTTTTGAAGATGTTGTACAATGGACATGATGGTCAAAGGACCTTATTTCCAAAGTGACTGATCAAAAATAGTATTTGGTTGATATTGTAATTTCTTTAGGCTCTAACTTTGGTTCGCTGGGAGTTTATGGTACACCAGCACTGTAAGGCTATATAATGTCACAAGATGGCCAGATAATGTATGATTAATGAATGGAAAGTAGTTCACGCTCACAGAGCAGCTTAAATGTTCATATATTCCAGCATTTAGTTTTAAATGCAGTACTCTCACTGTATGGAATTTCATTATAAGGCAGTCTGTTAAAATGTGGGTTGGGTCATGGATCAAATTTCACACTTTAATATAAATATTATAATTTAATACCTGGGTTATTTAGTTAGCAAGTCAACTTGAAAAACAGAATAGAAAAGAAGCAGTGTACTGTGAATTCCATTTTATTCCTGGGGCATCAGTTTTCATGGACTTGCATGATTGTTACAATTTAACCATAATAGTGAAAAATGTCTTTTTAATTTCACTCTGGGCCTAAACATATATTTATGTATTAATGACATGATAATATTTTGCTAAACTATGAAAATGTGTTGCCAAGAAATGAATTTAATAATCTGCCGGATCTATACCTACTCAATATAGACCAGCCATGTTTTGTGTTACATACTTTCCATTGTCTTGTTCTCACTATTTGCCAAGACTACTAAATACACTTGAGCAGTCCTGCTTTAGGTATGTCTCTCCTATGTAAACAGCTGACTTGGCAAATTAGATCTGCATGTTGTTTTTTTCACCCCTCCACAGTCCAAAGGTAACCCTCTGGTCAAGGTCTTTATGATTCATTTGCCTACTCTCTCCATAAACAAGGTCAGCAAACAAGGCTGTTTGTATAATAGAAACTGTGGATTTGTCCCTAACATGAGGCCACTAACTTTATGATAAATCACAGAATAGATATAATTATTGAATATTCCTCACATCAGGTATCTGAAAGCTGTTGTGTAGACAACAGTTTTTGGATAGTCCCCTTGTTATTCTGATAAAAGTCGAACAGGACAAGAAGGTTCAATACAATTGATACTTAATTGAATAATGTATGCTAAAGTAATTTAACTTTAAGAATTTGTTCCAAAGTTGTCAACATACTGACTGTGTAATATAAAGACAAACATGTGACATGTTTTCCAAAGAAAATGGGCATCTCAGGCAAATTCATCATCTGCAATTCCTGCAGCCACATCCAAAGCTGTCAGCATACTGCAACTGTATTAACCACAGTCACAAGACAAAGATGGTGCATGTAATTAATGTGAACTACATGTATGTACGATGTAATCAATGTGAACTACATGTATGTATGATGTAATATTACATCGTACATACATGTAGTTCACATTAATTACATCATACATACATATAATTCACATTAATTAAATCATAATTAATGTGAACTACATGTATGTATGATGTAATTAATATGAACTACATGTATGTATGTATGATTTAATTAATGTGAACTACATGTATGATGTAATTAATGTGAACTACATGTATGTACAATGTAATTAATGTGAACTATATGTATGTATGATGTAATTAATGTGAACTACATGCATGTATGATGTAATTAATGTGGTCTACATGTATGATGTAATTAATGTGTATGTATGTATGTATGTATGTATGTATGTATGTATGTATTTATGCATGCATGTATGTATGTGTACATATGTATGTATATATGTATGTATGTATGTATGTGTGTGTATGGTGTGTGTATGTAAATGCATGTATGTATGTGTGAAGGTATGTATGTATGTATGTATGTATGTATGTATGTATGTATGTATGTATGTATGTATGTATGTATGTATGTGCGTGCATGTGCATGCGCGTGCGCATGTGTGTGTGTGTGATGGTAGGTAAGGTATATATGTATGTATGTAGGTATAGATGAATGGGTGGATGTTGTAGGGTTTAATGCCATTTTTCAGTACAAGATAGGCTAAAACCTCGTGAAGAACCACCAACCCACAAGAAGCTATTGGCAACCTTTCTCACTTAGGGATGCATGCATGGGTAGTGTTGATGCACACGTCTGCACAAACCTGGCTATATAGTGGCAATTAAAACTATAGTTCTGAAATATAATATGAATACCGGTAGTTGCACACAAAAAAAGAAAAACCAGACTTCCGAAAAATATCATTTATAGTCCAACAAGATAAACGGCAAAGAACTTAAAAAGGTTGCAAAAATATAGAGGCAAACAATTCCTAAAATCTTAATGAAGATAATCTCTAGTAAATATCAGTAAATGCAAGTGAGGAAAAAAAATCAAAGCAGAATATACAAATTTTACGTAAAATTTGCAAAAACAAAACAAAAAGATTATACATGTAAAAACCATAACTTATTTGATCAAAGACTACCATATACACCACAGTCTTTCAGAAGTCAAAGATATTTTAAGGTGGAATATGATCAAAAAGCCGCCTGATTGTGTTCATATCATGAAATCTCTCTTCTGTCACAATGACATCATAAAATTTCTCTTCTGCACTTGTGAAGTTAATACATTCTACAAGAATTTGCTTCCCTGGCATGCCAGACTCCAGTCAATGTTCTTCAGAAATTAACATTAGTACTTTAAAACTGTGAACAACCCATGTTGTTAATAACTATTTGATCAAATGGAATCAGTCAATGTCAATAAGTGTTGGTTAAATTCTTTAAGTCATGATTAGTGGCCAGATGAGGAAAAAGTCAGACTGGTATACATGTATTAAGTTTGTGCTTTGTGGTGTCCACAAAATATCTGACCACACTATGGGGACGTTGTCAAAGATTGTAAACTATCGAGATTCTCAACATAGGCACACACAGAATATTGGAGAGGGTGGGGGAAACATTATAGTGGTCAGCTATTAAGTAAAATGGGGGGAGGGGAAATTTACTTGTCCTATATGCAGGCATCCTTGATCCTCACCCATATCAGCATACATTAATACTGGCCATGAAAAATGAATTCGGATTCTGACCAAAATGTACCATGAGGGCGAGGGAAGAGAATTACATATCCTAAAGACATGGATTCAGGGTCATACCTTAAAAAACTTTTAAGATGCCCATCCTATACAAATATTATTCGCATATGCGAGGTTGAAAGAGATGAATCACATTCAAGGACAAAATGCATCTCAACAACAACTTTGATTCTTGATATTTTTCTAAATCCAAGAAGGTGCTTGCATTTATAATACCTGCATAATAAAGCAAGATAACAACTGTGTCCAATGACCATGAGCACTTTAAAAAAAAAGTATATGCCAGTCATTATGTATGCTGACACAGGTAAGCATTTTAAATGCACAGGGTTATACATGACTTACCTTAGCATACTGTAGAGTGATGATGTAAATTGCATCCTTTTTCTTAATGATGTTTGCTGACATATTTCTGTCAATTTATATAAATGTGTCACTCATAGCCAGTAAAAAGATAGGTAAAAAAAAATCAAGGCCGATACATGATGTAAAAAGTATGTTACATGCCATGAAACTTCACGAGTTTACATTTGTCATACTATAATTAACCTGGACAGGAAAAGTGTACATGCTACATATTACAAGTTCGCAGGACATTTCTGCAATATGATTAATATATTTTTCCTGGTCTAAAAATGCTAAACAAAGTCATAAATAATCTGTTGGCAAATGAATCAAAGCAAAAGGAGCCTTGACTCCTCCAAAGCCAACACCCTTAAAGAATAAAGAACATTGTAGATTTTTTAAAATGAAAACAACTGTCAACATCAAGCAACTGTGTTGAAAAAAAAAACATACTGGTGGGAAAGAAAATGCAAACATTTTCCACCTGCCCAGGAACTTAGATTTGTGCAAGTGACAAAAATATTACACACAACTATAATGTTTCCCCTATCGATACAAAACTTCCTCAAAAACTTGATCAAATTAGGCTAAAAACAAACATTGGTGTCTGATTACTGGGTGTCAAATTACAAATTTGGGGATATCTGATGCACAAATGAGGGAAAAGGAAATAATACCAGGAACGCTTTTAACTTGTCCCAGGATGCTAGAAAAGGAATCTTCTAGCAGCAAACTGGATTTAAAGGCTACGGTTAACTTCAGATGGTCAAACTGGTAAGATGTTCAGCAGCACAGCGCCTCCACGACCACACTAGCTCAAGTGACTGATGATGATGAGCTTCATTTAGAAGTCACAAATGTCAGAAAGAATGCAAATCTGACATTTCTTTCATTGCTTTCTTGGGGTGGTTTTTTTGGTATACATGTACACGTATTCTACTAATCCCACCCCCTACTTACTTACACTTTGCATACTTCATGAAACAAACTGTTAGTTTTTAAAAAGTACAATTACTGTGTGTGTGAAAACAATACTGATCCACGCTTTGCATGCATTTTACTTATATGTGAACTACAATTCATTTATAGATGATTTAAGCCATTCTTGGATGGGCATAAGTGAACTGCAAGTTCATGGTCATTTTCTGACTAACATTTTTAGTTGTTGTTGTTGTTGTTGTAGGGTTTAAAGCCATTTTTTGGCACACAATAGGCTATACATGGTGGCCAGTATTAATGGTGGAGGAAAACCCCTGGAAAAAAGCATTGACCCACAAAAAGCTACTGGCAAGCTTTCTCACATACCCAAATTAGCCGAATCTGAGACTCGAACTCATACAGACACAGGTGAGATGGCAGTGATCTGTAACGGAGAGCGCTTTAGACCACTCTGTCACTCGGGGCCCCGACTAACAATTTAGTGCAAAATACAGTCTCAAGACCAAGGTATGTTTCCAATTTCAATCCAAATTCAAACAAGGAGTTACAGTGTTGAGTGTACCATGATTTTTTTCTCTCCAAAATTCATAACCTCCCACCAGACCTATCAGCACAAACACAAAAACATACACAAACTGAATTTTTATTCGAAACGTTTTAAGGCCTTAAAAAGAGAAACAAACAAAAATAAAACTTCCAACTTTGGGGACATGAGTGAGCATACAGAAATGCACTGCAGACAAATCAAGTAAACAAGGGCTGTTCAGCATCCAACAATGAATTATTTTGTATAATTTCAATTAAAACTATATTTCTCACCCAAGTTTATAATGCAATTAGGGAAAATAATTTATTTCTGGAGACTGAAAATTTATTTTAAATATAATAGAGGTTTTAATGGTAAAAGGCTGAAATTCAATTAATTTCTTAGGTGAATGCAATCATAATTTATACTGGACACACTTGCATTTCAAGAATTTAAATCATGATGTTGCCCATCAATGGAATTATGTTAAGCCAATTTGTTCCATATGGCGGTTTTGTTTGTTCACTCTACTGCTTTCCAGCACCATGTGGTATATATACCAGTATCCAAGGGTTCATATACCAACATTATCCTTTTTGTTTTGTTTGATCTTTGTACTTCATAGCAACATGCATAGCAACATGTACAAATGGATTTTCATGCTAATAATGGACCCCTCATCCAAGCATTTGTGAAGGATGAGGGGCATTATTGGAGTAAAGCTGGAGGCTGAGCATGTATACATAGCATATTACTCTGTCATTGGCGGAAACGGCGCTCTTCAAAGAAAAAAAACAACTTTTTTTCCTAAAACATGTGATTTCATCCCAGGTAGCCTATATAAACATGCCACACGCACGAGATATTCATAGTTTAAAGCGAAGTTATTTTGTTGTCTAAATAAGACAGGGAGGGAAAAACCTCATTCTGATGAAATTACTCAACTTACAACAAAATGGGTGGGTGTATACATGCTCAGCCTCCGGCTTTACTCCAATAATGCCCCTCATCCTTCACAAATGCTTTATATCCGAGAGTTTCTTGGCAAAAACATGGATTTTTTCCACTTTATGCTCAGAAAGAGTCCAACACAAAACTAAAAAAGAGAATTCGTTGAGATGAAATAAGCATAGATTTTTCTAGATTGATTGTGAAACCAAGAGATTTCAATGTCTCAATCATAGTCCAAGTTTTTTGCAAGCAAATGTTGACTTGCAGCATCCAAATTCAACGAGTCATCAATATAATATGAACACCTAATGCTCTGCTGCCTAAACCATGCATAAATGGGTTTTAGGATCTTAGTGAAAACTCTTGGAGCAGAAGAAAGCCCAAAAGGTAAACATACAAACTGAAAAAGCTGACCATTACAAACAAACTTTAGAAACTTCTGATAATCTCTATGTATTAGAATACTAAAATAAGCATCTTTTAGATCAATGGAAGTAAATAAATCATTTTTCTGGACAAGATCTAACACAATTTGAAATGTTTCTTGCTTAAAATGTTCATAATGAACAAATTTATTCAACTGTTTCAGGTTAATAACTGGCTGAAAGTTACCATTTGATTTGGGAACAATATAAATGTTTGAAATAAATTGATTTCCCTCACAATGGGATGGAACTATAGCTCCTTTATGTAGAAGTTCAGTGATTTAATTATATAAAATTGTTTTCTGCTCAGTTGAGACTGGAATTTCCTTAGGCAAAAAGGACTGAAAAGGCATGGAATCAAATTCAATTTTGTAACCCGAAACTGTTTGTAAAATCCACGGATCACGAGTAAAACCACACCATACAGCAAAACATTGTTTCAGTTTTCCAACAGAACTTACCTCAACCAATTTTAATTTATGAGCCCGTTTGGGGAACTAGTAGAGGCAGGTTTCCTTCCTCGATTGGAATTTTGGTATTGCTACCTGTACGAATATTTAGCGCTATAAGGTCAAGATCGAAATCTTGCCCTAGGATTGAACTATGAACCTTGCATGGGTCCACCACCTCGAACACCACAGCCTTTAGTAAAATCTCTGTGAATATGGGCAAAATTTTCTTTGGCAAATGCAAAGCCAGTGTCACATCTTTTAACCGCCTTGGCCACATCATCCCCAAAAAGCATGGATGTTATGGGGGTATGCATATTACACAGATTGGAATATTTCCATTTCAAATGTGGTTGAATCATGTACCTTCCTCTGAGGGAGACATGATATTGTACCTGACCCATAAGGGTAATACCATGCGAAATTAAGGTCTTTGCCTTTTCATTAGCAGCAATCTGAGGCTTTAATAATTCTGCTAATTGGACAATTGGCATAACGCTTGCAGCAACAAGATTTTGGATATCCCTAACGGCTTTGTCATAAGAGTGAACTCATTTATTAAGGTCATTCAAAATTTCCTGATTGACAAGTGGTGGGCCTAACCTTTCACAGTTTTCTGGGATCTTGTACTTCTGTACAATATCATCTGTTGCACATAAGGAAGTGCATGCAGTGTTAATCAGCATTGCTAAGGATTTTGGTATGGGCTCTCCTTTCTGAGTTTTCAGTTTGGGTAACTGCCACATATCAGCATTGTTAGTAGAAAGACTGTTGTAATCAGGCTGCAAAGTGTCAAACAATTCCCCATTGATTTTCCCACTCAAAGAAATTTGCTCGAGTGGTAGGTCTACCTGCATTACTCTCTATTGGGGTAACATCAACATCGCTATATGGCCCTTCGTTTTCAACTTCTACATGTAACTCCGGTTGGTTCGCCAAAAAGGGCATCAAATTCATTGACATCTGCTACAACAGGCTGCATATTATTTAGACCCAATTTTGTCTTCAACAGCTCAATATCGGTTTCCGACAGATTATTTATATCTAAGATATTGGACGTCTTCGACTGTTCGACATTTTTTACTTGTTTTGTCGCCATAACAGGCTTGCGTTTTGCCACTTTCTGAACTCAAGTCACAACAGACTTTAATTTTTTGTCTCTAGTTTTCTGTTTTTGTGGCTTCATAATTCCTTTCCCTCGTGAGGAACTTGCCTCAGCTTTACAAAAGGTTGCAATATCCTCAGGCCCAAAACCCGAAAATTCCGAGTCGGCTTCGAGGTCAGTAATTGAGAGGACTTCATCCTCGTCAGTAGCCATTACGACTAAAATAAAAATAAACTAAAACAGTGAGCACGTATAGCTTGGACTAGGGCATAACCGACTTTTGATCTGGAAATCGGATTCCACCGGATAGCATGAACTTCCAATTAATCGGAGTCGGACAAGGCAGGAACGACCGCTTCGGATAATAAAAATAATAAATTTGAATTTCTATAGCACCGTGTCTAACACTGCGTGTCATTCGATAGTGCGTTAATACAGTTAAATAAGAAGTCAGAAAAGTCCAATATGGCCAGCACAACCACGCTGTGAGACAATCTATTTGAACTAGCGGATGAAAACCGGAAATGAAGCCGGATATGGTAAAATACTAAGTAACATGCTAGATACGGCAAAACCAGATACCAGAAACCCGGAAACGGAAGATGAAATTTTTTTTTAGAAAAAAATCCGGATTTAGCATTTCCGATTAATCGAATCGTATCCGGAATCGGAAAAATTTCATGCCCAAAATCCGGAATCGGAAATCAGTAGTAAAATGCTAATCGGGTATGCCCTAGCTTGGACTATGTCCTAAGCTGGCTACAACACACCTAGGCACGCGACTATTACTTACCATTTTGTACTTACCGCTCCGCTACAACGCCAGAATAAAATATGAATATCTCGTGCGTGTGGCATGTTTATATAGGCTACCTCGGGTGAAATCACGTGTTTTAGGAAAAAAAGGTGTTTTTTTATTTGAAGATGGCCGTTTCCGCCAATGACAGAGTAATATGCTATGTATACATGTGATGCTTAAGGCTTTACGAAAAATAATAACCCCTTTGGTAGGCTAAGTGGTTAGAGTGTCCACTTTAGCTGCAGGAAGTCAGGGGTTTAAAATCCCAGATGAGTCATATCAAAGACTTATAAAAATGGTCCAAGTAGCTGCCTCACTTGGCACTCAGCATTAAGAAGTTAAGTGTTAGGACTGATAAGCCTGGTGATAAGATACATGTGACTGGATGGGACATGATTATTACCCAAACCAAAATGCAAGCTTTCCACAAGCTTGCAGCAAGCTTGCGGCAAGCTTGCAGCAAGCTAGTTGAAGTTGTACAAGCTAGTAAGGTAGCTTGTGCAAGCTTGCGCAAGCTTGCAAAAGGAATTTTTCCAAGTCTGCAAGCTTGCACAAGCTTGCAAAAAGAAATTCTCAAAGTCTGCAAGCTTATTGTAAAATCTCAAACTTACACAAATTAAGCTAGCTTGCAAAAGGAATTTTTCCAAGTCTGCAAGCTTGGAAAATGTAAAATTCAAGCTTCCTAGATTGCAAAAATGAAGGAGTGCATCTGCAGTCATTCATCAAACAGCAGCACAGTGGATAAACTTTAACATAGAACATAATTTGTCCACATTGTTTTACACCATTAAATATAAAAAGAACAGAGCAAGAATTTCTTGAATGTGTGTTATATTTTACACTGATAAAGGATTCCATTTAGTAAAATCCGGTAAAATACATAGCATTTACCGATTGCAAAGTTATTTACAGACTGACTTAATGCAGCAAGATATTTGAAGTCAAGTACTTATAAATGCTTCTTACCAACAATGTATGCACCATCAAATATAGTCTCTCTAATTTTGTGATGATAACTTATGGCATTTAGTTTTTGAAAGAATATTCCAATTTCTGTTTCAATTTGACAATTTTTGTATTTGAACGTGTAGGTAATTTTAACATTCTTGAAACAGCGTCAGACTCCTGTGATCGAACAGAAATCACATGGAATAATGTTTTTGATTAACTCCTCAATATACGGTAATTTATCCTGAAATTAATATAAATGAGTATTAAAAACAAAAAAAATCTGCCAACCACCCACCATTTTGCCTTTGCAGACCTGTTTACTAGTTCGTATTTGACTGAATTTGTACGGAATAAAGCTCATTCGTACGATAGTATGGTCATTGGTTTTAAATTACGATTTGAGGTTGCATTTATTTTTTTTTTTTTTTTAAATAATTTTTTAAGCGTTTTTTATTCCGGTTAGTTTTGTTGTATTGTCTCTTCGGTCCGCGTTTGGGTCTGTAGTCGGCGCCACATCACTGATTGTAACATTCTCTCAACATCGGTTGTTTAAACATGCCGCCGTTTACAAAATTTCAGCTCGAATCTGATGATGAAAATAGAATGTCTAAACATAGAAAGCAGCATTTTCTACCAGTTCATAATACTCTGTGACCATGCCTTAAACCACCGTCTAAAGGAGTGCATTTTGTACTCTGCACTGTTTGCAACTTAAATTTTTCATGTGCACAACATGGTGGAATGAATGACTTTTCACGGCAGGTGGAATCGGAAAATCATGCGAAATTGGCATCGTTAGTGAAGGGAAATACAAGTATTTTGTCAACGATGAAGGGAAAGGAAGTCGGTGATCAGCACATATTTCAAAAGCAGATAACGTGATGAGGTGATTCTATGAGCTGATCGTAAATTGAGCACAGCCTACAAGTTAATGGAAGTAATTAAAAATGTGTTCCCAGATTCCAAAATTGCAGAAGATATTTAGAAACAATCTCTCTCTCTCTCTCTCTCTGTATGTCGTGCAATAGTAAATAATGGTAATTATAGTATCTTGATGTGTCTACTATTTGTTATCGAGGGAATGGTGTAATTGGTCCAATTGCTGTTTCAATTGGTACATTTGTATTAATTACATGAGATTATTTTGAATCTAGTTGACTAGTTGAATTCCAGGAGATTTGTGAATCTTTTACTTACAGTGCAAAACTTTTGAAATTTATTTGAATTGTTTGAATCTCAATCCTAGGCGGTACATAAAATTATGTGAGTATCGGATAGTGTATACTATTTTTTTTTAACTGAGGTGTTTTGAATCTGTATATCAGATAGATATATTTTTTTTTTCTTCAATTTGTTAATGTTAGTATAGAGTAATTGGATCAATTGCATTTTGAGAGCATGTGAGAATCATTGTATTTTTACATCATATATTTTTATTAACTAATTAAATTCATGAATTGCCATCTTTCACACATTGTTTGAGTTATTCATTTAATAAAAAATCCACTCTGTTTCAATTCTGCGACATACATTGTAGCATATATCAACATTTTACTTTTAATATTTTATATAAATGGTTATTTTCACACATCAAGGGCTAGAAATATGGTGGCAGTACATGCTATGTCAGTTTCCTATATATATATATATATATATATATATATAAATATATATATATATATAATTTAAAATCTAATTGGCTTGTCATGCACAACCTTAAAAATAAGCTTGCGGCAAGCTTGCCACAACCTTAAAGATAAGCTTGCGGCAAGCTTGCACAAGCTTGCGGCAAGCTTGCACAAGCTTGCCACAACGTTAAAAATAAGCTTGCGGCAAGCTTGCCACAACCTTAAAAATAAGCTTGCGGCAAGATTGCCGCAACCTTAAAAATAAGCTTGCCACAACCTTAAAAATAAGCTTGCGCAAGCTTGCCGCGGTTTCAATTCTAAGCTTGCGGCAAGCTTAAATAACAAGCTTGCAGCAAGCTTGCTGCAACCTTAAAAATAAGCTTGCGATTTTGGTTTGGGTAGTCTGCATCATGATGTATATAAATCAACCATCTCATGTCCAAAATAAGCTTCAACAGTCACCTGTAGAGTTTATAACCTATTCAGGTGTTACTTTTCTCGAATAGTAAGAAAATAGATCCCTACTCATTTTTTTGTTCTTGCTGAAATATGGAGTTGATATTATATAATCAGCAGTTCAGTAAAACTTGATTTATGCCCTAAATGCATGGTCAGAAATAGTCAATAATAAATTCATTTGAACAAGAGTGACAAACATCCATTTCCCATGCAGCTGTGATCAAGCCTGTCCTTTTTAATCTCTGATCTGTATAAAGATTTCCTTGAAGAAAATCACCATCAAGAAATGGCATTAAAAAATCAAAGGCTTGATATTCTCTACTTCTACATTTAATTTTGAGAAATACTGCTAAATATGGAGATTGGCCAACATCTGTTTTTATTCAGCCAACATTACATCAAATCTGATGTTCACATCAAACATCAATTTCAGTATCAAAATCAGTATAACAATAGCCCTTTCCCAGGTCTAATAATCTCAAAAACAAAACTTTCAAAATTGTCATCATTGCTATCCTCATCATCATGTGAAGATGAATCATGTTGAGAGTTTAGAGTTTTTCAGCAGCATGTTTTAACCTAGCACTTGTAAAACTTTTCTTTGCTGGATACATGGTAAAACAGAATGATTGTTTGTGGGCCTAATGTACCAAACTAACTTGTTTTTATAGTAGAACCTGTCTGGAAAGATTACCCTTTTGGTCACAAAATCATGACCTTTCAAGATAAGTTGTCTTTCATGAAAGGTCATAGCAGCATACATTCAATAAATCTGTGTATTTGAGAAATGGTCTCTAAAGACAAGTGGTCTCTCATGGCAGTAATCATTCAAGAGAGGTCTGTACTGAACAAACATTTATGTCTGGGGCCCAGAGTGGCCGAGTGGTCTAAAGCGCTGTCCGTTACGGACCACTGCCATCTCACCTCTGTCTGCGTGTGTTCGAGTCTAAGATTCGGCAAATGTAGTTATGTGAGAAAGCTTGCCAGTAGCTTCTCGTGGGTCGGTGGTTCTTTCCGGGGGTTGTCCGGGTTCTTCCTCCACCATTGATACTGGCCGCCATGTATAGCCTATATTGTGCTGAAAAATGGCGTTAAACCATAAAAAAAAAAAAACATTTATGTCTAGCTCAATTATAGTACACAGGCATGTAAACAGCTGCTTACCTGAAAAATGACATGCCATGAAAAGCACTGTGACTGGGGCAAATACTGATGTTGTGCCACAATAAGCACTTTAAGGGTTAATCTGCATAGCTAAAACTCCAGATCAAACTTCTCAGATTTTCTTAATGCAGGCTTACACACAATGTTTGATCAAATTTTGTTCAAAGCAACAGTCAACAAAAAGAGGTACATGTAGCAAGCTATGTACTGGCAAAAAAATTTCAACTTAGAAATTCTGTGTAGATTTTATAACCAATAGATAGATCTTAATAAAATTAAAAGAACAAAAATGAAGATTATTCATCTACCCCATCTGGTTCAAAAGTTATGGGTAAAAATATTCTTTATAAAATGCCGTGATTTTCTTCAAATCTGTCAAATTGCATAAATGGCCAAATTAAGTAGTTGATATTATTGAAACTAACTGCAGTATAAGTCTGGAACTTTCCAGATCTCTTACATTCTATACAGAGACTTTGCTCAAATTGTTTTGGAACTCAATTCTCCGAAATAACGATGTAGCAGACATCCAAAATTAACGATCTCCACTAAACTGGTCAACGGCAAATATAGCTGCAAATATAAATAAATTCAATATCTTGGTCATTTATTTATCAATTTTTATAATTTAAAGTGTATTGTGTTCAGATTGCTGTAAACTAGCTTAAATGATTCTATATTCTGAGGATTTAAAACAGTTTATTTAAAAAAACATCTCCCCACCCCCTGGGCAGAACTCACATGACGTCAACATACAAACACACAAAAAAAGTAAACTCTACACTGTGCAGAAGAGCTTAAGCAGTAATATTTTATTCAAATGAAAAAAGCAAATTATATAGCAAAATCAAATACTAAAGTTCATGTCTGTTTGGAAAATCCCCAGTCAGCTTCATATCAAATCTCAATAAAACAAATACAGCAGGAAACTTTATAGAAAAATGTTAAATAACACCAGCAAGTCAGTGATTGTTTCATTGGTTGGGGACTGAGCTGGATGTGGTAATGTCTTTAGTAAATGAGGACTGAGAAAGTGATGCCACTTCAAGTTCAACTGCTGAAGCAAAGGTCCGAAATTACATCTCTCCAAGTCATGGGTCACACTGCAACAGTGGCTTAGTGGTTTGAGCATCCGCCGCGGATGCGGGATGTCGTGGGTTCGATCCCTAGCCGAGTTATACCAAAGACTTGCAAAAATGATACTTACAACTATCTTGCTAGGTGCTCAGCATTCAGATGCCCCAGTGCTAGATATCACTATAAAATGTCACTAGACATCATAGAGATATGACTGAAAAATTGTTAAAGCTACATAAAAATCCAAATCACACACACAAACACTTATGGTCACAGTTGCCACTACAAACAGAATTATCTATCATAAATGAACTGTTGACCAGAGCTCACTGCAGGCTTAAAACTTCGGGAGTTCTTACCAGAGGACATTTTAAATGTGTTTTTAAAACCTAACAACTGTGTGTGAAATATGGTCAAGTACAACAAATTGAGGGTGTGATCAATAATTAACTGAAAATTAGCTAAACAACACAAAGTACTTGGACAGGGTCAATGTTAGTATGGTTAAATTAATCTTAGATATATCGACAGCAATTTTCACAAGTTGAAAAGATTTCTGAAAAGTTACTCAGGTTTTAAAATGATGTCTCAATGACCCAATTTTAATATGGTCAATTCGCTCACTTTGAGATGCAATTACCTACAATTTTCATGAGAGTAATATTAGGGTGTAACAAATAGCCAAATTTAATAAAGTCACTTGTGGAAATTAGTTCACAATGAGCTAGAAATGTGAATGGACAAATCCTTTCCTAGAGATATATTCACACAAATTTGACAAAGGGCCCATTGTAGTGAAGATGTAATTAGCACACATCTGAAACTAATGGTGAATAACTGTAAGAATGGGTCACATTGACCTACTTTTGGTACACAAACAATATCTATTGTTTTTAGTCAGTTAAAGGGGTCTTTTGGAAATCTGCACAGTATGTTTCCGTATCAAATCCGATATTTGACAATTTGTAAATTTATAGCGAATAACATATATAACCCGACCTGCTGACAACAACTTAAATTATTGGGCTCTTTCTACTCATACTCAGCTATTCCATCAATACTGAGGAACCAATCAAGATGTAGTTTCATTCATTTAAATGTTTGCTTTGGTCATGTGACTGGGGGATGTTGATTTGTCCCGTGAATGTGCCATTGTGATCATAATAATTGTTCTACAAATTTATGTAAAAATTATTACTTATTATCACAAAATAGCCAAGATAACTTTAAATTATAATAGTGATTGAACATATGATCATCTACTAAAGAAGCCCAGTAATGTGAAATGGTGACTGGAGGTAGGGTTACGTTATTCCATATTACTTTACATTGTCAAACATCAAATCTGATGCAGAAATATCCAAAAGACAAATTGTACACAGATCCCTTCAAAAGACTAAAATTCAAAACACTGTTTCCTCTAGGGGTGCTAGATGATACTCACAAATCCTTTTGGTAGAGGAAATGGGGGTCAGAGTGAGTAAAATAGAAACCCTGGAGTCAAAACTAAGAGTCAAATTTAAAATTTGAAGGTGTCTGATGTACAAATGAGTGTAAAGGGAAACATTACATAAGCCATGAGAAATATATATAAACTTCTAATAATGATCAATGTGTGCATACATGTTGTGGATAAATCTGTCTGCAATATGCTCAATGTTATATGACAAGGTGAGATCATACCCCAAAGAAGGAATCACAACTGTGTAGGTTTGGGGGTTGATCTGTGGACTATTGTATTACTTGCCATGAGATGCATCCACATGACAACTTCTCTATCTGTTTGTAAAACAGGATTTCAGGATATTAAACGTATAAAAAAATCAACAAATGAAATAACACACAAACAGGTATCACATTCCAGATTTCTTGGTAAAGGAATGATAATAAAACATACATAAATAGATTTACCCTAAAAGTGCTAGTTTTGTAGTACTAGATCAGTCAATGCTGAATTGTTTAAGGAAATAAATGTAAATGAAAACTGTTTGTACAAACTTTAATTACTGTACTTAAGACATAAAAAATCCTATATGCAAAAATTGCTAAAGTCTGAACTTTATTGTTGGCATCAAGTCAAATATGAACCTTAATATCATATTTATAATTACACATACAAATACAGGTACAATTACAAATTACCTTTGTATCTGATCAATACTTTCGTTGCATTTTTTTTATCAAAAAGTTGAAAATGTGTCTAAAAGTATTCTGTTCCTTGGTAGCTCAAGCATACATGCATGTCTGCTAATCAAGTCGTAAAACTTGCAGAACGAGAAATAGGTAACAGTAAACATCCAGTCCAGGTAAGTTTAAACCACCTATAGTCTGTAATAAATCTTCTTCCGACTCAGACTGAACATACTTTTCAGGCTCAAAATAACCCATTAGTAACTCCCAAAATCTCACCTACTTCAGAATTTTCAAAATTATTGACATCATTGCTATTAACAGCCAGTATCAGCTTAAATAAACCATCATCTTAATTCATGCTAGAAGTTCATTAATTTGAATTTTCCAGATAGCACCCATTTTAGCCAGCATTTGTAAAAATTCTCTTTGCTGAAAAATACATGGTAAAATCGCTACAATACTTGTTCCTGGGCCCAGTGTGCCATTCAAATTTATTTTCACAACTGTTCATGCCAAGCTGATGTATTCAGTTACCTGAAAATGGTACAGGTACATGCCTTGACAATCTGAATAGAACCTCTAATGACAGCAGGAATATAATATCATGCAAACCACTTCAAAAAAAGAACTTTAAAAACTTAGCAAGCATACTTTATGTGCTGAGTGTGACTCAACAGACTTGTAAAAAAACCAGCTTGTCCACCAAAGGAGCAAAACTGGTTATTGTAAGGTTTAACGCCTTTTTTCAGCACAAAATAGGCTATACATGGTGGCCAGTATTAATGGTAGAGGAAGAACCCAGTGACGCTCCGGAGAAAACCACTGACCCATGAGAAGCTACTGGCAAGCTTTCTCATGTATCCACATTGACCGAATCTGAGACTCAAACCCATGCAGACAGGTGAGATGGAAGTGATCTATAACAGAGAGTGCTTTAGACCACTCGGGCCCCCCTGCAAAACTGGTCATAACCTGCCTGTTTTCAATGCCATTAGCTTTAATAATAACAGCAAAAAGCATAATTGTTAACATGGCATTAATCCAGGATGTGGACAGCTGTATAATTGTCATCTGGTTGTAACAGGCCTGTTAAGCCATGCCATAAGCTTTAATAATAACGGCGAACAGCAATTTTTAATAACAAGGTTAATCCAAAGATGTTGATGGCTGTATAATCAAATATATGTACACAGATGGTAAAAAGTGATGGCTAGAACAAGCTTCTGTGATGATAAGTTTGTCAAAAGCAGCCATGAATTTATCTTCTAGTAAATGGTTGTATCTTTTCGAGGTTCTATGATGCACAAGAAGTCCTTAAATAAAAGTCAGATGACTTTGGTGGAGACCTCTGATTACAGTCTGATATATTTAATAATCTTAGTCTTTGGTGACATTTTTATGACATTGCTCTATCTACAAGTTTAGGCATATTCCTTAACATGAACAAACCAATATCCATGTGGCATTTGCCCGACCCAAAATTAAATTAAAAACATGTATAATCAAAGTAATTCAGACAAGCCACTGTTTATTGTTAAACATGACCGCAGGCTAACACTATCCCTTATGTAAGTTTGCCTGGCTAGGATGGGAAGCCCGACCAAGGCTGTCAGAAGTGCAATTATCACCTTGGGTGGAACGCGCTGGTGTAGATCAAAGAAGTTGCCAGAAGGAGTGGACGTGCCTTATCTTCTTGATACGCAGACTGACAGCCAGGTTGAATTAGTCGATTGGTCAGAGCCCCAGTGCTACCCAATCAGAATCGAGATAGGGGCGGGACCCTGACTTGGGCTAAGTATGATATCCTTAGACCTGCCAGCAAGATTTAGTTTGCTATAGTTCGTTAGAGAGAGAGAGATTGCCAGAAGATAGCAACTCCGGTCAGCCATACATTATTGGCGGGAAAAACCTTAGAACAGGATTCTAAGTGTAGCTTCTAAAAGGAAGCTTTGAGGGACAGACCAGTGATAGTGGTCCCAGTGTCTCCGATAGAGATGGAAGGAAAGAGAAGGAAGGGGAGAAGTCAGCAGAGGAAGCTTCGGTGGACAGACCAGTGAAAGTGGTCCCAATAGTCTCTGATAGAGAGACGGAAGGAAAGAGAAGGAAGGAGATAAGTCGGGAGAGGCGAAGTCCAGGAGGAGTGGGAGGATCGAATAAGAGATGAGTAGAACCAAAGGCCAGGGGAAAATCGAACTCACACTGAAAATCACGAGATGAAGTAGGCTATCACTGGGAGGACGAGTGATTGAGTTTAGTTTATCATTTAAAATTATCACCTTTATTAAATTGTTTTATTTGAATTTCATCTTCGTGTTCTATATAATTTAACCATAGGCAGTGCTGACTGGGGGCTCAGAGCTATACATCTATTTCGACCGTAATTTAATTTAACTTTATAACTTCAAGTGCCTGGGTTGAGCTTTCATAATATTTTAATTAATATATTAGAAGTATCCCACCCCAACCTTTGCAAATGCTACAATCCATTCAGTCTTAACACATTAACCCTGGTGCTGTGTTTATGAGGCAGGAGATAGTAGCCTACTGCCAAGTTCTGTAGCATCAAGGTCATGTATGATAGACTAAAGTGGGTGGTAGTATAAAAAGGAGAATATATTTAGCTCTACAATGATACCAAATTATCTGGACATTTTAGTTCCACTGCACATAGATTTGAGACTTTTTGGCCTCGGATCTAAAGCAGACCTGTGCAAAAGGTAGGATAAGGTGGGCATTTTTAATAAAGAGTGGTCTCCTTATGAAAATGATGTGTCCATTAAGCTTTAAAAAAAAAAGAAAACTTTAACTTTTCCAATTCTGCTCATGTGTGAACAAAATAACCAATGGACAGCAATGTTTTGAACATGACCAGGTATTAGGGTAATGGAAAATTGATTGGAAGTTGTGTTAGGATGTATTCAGAAATAGTTCCCAAAATGTGTTTCCTACTCGCATTTTATGCAAAAACAGCAAAAACCTCCAGGGGTTAATGTGTTAAGACAAACTGTGTGGCTCTAGCTGTGCAGAGAACTGTAATAACAATGGCATGTGCTCAGAATAGGAACTAAAGGATGTTCTGGATTCTTCTTTTTCTCTTAGAAGGCAATGAGAAAAACAATGCATGGATAATCCCTATGCACCTATTCAATGGAGACCTGTGATTTCTTTAGGTAATGGAGTTACAGAAAGTAACTGTTCTGGCTCAAAATCCAAGTTGTCAAAGAAAAGAATCAAACTTGTAATTGCTATTAAGCAGAGACAACCAATGTCAATAGGCATGAAGTTTGCACCATCGTTTTTGCAGATCTGCCAAAGTAAGTGAAACAGTCTTCAGTGTAAAGCTGATTCATAAGAGTGATTCATAAGAGTGAGAGTGATTCATAAGAGTGATTCATAAGAGGTGGAAGACAGGTCTCCCCAGCTCAAGAAATGTGAAAGCAGCAAATGTAAATCCAAATTAAAGTGTATTAGTGATGACAGATCTATAGCTCTGATGGTTGATACTAAACATCCTTTGGACTAAAAAAAAATCATGATGGACAGCTAAGGACCAACATTATTCCTACCACACCAATCCTAAGGAGATTCTCCACCAGGTATTACAGACTTTGGACATAGAATATCACTTGGCCAGATGGTACAGATGGCAACCCAGCCTGAAAACTTGTTCTAGCAGATAGAATGTTAAAGAGAAGACAAACATGAATGTAGAGAATATGAAGACTGACTTGAGCACAGAGCCTTTGTATTGCAATAGATCCCATCATTGGGGCCATCATGGAGCTATAAGAATGATATAAGCAGTGAACAGTCAGTTTTTGTATAACTTGTGGTAGCTGTCAGAAGAGTGTGGATGTATCCTAACAGATAATCACAGTAAAAAATGAACATAAAAATAAAGTCTGTTGTTGAGCCTGGTTACAAGCAACTCCATCAAAAGCTTTCCACCCAGTGTGAAATGGGCCACTGCTACAAAGCGGTGTAGAGGACATTCCATGAAGACTGTTTTGCCTGGAATATGGCAAACTCAGATTCTGAAGCTGCTCAGCAGAGGAGGGGGTCCTAGATCTCTAAGCAACAAGAAAGAACATGTGTATCTTCATAATATCAATAATAATCCACAATGCCCCTTTTGTTGGAGAAGACTATGACACATCAACCCCTTAATATGTCAATCCACCCTTGCAAAACTAGAAATATGGCCGTCCATTCTGGAGTGTTGATGTGGAGTTACAATTCATCCAAGTCGAATGACCCTGGAGGAATAAGCCTCTGGTTCTAAATAAGTGCCCCTACCAGAATCTGATGCATCAGTGAGCATTGAGTGGAGGTTTGGGAACATGCACGTACATGTCAAAGAACCAGGATATCAAACCAATAGATTTTTAAAAAATTGATCTTTAGACTGGACCAACCAATTTTTTTATCTACAAATTTTTTTTTGTTTAGGAATTTCTGACAAGAATCAGATTCAATAATAACGAATAAATACCAGTCATGGTATTGCCAATTAAATAAAAAGGGTATAGTGTTATATCTCATAGTTCGCTGCTAAGATTTTTTTAAAAATAAAAATAAAATCTGAAAGTGGTTTTAGTTACTGTAACAAGATACTTCCTGGTGACAACTAATGACATTCATTGTGCTTATTAAGTTTGACACTTAATATGTTCTCAAGTTTACTGGTCCTGAATTCACTTTAAACACTTCGTAAAGAATGGAGCATGTACTCCTCCGTATCTGCATTACAAACAGCAATGACAATCACCATAATCTGCCTGCAAAATTCATTTTTTCCTGTGGCTAGGTTTTAAAGACTACGTAATACATATGCTTATGAAACTATGTTCATCCCAAGGATGAAGTTCAAGAGTTGGACTCTGATGTATTCTTGAACCACATTTTCCTAAAGTCTGTGGTTCTATAGCATTGAGACAAAACATGTTTCAACATTTTGTCATGAACAAAAAATGTATCGTTTGCCTTATAATATTCCTCCAAAAACATGCTTAACAACACAGTAATAATTAAACAATGCAAAAACTCAAGATACAAACATGAATGTTTCTGCCAAAATCAGTCTTTGGTTATAGACTCTTTTCTACCATTAAATGTAAAGCACATTTTTATTTAAAGACTTGAAAGATACCATTTCCCAACTTGGTTTCCTTTATTACTTATACAGTCAAACCCACTTATGTCAACCTTGATTATCTCAAGAACTAGGGCATAACCGACTTTTGATCTGGAAATCGGATTCCACCAGATAGTATGAACTTCCAATTAATCGGAGTCGGACAAGGCAGGAACGACTGATTCGGATAATAAAAACAATAAAGTTGAATTTCTATAGTACCGTGTCTAACACTGCGTGTCATTCGATAGTGCATTAATAAAGTTAAATAAGAAGTCAGAAAAGTCCAATATGGTCAACACAACCATGCTGTGAGACAATCTATTTGAACTGACAGGTGAAAACCGGAAATGAAGCCGGATATGGTAAAGTACTAAGTAACATGCTAGACACGGCAAAACCAGATACCAGAAACCCGGAAACGGAAGATGACATTTTTTAGAAGAAAAAAATACGGATTTAGCATTTCCGATTAATTGAATCGTATCCAGAATCGGAAAAATTTCATGCCCAAAATACAGAATCGGAAATCAGTAGAAAAATGCTAATCGGTTATGCCCTATCAAGAACCCGTGCATGTCCAGTGTTTTTGTCATGTTGCAACAATATCCATCTTTGTCATGCTAATTTTTCCCAAATTATCCCCTGTTAAGTCAATAACCCTGTTATGTTGGGCACAAGTTTTGGTCCAAAGTAACATGTGCACCCAAAATGCAACTTGTAATGTTCATCTCAGAGAAATTTTACAACTGATCTTGCATTTGAGTTCATATCTTGAGTTTTTGTATTAATTGCTCCTGAAACTGTTGGTAATCCTCACAATAGAAAGGACCCAACCATCATACTTGATACTTGACCATGCCTCTTAAAAAAATTCAACCTTATTGGCTTACAATTGAAATCCTAGACACTATTAAAACATGAGACCAACTCAAGGCCATGGGAAACTATACATAATATTAAGTATGGAGAAATAAAATAACAAGTAAAGCTACATAAAATACACAAAGATCAGACAAATACAATTCACTCACTTCTGAAAAATGACACCAAATCACTGATGACACAGACATTGCAAATGTTTTCAATCATTTTTTCACCAACATTACTACAAAATTAAAACTTGTGATAGAAAAAAACTTTAATGAACTGAAAAAGTTCTGCAGCGTCAAAATCTCCAAGGAGGTTACTGTTTCTATATTCCACCAGTATCAAAAATCTTTGTTAAAAAATGTCTCAGTGAACTTGATACCAAGAAAGCTTAAGGACTTGATCAGATTGGTCCACGACTCATTGATTGTATCTTCTGCCTCTGCTATTTTAGATAGCATAACATTCATAATCAATTTATCTATTGCGACCTCATCTGTCTCTAAAATATGAAAAACTTTTAAAGCTGGTTCTAAGGATGATGCTGATAACTACTGACTAATCTCAATACTACCAAACTTATCAAAATTGATTGAAAATCATGTCCATGACTCATTCGTGTCATATTTAACCAAACACTTGCTGTTACACCCTAATCAATTAGTATTATAAACATTCATGTGAGACTGCCATGATCTCCCCAACTGATAAATGGCTAAAAGCACTTGACCAAGGTAGAATAATAGGATCTGTATTTATAGATTTCAAGAAAGCTTTTGACATGGTGGATCATGAAATCACAATTTAGACGGTTTACTTCATACTTATGTGAGAGAAAACAGCATCTTTATATAAATAATGTTCTGTCCAAACCTGGAACAATTAGATATGGAGTACCACAAGGCTCAATTCTAGATCCATTAATATTTATTTTATTTATTAATGACCCACCAATTTTACTAAAGGACTCAATGTCATCTACAAATCTCTATGCAGATGACAACAATGTCAGATATCCAAAACACAAAGCATTAACTCGAACCTTCTTTACAGAATGCCCTAAACAAGCTGGACAACTGGTGTACGTGCAAAGGCATGGCAGTAAATGCTGGTAAAACTAAAATATTACTTATCTCCACATGGCAAAAAAAACCCCGACAAATCTTGATACTGATGAACTATATCTGACATGGAATACAAATTTGCAAATGGTATGTCACGATAGACTGTACTTTGTGTTTTCGTAGATAATAACCTATCATGGACTGAACATATTAAACATGTCAGACATTTTCTCCCTGAAAGGCACAGAAAACTATATTTTAAGTTACATACAACCCTATTTAGTCTACTGTAATACAGTATGGGGTAATTCAAATGATAAAAACATAGCAAATATGCTGTGATGTATTTGACCATAAAACTGACACAATTTTTGTGGGATCAAGCAGGGTACAATTGTTCTTGTGTTAGTTCTACTTCTTTTTTTAAAATTCGCCTACCAGTGACACATGACCTATCTCGTCAGTGTGTGAAGAGCTACTGAAGCCAATTTGAAGTAAACATGGCAAGAAAATAAGTCTAGCCAATGAAATCATTTATCATGATTGGTGCATTGTTTTGCTTGAAGACCGTGGTAAAATTATGCCTACGCTCTTGTACTGTTACCACTGCAGTGCAGACAGACTGGAATGTGAATACAATCACTTGTATACTTGACCATTTCTTTTTACCACATTAAATAATGAATGGTCACACAGTATTGGTTATGTTTTGAAACTGACAATTTCTTTTTATCTCACTTAAACATTTTGACATACACACTCACATCAGTAGAGTTAGATGTGCTACATTATTGAATGGCATGTTTTTGTTTTGAAACTTGTGAATCTTTCGTCTGTAAAAAGTAAAGAAGCTAAAGTTCAGTGAACCTCAAGGATAATGATACCAGCTGTGTATCTATTGATGCATGTATTTACTTAAGAAAAAGAATTATGACCTCTAAAACACAGATATAATGCAAGCATGATTAGAATGAACACAATAAAAGCTAAATGTAGTAACAAATGGCATGTTTTCCTTCATATCCACGTAACTTGAATCTTCTTTCAAGACAAACTTGGTAGTCTTTTGTAGAGCTTGAAATAAGAAAACTGAACAAAACTTAAGCACTTTGCTATAGATATTTTTAGTAACAGACTAAACAGCAAAAATACCATTAAAGCAATAAAAAAAATCTAACATCTACAAAAAAATACATTTTCTCGTGACACTGGTAAAGTGTCATAAAACTAAAGTCACATAACTTTATATGGTTTGTAAGCATTTTGACTTCAGAAAATGTGAAGTATCCCAAACCATTATCATAAACAGAAAAAAATATAGTGGTGTGATAGTTGTTGTTTAGATAAAACCAGTAAACTTTAAAACACTCTTGTTCAGTCTTTGTTTTGGTCTTACTAGAGATCACCTTTGTAGCTGTAGAACCAAGGAATATCATCACTGCTGTCAAAGATAAGTTCTTTAAGAAAGGAGTTTACAATGTTGTTTGAAAAACACTACCAGCATGCGAGCTCCAAAGGCATAGCTAGAGTGTTTGGCGCCCGGGAACAATATTCATCCCCCCCCACCTCAACTCTGAAACCCATTATTTTCATCAATAAAATCACCATTACCCATTACAACCTATTTCAAAGCCCATTTTGGCGCCCCCACTAGTATGGCGCCTGGGGACATATGTACCCCCGTCCCCCCCACCCGTAGCTACGCCTCTGGTGAGCTCTTTACATTTCACGGTTTAGGTGTAAATCTTTGTTCTCAATTTTCTGGAAGTGCATTTTTGTGTCTATCAAATGTCAATCATTTTAGGAAACAAACAAATTTCTTTTGGGACTAATGAGGTCTCTTTGTTTTGGGACAGAAGTGGAGGACATTGATTAAGGCTCATGTTGTCTTCAACTGGATTAGAGGTAACACTTCAGCTCTTCAGTTTGAGTGGGTATGGATGTTTGTGTGTGTGTGTACATGTGTTGTGTAATTTTGTTTGTGTGCGTGCACATTTGTGTGAGGGGGGTGTCTGTGTTTGTGTACATGCACATACATATGTGTGTATTTTTGTTTCTCCCTATAAAACTCCTTATGTCTCTATCTAATTCATTTCAAACATCTACCTGCCTACAGTAGTGCATATTGAGGTCAGCCACTTGCAACATTGTTGCCTGTCCAGAATCAAATGTCATTTAAGCTAGAAATGAGTTTTCGTGACGAAAAAATATGTAAGCGGAAATTACTTAGAAACAATGACAGAAATCAGTTCAGCGTTTGAATTCATGGAGATGGAATTTAGAGTTGGAATTTCTATAGAACAGTTATTTATCCCAAAAGACCAGGAAATCGACATTAAATACAAATGAGAAAACGATGAATGCAAAATAATATAATACATTATAGTTTAATGATGAAATTCAAATTATAATTAATTAATCAACAGAAGGAAACCAGGAAACTCTACTAAATCTACTAAATCCGAATCCAACAAACATGGACTTTTTTGTGATGATGGAAAGAAATTAAAATGTTTGGGTTTATTTCAATTTTCAAAGACTTTTAACAACCTCAGGGTAATCTGCTAAATTGTGCAACCTCATTTTTCCAAATGGTCAAAGACCTTCAAAGATAATAAGAACCCCGCAAGAAATGACCTAGAGAGGAAGAAATACTTGAAACTACAAAAAAAAAACAAAGCTAGAGACAGGAATGATATGTCTTGAGGGCCACAACAAATTCCTACAGAACATGATGAAGAAGTACAAGCAAACAAACATTTTTATACTTATAAGACAAGCCTGTCTAGCAGACAACAATGAAAATACAGATATTTTACTGGACTACCATGGACAAGGATCGCAAGCAAAGCAACTGGCAATGAATGCAGCTAGACTTGTATGTAGCGGCAACCACAGACATTATAAAGAAATATTCATGGATGAGACAACTGAAGAAAACTAAAAGAAACACTATGTGACAGCTTAAACACCAGAAGAAATTTAAACGTTTCAATGAGTGGAATGATAAGAAAAAGAATGCTTTCAAGAGTCAACTGGGTTAGTGTGTTTATTTTGTGTTATTTCTAAGAAAGTACCGAAGTTGAACACATTGATGTGTTACAATTCAGCCATCACTGGCAAAATCTTTCGAATGGACCCAGTATTGTTGTTGACACAATATGCTGGATACAGTGCTAATGATTCACGCCTTTTTTGCTTTGCTGAATTAGCACAGTTCAAAGTTGATTTGATAAACAAACTCCATTTTAACCAGGACACTTTGGATATATACAAGCAACTTGGTGAAGGGAATGATTGCACATTCCCCATCAAGAATAGTGAGTTAGGACCGGCTGATTCTGAACCCATTATAATTACCGACATTGAGGAACCATGAACTGCATGTCCAGAAGGCAAAGAAGCCATGCAATAAAGGAGCTTTATGTTCAACTTCCAAGGCAAGAGTGATGCTTTGAATAATCACCAGCTGAAAAATCACAACAAAGGAGCCAATCCATAATGGTTGAAGGGGTGTTTCTTGGTTATTAAGGAATGCTTAGTAGACAAGAATATGCCAGGTCTAATGGACAAAGCAAGTCAAAATGACTTTACAGATTGGATTAAGAAAACAATGAACGAATTTCTACTATTGGTTGAACCAAAGGTTTCTGAAAATGACTTCACAGATCCAGATCTTGAGCTTATAGGTGAGTCTGGAACTCTAATTTACTATCCCACATTATCAGTTACACTGGTACTGCCAATAAGTCCAGTAGCACAACCTGTGGGTGTTACTAACTGGACAAATTACACTTGTGTGAAACCTGGAGTATATTAGGTGAATATGCATGTATAAATGATATTCATAATACCTTGTGTGACAAGTACAGACTGACTGGAGAGTGTACATGTTCAAATGAGATATAAGGTGAATGTAATGGAGAAGCAAATTGTCAATTGTGCAGTATATACAAAGATATGATTGTAGAGTGAAGAGCCAGAAGGAAAGGGAGAAATTATTGAAAATTTTGCTGGATCCTTTTTTACATGTTGCAAATTATTGAAAAAAACTTTGATTTACACATTTAAACATCATCTGACTTTAAATGAGACATCTTCTAGTGACACCTTGTAGAATACTGCATAGATTACGTCTCAGTTCCAGATTTTTCTTTGTTTCGATCTAGTGTAGATTTAGCCACAGCAATGGTCAAGGTCTAACCATTTTTTTGGTAATGAAATTTTCATCCAAGTTCTTTTCAATAATAAGAATATCACCTCTTCACTGATCAATGCCAATCTTTCCATCGTTTATATCAAAAGACATAGCAGTCATTGTTAATGCAATTTCATTGAACAGGCCAAACACGTTTAACTAAGCTGGACAGCACTGGTGGTAGTGGTCGATCTTGTTAATCCTGCCTTCCTGAATATTACATTGTTAATTCAGTCTCTATCCCTAACCAGAAGATAAGCAATATAGCGTTCCTACTAAAACAAAACAGTAAGGATCTTTTCTATCGCACTTGCGACATATAAAGCAGGACGGTCTTCAGTCTGATCATAATTGTTGACTTGTCCATATATGAAGACGTGTTCAAGACTAGCAAATCTGAATGAAGCCAATGTCAGGTAAAGTCTCATACCTAAGCCAGATGAGAATGTCAGAATGTTGAAAGTGGCCCAAGACCTGGTAGAAGAGATGTTTAAAGATGAAAGCAAGAAGAATGGATGGAGAAGTACAGACTTCAGAAACAGGAACAGCAGAAGTCTGACAGGTTTTTATGATTGCCGTGTGGACAAAAAAAAAAATAAGAGTTCTCCTCCTTCCAAACAAGCAGACCATATAATATGGGAAAGCATGCAGTGAGATGGGGAATCAATCTTAGACAATAAAGATTCCCATAAGCCTGTTAACAAAACAGCCCATTTGCAGGACTACCCCCAACATTATAGAAATAAGATACTAGTCAAATTACCAAACTATTTGTCTGTCTTTGTGTTTGTTTGTTAGAAAATAGAAGTGTCATTTGTATGTGGTTATATATGTTTGTTTTCTTTCCTTAACAAAAACTGTTCCCTTGAAAATGCACCCTTTATGGAAGTGTGTGTATGTGTTTGCATACGTTTGTATGTGTGATTGCATGTGTATGTGTTGTTGTTTTTTTCCTTAGCAAAAAACATATTCCATAACAAAAAAAATTTTCGTAGGTGTGTATGTGTGTGGGTTCATGTACATTTGTATGTAAAATTATTTTCCCCTTAAGAAACACACTAGTCAATTTATGTTCATCATACTATGTGTATTTGTTTATTTGTCTATGTCCATCAAGTTATATATCACACCCTCACCAGGCAATGTTTGCATTTTCACTGGTAGAGCAGAGCCATAGGGGTGAGAATGCAAGAATCTTAAGGAATAGTAAACCTTCTGAAAGACAAAAAGTATATTGATCGTACCAGTGAAAGAGAACTGTATTCAAGGTTTCTATCGCAGTCCAGCCAACTGAAACAGAGGCCAACAGAACTTGAAACATGTCCCTCTGCTTGTATGAGATTTTGAATTTATTTTTATAAAATTACAGAGTAAGTAAAGTCTGACTTAATTTTGTCGAAAAGCATTGATATGGGCTGCCATGTGTGAGATATTCCCAAAAATATAATTTATAGTTCCAATGTTAATCGACATCAAAACATGCTACACATTGCTGTTATTTGGGCAATAAGAACTTAACCCCCAAAACATAAATATCAGGGTCGATGTCTTACATTGTAGGACTAGTCTATAGACAGATGGACATGTGGCTATGACAGCAACATCCCTTCAGCATTTGTGACCGAGCATACAAAGTCATGTACATTTTATAAACTGAAAGTTTAAAATCGTACCTGGAGGTCTTCTAACAGACTCTGACATTTCTCTCTGACATCTGGAAATGGGCAGTCAAAGGACAGACGGAGGAAATCAGGTATGTGTTCTTGGAGTAGAGTCAGCTTCAGGCTGTGAATGCTGTCACTTGAAAGAAACGGACTACCATAACCGTTTATCCAAGAGTCAACAGTCTGAATGATGTTCTCAAATTCATGACTTCTCACATTTGCATCTCTATTTGTGAGACAGTGAACGAACATAAGCGATTCTTCACTTCTTAGCACAGCCCTGGCCATGTTTATGTGAAATTTCCCCCAGTGGAACCTCGCTAATAATCTGTCAAAGCTTTTGTAACCTGTGGACGAATAAAATAGTACTCTAAATTGTTTATATTAGTAAAATACTTAGTAACATTATGCTGATATCATCAAACTGGTATACTGGGTCCATAAAAATGTGAGAAATACGCCAGACTGAATAAGCAAAATTCGGTCAGGGTTAACAAAAAACAGCTGATTGCTACCGTGTCATAATGACCATATACACCCAAACCGCAAACTCTTTTATCACAGTCACATCGACTCACCCTAAATATTCTTTTCTACATGCCTATGAAAAATATAAAAGTACTTGCAATATTCGAACCTGACACTTGATTAAGCATCCAAAGAAACCAGATTTATTCAGCCTCATACGGTTTTAGCACCCACCGGAAGATAACGCAATCTCAGCATGCAACCGGAATAACCTCTCCCTTTGCCGTGAACAAACGTCTTAGCAGAAAAGATAGAAGTACTCAGAATATGTCATGCTTGAGCAGGGGTGTCAAACTCAACCACTCAGCGGGCCAAAACTCAAATCACACGTAAGGTTGCGGGCCGAACAGGATAAACATTCAATAAGCGGAAAATTAAACCTTTTTAAAAAATTAACATCAATTAAAACAGAAAAAAGTTTTAATAATAAAAAATCATTGGCATACCCATTTTCGTTCTTATGCCAATTTGTCAAAGCTGGATGTTTGACATCTTTTCTTGGCTACAAGTTCGTTTATGTTGGGAGTAATGTTCTGTATCATTGAGATTCTCATGATGGACTGCAAGTGTTCATCATTGAGACGACTCCTGTGTGATGTTTTGTTAATCTTCATCACAGAAAACAGCTGTTCACACAGATATGTGTTACCAAACATGCTCAAGGTTCGAGCCGCATGTAGACGAAGCTTTGGCATCTCTTCAGGAATGAAACGAGTGAACTGTGCAGGCCCCACAGTGTCGTACTTTGCCCTTAGTGTCCCATTACACCGCAGCTCTATTAGCTCCATCTGCAAATTTACAGGTGCAGTTTCAACGTATATGGCAAATGAGTTACGAAACAACTCGAAATTTCTTTTCTGTGCTTCAAAGTCACTAAAGCGCCGTGCGAACTCGGCGCGAAGTAAGCTAAGTTTTTCAGCAAAGTGTGCATTGGGAAACACCATAGCGTTGACTTGGTTCAACATTGGTTGGCAACAAGAAAAGTGAGACAAGTTGCATTGGTGCATTTGTGTCTCCCATAAGCGCAGCTTCACTTGAAATGCCTTCACTGCATCATGCATATCAGTGATCAAGTGGTCCCATCCCTGGAACTGCAGTTTCAAGTCGTTGAGATGAGTGGTTATGTCGGACAGAAACGCCAACTCACATTTCCACTTTTTATCCCGAAAAACTGTGGAGTCTTTTCCTTTTCTGTCTATGAATTGACAGATTTCCTCGATTAGTTGGAAAAATCTACTAAGAACTTTTCCCCGACTTAGCCACCGCACCTCTGTATGATAAGGCATATCACCGAACTCGGAGTATATTTCCTGCAAAAAAGACTGAAATTGGCGGTGATTTAAACCTTTGAATCTGATAAAGTTGACGGTTTGTGTTACAGTGCTCATTACACCTTCCATGTTGAGGACTTTACCACACAGCGATCCTTAGTATATGATGCAGTGCTATCAATTCACCAGTACAGTTCTCCTGCATCTTTAACCGCATCCTTCCAACTAGTCCACTTTTTTCGCCGCACATCGCCGGTGCTCCATCTGTTGTAAGTCCAACAAGTTTGTCCCAAGGCAGGTTCATGTTGGTTAAACTTTGACATACGTTGTCAAAAAATGTCTTTTCCTGTCGTTGTCCCATGCATGGATTTCACGTCCAATATTTCTTCTGTAACATTTAAACTGGAGTCCACTCCACGGATGAAGATGGCGAGCTGTGCAGTGTCAGTTGTGTCATTACTTTCATCGACAGCAGGGGAGAATGCAACAAAGTCTTTGCCTTTTTCGATCAGCTGTGTTTTCACATCAGTGGCCATCTCACAAACCCGATCAGCAACCGTATTTCTGCTAAGGCTTACATTTGCAAACATCTGCTTTTTGTCTGAACACAAGACGTCACACACTTTCATCATGCAGCGCTTCAGAAACTCTCCTTCTGTAAATGGTCGGCCTGAGTTTGCGATCTCCTCCGCCACAATAAAACTTGCTTTCACAGCAGCTTCAGTTTGTGATTTTGCTTTGGTGAAAAACGTCTGCTGTGATGTTAGATTCCTCTTCAATTCTTCTACCTTCTGTAGCTTCTGCTCTGCAATTAGGCTTTTTAACTTGTCTTGATGTTTAGTCTCGTACTTCGTAGTGCCGTCTCAGATTATATTCCTTGATCACAGCCACATTATCTCCACAAATTAGACACACAGGTTTACCGCCAATATCAGTAAACATATTCAGCCTCCCAGCGGCTTTGAAATCTCCACAAATTAGACACACAGGTTTACCGCCAATATCAGTAAACATATATTCAGCCTCCCAGCGGCTTTGAAAGGATATGTTTTCAGAATCAAATTTTCTCTTGGCCATTTTAAGGCTTGCTTTGATTTAAAAAAGATTGTGCTTCTACCGACAGACGCTTGATTGATATCACGTTAGCCGTAGCGGGAAAAGGTGATGTAATATCCGGGCACTACACTACTTTCATTTCTTATGCGCCAATCCAAAACGAGCAACTGAATGTTGCTAGGTTACTGTAACGACGAACATCCACTCACTACACAACTTTTATTTTCGCTTATTCTGATCGAAGCGAGAACGCTCTCGGGTAGCCTATGGTTCGGCATGGATGCTAATTAGGGAATTTGATTTGCACTTTATATCGCAGGGCCATTAAAAATATTTTTGCCTAAAATTCTCTCCCGGGTCGGATATAATTGTACGCCGGTCAAGACCTCTCGGGCCTGATATAATTGTACGCCGGGCCTGATGTTGCCCGCGGGCCTTGATTTTGACACATATGTGCTTGGGGATGGAATGATGAGGCCTAAATGGCTATACTTTCTGTCGTGAACATTGAGGTGGGATTTTTCGATCAACGTTTTATGAGAAGAAGAGTTAACACAGCGGCTCTTTACAAAGAAAGTTGAGAGTCGACGTCAAAGAATAGAGGACTAATAGGTCTAACCTGTAACAATATAACACAGGAGTCTGACATTTTATCAAAAAAGTACGGCGAAATCTCTGACAACAAGGAATCACCTTGTTGGTAATATAAATGAACATTTATATTACCGATACGTATTACTAATATCAGTACCCTACTCTTACCTCGTTGAGAACCACAAATCAAGTTTAGCTAACCTACAAGGTGATTCATTTTGTCAGAGATATCGCCGTACTGTATTGATAAAACCTCAGACACCTGTGCAATACAGTATAACAGGTTCAACCTCCCAGCCTTCTATCCACTGATGTAGACCTTCTGTGTAATGAGCCCCTGTGGATTTAGGGTTGCCATTAAAAATGACAATGCCATTTGTCCTCTCTTTCACGGACATGTATTTCTTTTCTGACCTTAAATCTCTTTAAGTATATTTACAGTGTCACCACCTCTCAGAAGCGTCCTCTTTTTTAAAACTTCAGATATACTAACCCTAATAGAACGAGCTTTTTGAATTAATTTGTTGTTTTTACAATGGTGGTTGAACAGTGATTATAATATTAATGAATATGCCTTTACGAAATCACTCTTAGTAATTTGACACTGTATTCCCTGAAGTGAGTTTCATTTCACAAGGGACATAAATCTTTGCTTTGTCTTATCGTGACAGGTCAAATCAGGAGTCACAACAGGCTCCTATTATGGTATAGGTCGCATATAGGAGTCACGGTACTAATTCAACTCCCACAGTAAATATATGGAAAATATTAAAAATTCATTAACTTAAAATGTCTGGTAACTAATGATCAGACCGATATTTATCCATGCACAACTATCCTTGGCGCAAGCTTCTTTGTGGATACTTATGAGCCACTGCATTTGTTTTTATGAAACACATTATTGATTCTGCACCAAATGAATCAGATGCTACTTTCATTTTGAGTACTCCTAAGTCAAGCCTGTAAAAAATGCTAAAACTGCATAAATAGAATATTGTCTATATTTTAAAAAAAATTACATATACGATAAGCTCTCTAAAGTTATTTTTACTAATACATTTTGTCCAGCACACACTTAATCCTACAATGTAAGGCGTATCACATGTTGTTCATGTTTTGTTAGCACCATAACAAAATTGTCTTACGTTGTAGGACTAACTACACACTTTAAAGAAATGTAGTGCCTGTTTATTAAAATCTCCTATGTGACAAAATGTTAGTAGATATTGCAAATTGCTACATGTTATGTGATATACATGTCCACATTTATCATTACTGCCTTAAGCAGTTCGCTTTTTTTTGCAGACATTTTCAATATTTTTGTTGTTGTTGTTGTTATTATTATTATTATTATTATTATTATTGATAGAGATATACTTTTAAAATTATGTTTTCATTGGAATATATTGTGTAACATTTTTAATGTTTGAATACTGATGATAATATTAATGGGTATATGGAATAATGTTTAATAATTGTCAATTGTACAAAAATATTAAATTATTGTACACACAAAGAAGTTATTTTCTTTTTACTTTTGTTTGCACCTAAATATCATATGCCATTAATTATCTTTATCAAATATCTGTATGTTAATCTTACAAGTACATAGGTATGTACATTTGAAAAATAATTAGGGTTAGAATGCAGATATTGTTGATATGTCCAAATATAGCTAGAAGAGAAAATGGAGCTATATATATATGTCCATTGGTTTAATGTGTGGGTCTCCATAAGAGCTAAGAGCTAACTGCCATTTTGAAGTGACCAATACTCATTTGTCTAATATCCAAGATATATGTGTGTGTGTGTGTATTAATATAGTATCCGATATCAAGTTAGTTCCTACCAAACAATTTACCACTCTGGTAGCCTAGCGATTAGAGCGTCTGTCTCAGAAGCGGGAGTTCGTGGGTTTGATCCCCGGCTAAGTCAACCAGAGACTTACAAAAATGGTACTAACAGTTGCCCCGCTAGGCGCACATCATTAGGATGACATTGTTTGGACTGGTTGGCCTGGTGTCAGCATAATGTGACTAGGTGGGACATCATGCTACATGTCTGTGGCATGATGCCCCAGTCACAGTGCTATACAGCACAATAAACTGCCACACTGCAGACATCATAGCGATATGACAGATTTTTTTTTTAAAGCTTTGTTTAAAATCTTAATCAGACACACACATGTACACACACCAAACAATTTCTTAGTAGTGACCAATACCGGGTTATTAACTTTCCAACACTATTTTTCTGCTATCCAACACCTCACACATTCCATCCAACATGAAAAACAATTACAGTGACAAATATCCACACCTCCTAAGCAAAAGTAGGATATAAAATTGGGGAATTAACTCACACACACTATCATACACAAACAAGGGTAGGGGTGCTTGCACATAGTATGCTCACAAATATACTTAAATACAATCACACAAGAGGGTTTGGTTTAGGTTCTTCTTTTTATGTAAGTCATATATGCAAACATAAAATACAGAGATTGCCAATGATTGAACAGTATATATCAGCTTTTAAGCAAATTTGGTGGCCCTGAAAAGAGCTGTCCCTTTCAACATTCAACATTAGTGGCTGCACCTACTGGGCCTGGCTTCATCTACAACACATCATTGTTACCATCCATCTTTATCCCATGGATTGATGGATACAGTGAGACTGTCTCAATCTCCCAATCCTCTTCAGGAAGCAGGGGTTGTTCTAGCTTTTGCTGTTGCAATGGCTCCTCTTTCCTATTTCTTTCATCCTAAGGCCATAATCTCAAAATGGGAGCATTGAGCAGATGAAACAGATTAGAAGTATGTGACACCCAAGTTACAATGGAAATTTAACATTTGGCAGTCATTAAAAATATGATATTGCATGGGAATTTAATATATGAATGGCATTGGTGAATAATGTAAATTTAACATGAGAATCACATGGGGGCAGGGCTTTGGGATTTAGCATTAGGCCACCATTGTAAAATACTTTTGTAAATGAATGTTAAGTGTTGCACACATTATATACAGATTGCACTCATTCTCTCTAAACAGATTAGTGTCTCCTTGTGTTTTTTTTTTTTAAATAAAGACTTTGACTTCTGCTGATTGCAGTGATCATAAACCCTTGGAAATTAACTTGAAGAGACAGTAGTACCTAATTGCTCCTGTTAATAGTGGTCCATTTAAGCCATCGTGGTGTAATATGAGTAGAAGGGAAAATATATAATGAAAATAGAGAGAAACATAGAGAGGGAAACATGGATTATTGACGTAACGGAATTTGTCGATCAAAGCTTAATACATTTGGTAAATTTTCTTTCTTCATATCAAATTTATTTCTTTGCCCAGGTTCAACGTATAATTGAAATGTTGACCTCCAGAAATTAAAGAGACATGTGTTGTTAGATATTCATTCATCCTGAGACACATTTTAAAAGCTTTAAAATATTGACTTTTGGACTTTAAAAAAACAACAGATAAGTGATCAAAGAAGATTTTAATATAATTCCTAGTACCAGTACATAGCTTCATAATAACACTATGAGACAACTATTCATAATAACACTATGAGACAACTATTCATAATAACACTATGAGACAACTATTCATAATAACACTATGAGACAACTATTCATAATAACACTATGAGACAACTATTCATAATAACACTATGAGACAACTATTCATAATAACACTATGAGACAACTATTCATAATAACACTATGAGACAACTATTCATAATAACACAATGAGACAACTATTCATAATAACACTATGAGACAACTATTCATAATAACACTATGAGACAACTATTCATAATAACACTATGAGACAACTATTCATAATAATACTGTGAGACAACTATTCATAATAACACTATGAGACAACTATTCATAATAACACTATGAGACAACTATTCATAATAACACTATGAGACAACTATTCATAATAATACTATGAGACAACTATTCATAATAACACTATGAGACAACTATTCATAATAACACTATGAGACAGCTATTCATAATAACACTATGAGACAACTATTCATAATAACACTATGAGACAACTATTCATAATAACACTATGAGACAACTATTCATAATAACACTATGAGACAACTATTCATAATAACACTATGAGACAACTATTCATAATAACACTATGAGACAACTATTCATAATAACACAATGAGACAACTATTCATAATAACACTATGAGACAACTATTCATAATAACACTATGAGACAACTATTCATAATAACACTATGAGACAACTATTCATAATAATACTGTGAGACAACTATTCATAATAACACTATGAGACAACTATTCATAATAACACTATGAGACAACTATTCATAATAACACTATGAGACAACTATTCATAATAATACTATGAGACAACTATTCATAATAACACTATGAGACAACTATTCATAATAACACTATGAGACAACTATTCATAATAACACTATGAGACAACTATTTACAAGTGTTTTTCAATTATACTTTATAATTAACACAGTTATTATTAAATAAACTCAAAATGACTACAAAATATATTTTTATATAATAATTATTGTTTCTCAAATATAAACAACAATGAACTTCTCATAAGAAAACGTATTGCAATGTTGAGACACATAAGTGTACAACTAATAATATCAAGTGGGGTATGGATTTGGTCAGTTTTTCTTACCTAGATTGTAAGAAAGTTATAAGTTGATGCCTTATTTAATGAATAACAATATTACTTTTTTTACATTTAGTTACATATATTACCCCGTCTACATAACACTGATGACAGGAGAAAGGAATGCCAAACACCTGCTTAACCAAGTGTAATTGAAATAATAAAGCTAATAAAAGGCGCCATAGTTATTATTTAACTGAATGTTGTTACCATTACATGCAGAAAATACAAATGCATATGAATGTCTTTTTAGTTTTTCTTCACATTTATAAAATGCATATATTGACCGATTACTAACTAGAAAAAATAAACATTAATATTTTTTGGTTTCATTTAAGATTCTAATATGTAAATATGTATTCAAACAGGCAAGACACAAAACACACTATATACAGGATTTATGCACAGATTTTAATTTAAACTTGTTACTTAAAATACCATTAGACCATAACTACAAACACGGAAGGAAGTCGCAGATGTTTTTATCGATATTATGGTCTCAACATGCCCTTTTAAATTTATGTTTATAATATAGTATAGAGAGCATAAATTATCACATATTAGTTGAATCGTCCCCGCTGATGTAGCGGTCTAAAACAACCCGACTAAATTGTCTCAAGCCAAACTGGTGGTGTGCCGAAATAACCTGTAACATTTATATCGCCATGCATCTTCTGCTGACTTAAGACGTTTATTTTTAATACCTGTCATTCATTTGTAAATTTTGGAAAAATAAATATTCACGTGAAAGCTATTTGGAGTCATATCACAATTATTTTCCTATATAGTCTGTATGTTTCCTTGTAAGTAATGATCTTTCCATTGTGTGCAGATCCTAATGAATCATAAGTCAATCGAAAGTATAATCAGAAATAAATTGACGATGAAGTTCTTGTCACAGGTTATCCGACATGTTTTGAGAGGCTGGACTGTAGATAAAACCTTGTTCAGTGGGTCACATAGTTCACATCCAGATCAGCAACAGTGCCTTGTTACTTATTTTTTCACTGTCGTCTAAATACACACAGACTGCCATAACATATTGCCTCTGTTATAAGCAACAAACGATTACTTTTAAACTAACACTAAGAATAATAAAATCCAACTCGCCACCAATCTGGAAGGAAAAAAAAAGGGAGGGGGTGCACTTCGAATGGACCGAAATTTGTATGTACAGGCCCAGAAGTAATAATTGTGACCCGAGTCAATGGCATTTGAACCAGTTTGCCGAGATCGCATCTGTAGCGCCAAACATGGTAGCCATCCATTTCACGGCGAATGCAATATGGATCAGTTGACAGTACAAAGTCTCGTGCGCCATGGCCGTTCCTCTAATAGGCATCATATTAAACACTGTACATCTCTGTAATGCACACATATTAAGGTACCATAAAATACTACTAAAGTTTTACAACCATACTGTAGTGCCTACTATCCATGCACCCCCAAAAATAATGGTTTTCCATAACAGGTTAGGGTGTAGGTTCTGTCAAAGGTGGCTCTTCTTTTTAAAACTTTTTCTCAATTAATTCTCGTTTGGTACTAAAAATTGACCTTTCCTAGTGGAGTGTAAACAATTTCAAATTCTTTTTTTCTTTTTTGCGCATTAATTGGGGCATTATGCCGCAGACATATAGCATGATGTCCCACCCAGTCACACTATCCTAACACCATGCCGACCAGTTCTAGCACTAACCTCTTAATGCTGAGCATATATGGAAGCAGCTGTTAGTACCATTAAGTCTTTGGTATGACTTGGCTGAGGTTCGAACCCGCAACATTCCGTATCCGAGAGGGTTGCTCCAGCCACTGAGGTCACTTCGTACTTTAAAAAAAAATGCTTAACAAAGTAACATTATTACAGCTTTACCACGCGTTTCAATAACGTGAACATCGGTTCTGTTTAAAAGAGGTGGACTTCAACTGATGTACTCCAGTCATCGACTGGTATATCGTCAAATATTTTTTTAACAATCTGGAGTGAACTTGCTGAACATTATATTCACTGTTTACACAAAAGTCTTTTAATATCAGTGCAATAATGTTATACATAATTGTTATTGCATTATTTCTGAGTGCACATTGCGAAATGCCAAATTTTCAGTCGATTTATTAATAAACCAGTAGTTGTGGCCATATAGCCATTAGTTAGATTTACGAGACACGTCGTGCAAGAGAGAGGTGGATGTAGAGTCTAGGCGACCGTTGTACTAATAAAACGTTGTTTACACAGAGCCAGGGCTGACTGCTGGTTACCTTTTAAAGTTTCATTTTATCACGAAAATGTCAGAATTGAGGAAATACAGAGATTCTGTTACTTAAAACCAAGGCATGTCATATTGACCATGACGTAAGCGACTTTTAGAGGAAAGCAGGGGAAAATACATTTGATTCTGATTGGTCACAGTTAAATAAGGGGTGTGTTTTCACACGAAAATCTTAGAACATAATATCGCACTAGCTAAATTAGAATTTAGTCTCAATTTTTTTTCCTGTGAGAGGACAGATGTAGAATTATTTAGTAAGACTCCGAATGATATATGAGAGAAATACATTCGTACGTTAAACCGTAGTCCAGGGTAAAACCGCCAAAAACAACGGTTGAGTGACACACCAAAACACAAAGGAAGAAAACAGCTTTTTGGGGGAAAACGTGTAGTACGGGAATAACGAAGTACACGTTGGAAAATGAATTGAGAGGAGGAAATCGCAGTGTATGCATAATACAGTGGACAAGTCCGGATTCAAGCGAAACATCCATGAGGGCAGATTATCTAGAGAGAAAGGGACTTCTAGAACCACATTGGAGGGAACAGTGAACGTGAACCGAGACATAGCAGGTTATGAAATTTGAACAAAGCACTGACTTCGATTGTACCACTCGATCCTATGATGATTTTTAACTATCAGTAATAGAACGGCTAATTTTTTTAATTCTATTTCAAATCGTATTGTAATTCGGAGAAAGTTTATTTCTAAACCGCGTGTATTCCTAATGAAAGGAAATTTCATGATTGTGTATGTATTTGATTAAACTGTTTATTTATATATACAGGGGCTCGGAGTTGATTTGTTCAATATACCCGCTCAGGTTACCATATACATTCTCTTACTCGAACCGGGCAATTATACAGAGGGCGGTCATCTCTTTGATAACGAGTATCAAAAGGGAGTTGGTTAGAGTTATTATTATATGTTGTACAATACCCATTGACAAAGTGGGACGTAACATTTATCCTTTGACAAGTGGGGCTTGTACAATATTATACGAATAACGCTCATAACCTGCGGAGAACCTGACACACATATAGGATTACATTTAGGTCCAGCTCCAAGTTCAGCAACTTTGTCGCTGACAATTTTATCGGATTCTATCGTCGAGATTGCGTAACACCTGTTGGCTTTGGCGGGATATTGATTAGCATTGCGGGCCTTAGGCAGACTGGACCAATTTTTCCTCCTGCGTTGACAAGTACAATACGCGTTATTAATTTTGTAACGTATATCTATAGAGAGAATGTTCAGTATCATATAAAACTTGTTGAAAAGTTTATTTTGATATGCCGTCCCCACGGAGAACTCCGTACGTAGATTCAGGGAGCGCCACCAAAATGATCAAAATTAGGCTCCGCTTTTGCTAAGGCCATTCCTGTTTTTAGCTATCTTGGTCATCATTCGTTCAGCTGCTGCGTTTGGACCTATTTGACTGATAATTTGCTGAAGCATCTTTCTTTGCCTCTATTAAATCCGTTACCATTAATCCACCAGGGCAGATTATTTATAGAAACCAATGCAATCAGGAATACGGCTTCGGTGGCCTAAATGGTCAGAGCGTTGGATGCAGGAGGTATGGAGTTCAAATCCTAAAGAATCGTATAAAAAACTTATAAATATGGTACAAGTAACTTCCTTGCGTGGCTCGTAGTATTCAAAGATTAGTGTCAGGATGGCCGGTCTGGTGTCAGAATAATGTCACTGGATAGCATAATGATGCTACAAGCTAAATTTTTTAAGGTTGCGTTAAAAATGTAAATCACACACCGCGCGCGTACACTCGCTATCATGGAAAACTTAGCGACCTTACCGGGCAACGATGAAAAAAACCCCATTAAAAATGGTGATTAAACACAAAAAAAATTTCTCGTTTAGCATTGTTGCTTCATTGTTTATGCTTGCGAATTAGATTATTTTTTCTGCTCACAGGCACATTAAAAACGAGCACCGGTAAAAATAAGATTGAAATCATAGGTAATCCTTTCGTTATTCCAATCAAAGCCGCGATCAATTTGATACGTCAATGCCACTATTATCTCAAATAGATGATACATGTTATTGATTAGATAAGATAAAACGGAGCTGGTTTTATGACCATTAAACAAAACTCGGAGGAGTATTTAGTGAGACACTGTAGGTGACATGACGCTCTGATCCCGCGGCGCTCTGAGATCCTTGCGCGATAGAGCAGTTCATGAGTAAGCTATTTATCAATGTTGTTTACATTGACATTAAAATTTCCGTCGTGCACACCGTCGTTAACACAGTCGATGTTTAATATGGCACTGGAATCAAAACCCAATATCGTCTTGAGACTCTTAGGCGTCTTACAATCAATCTCATATCTGCCGGTTAGCGTAATTCTGGTTTTTAATGTGGAGTAATTTTGTTCTATCTTAATATTTTCTGACACATGCCCGCTATTTAGGCAGCAATATCAACAACATTTGCACCGTGTATTAACGAAACAGTGACATATTAATTGTTGACAATTGATGTAAACGCACTGTTAGCAGGCAGTTACAGCTGTATGGAAAGTGTTCCATATTTCAGTAGAAATCTACAGGTGTATAATACCGCTTTGTATATGTGTTGCTGGTACCAAAGCCAGATTTAGAGTTAAAAATCAGTATTGTATCCGCAGCAAATGGCATGATTATATAGCAGTGGTTGATATAAAATGTAGATCTTTACACAGATGATTAATAAAAACTCTTTCTACAGCAAATCATATTGCAAAACCTTATTAACGCAATCGTTTTAAGAACTCCAGATAAAACAAAGTCTCCACTATCTCGTTATCGATTTCGATACCATCATTGACAGGATTTTTACTTAACTCATGCCACTAAGTCAGCCGTATTGGAATAATATTTTTTACATAATCCTGTTTTCATTTGTAGTCACTTATCAAATATACTTTAAAATTCTATCACCTTTTATTTTAAAATTGGTCGTGTGAATTAATTTTAACTTCATTATATTTTCAGGATTATAGTTCTGTTTTAAAACAGACGACTTTTACGTATTTGTTGACGATGATAGACAAATCGGTCTTGCGGTGAAGTTACCTTGCTAACTGACATTATCATATATATATTAGATAGTTTGCCTAGTCTTGGATGAAATAAATTTCATCAAAGCAGCGACGAAACATTTTAGGTATGTCTTGAGCGTCTCCATGAAACATCGTAAAATCGTGTTTACCATACTTAATAGTGTGACACCATTAATTCAAAGCCATATGCGTGACCACGCGCTATAGAATCTAAGTTGCGATTGTTCAATCGGGAAAATAAAACAAGCAACCAGCGTTACGCCTGATATACTTTGATACGTCACAGGACTACGCGAGATATGAAGAAGGGGGGGGGGAGCGTTGTAACGTTTCTTTGTGACAATGGAGAAAAAAATCCTTGTTACGATTAGTGTTGACTGAGTTTATTTTTATAATATTAAATACGACAATTCTATTTTTGTCCTTGGTAAATTCACCAGGATCCAATGTGGTATATATTTAGATGGTTTCACTAGATGCATCATTGCTAGATTGTGGTGTCTAAAGTCACTGTCTAGAGGCACTGAAAATCGCGTGATCATAATTAAACCCGCCTTTGAACAACATATTAATCAGCGGACAGCAGATTGGTCTTGCCTAATCATGTTGTTCATATCGTCATATAGCGGCAATCGATTGTTCCTATTTTCATGTAGTGGCATTCTGTTGTTCATATTGTCATATAGTGGCCATGTGTTGTTTCTCATGTCGGCCTATTATCATGTAGTTGCAGTCTGTAGGTCAATTTGTCATCTATTGGCAATCTGTTGTACCTATTGTCATGTAGTGGTAATCTGTTATTCCTATTGTCATATAGGAACAATCTGTTGTTCCTGTTGTCATATAGGGACAATCTATTGTATCTAGTTTCATGTAATGGCAATCAGCTGTTTTTATATTATCGTGTATTGGCAGTTTGTTGTTCGTATTGCCATCTAGTGTCATGTGGTGGCAGTCTGTTGTTCCTATTGTCGTGCAGTGGCAGTCTGTTGTTCGTGTTGTTATGTAGTGGCAGTATATTGTTCCTATCGTCATGTAGCGGTTATCTGTTCTTATTGTCATGTAGTGACAGCCTGTTGTTCCTATTATCAATATTAACAATTTGTTATTCATATTATTATACAGGGGCAATCCGTTGTTCCTATTGTCATGTCGTGACAATTTGTTCGACCTGTTGTCATGTCGTGACAATTTGGACCTATTTTCGTGTGACAATTTGTTGTGCCTATTGTCATGTCGTGATAATCTGTACGTCCTATTATCATGTAGTGACAATTTGTGTGTCCTGGTATTATGTTGTGGCAATCCGTTGATCCTATAGTCATATCGTGACCATTTATATGTCCTGTTATTACGTATTGGCATACTAGAAATACAAGAAATACGGTTCGGTTGTGGAATTGGATTGGAATCAAAGTTGATTCACTTCATATGTATGCAATATAGATTGTTGACAATAAATTATTAAATCATACTGTGTAGGTAAATGAATTAAACATAATTTGGCACGGTATTTGATGGATACGTTTCGGGAACAGTTATACCTTTTTTAATATCTCTGGATGCAGTTAGCCAGCTGGTGTAAAAGACGCGTGCACGCTATAATCAGAGATGTGATGGCTGCGACAATCAGCATGAACGACAATGCGATTACCGATCGTTATTATGATTACCCACCGGTGCAAGCAGCTGCCGCGAGATGTTCTCGTGTAGTAACTTTTATGATATGCAGAACTAAACCTTAGTAATAGCCACATTGGTCGTATCCTGTGCATAGGAAATAATATATTATACCAGCTGCAGGTAACTTATTCGCCAGAAATTGGTACTCGGACGATATCATGGTTACAGTTACAACAGCACAAGGAGACAAAGTTATCAGTAGCTGATGGTACTAGAACTTGTGACATCAACATGAGTAATATAGTAAAACAATGAACTGCGTCAGCAACTAGTGCTAAGCAACACACAAAATGTATATCGATGATAAATTTCCAGGCAGTTTTATTGTGCTGAAACTATCAACCAGTCTTATGGTTTATGGGAATTTGTGAAGAATTAAATACACAGATTAATTAAATAATAGTACCGCGATGACATTTCGTTATACGCCAAATAAAGAGATTTATTGCAACAGGTTAACCAATGAAAGTTACACCCGCATAAAATTTAGAGCCGTAAGCGGACTCAGATAGCAAGGCAACAATTTACATGCAACGATTTTCAGACGTGACAATAATGTTTCCCATAGCGATGATTATTAACAAAATTATAGACTTTGGAAACACCCACAGTTAAATTAGATGCATTACCAAAACAGTAAGCGAATACAACATTTGTCCTGACAATGATAGTGCATTCATCTTATTGGTATGCTAACAGATAGTGGTTTGCGAAATGTATATATGATATTTAGTTCGCAAAAAAGACATTTTAAAACAGCAATGTAATTTACACACCTGTAACAGTGCGGCTTCCAGAGGACTTAAGAATAATTAACACCACAGGTTATTATTGTTCGAAACATCAACTGGTGTTACTAGTGTTAAAAAAAACAACAACAAAACACTATAAAAAAAACAACCTACCCAGATAGTAAACTTAATTGCGGCTGCTAACGGAAGTGATGCAGTAAATAAAACATGTATTGATAAGTAGTCGTAAAAAAATTACCGTTGTCTGGCGGAGAGATGAGTTGTAATTTACATATTAAAGCAGTCGTACGTGGACCATAAACGCATTTTAGATAATATCAGTTTTATTCCATTTTTGGCCGAACATGCTGGTAATCCAAATAGTTTTACTGCGTCATCGGAATATTCGACTGCGTACCAAGCGGATCTTGTCTTCGGAACATTTCACAGCTGCAAATAAAGACAACGAATGGGGCACCGCTGGTTTCAACGCAGACTTTTGAAGACAAATTCAGTGCCGAATTAAGGTTACTATATGAAAATAAATAGCTGGCAACTATTAGCACAAATTGTCATTGGGCCATCTTGGAAAACTTTAGCAGCTAACTTCTGCCCAGGCAAAATAGGCAGCTGCCCTAGAGCACAAGCCTCGTAGGGGGTCCCGGCCAGGGGCCGAAATGGCACGTGTTGAGACACATGTTTGTTTTTTGCTAAATTACCAAAAAGGGGGCCCGACTATGTTAACTGCCTAGGGGCCCTGTGTCTCTATGCCCGGGCCTGAAAACTTTATATTCCAGTACTGTCCCGATTGGATATACATTATTCGAATGTATCATTAACAATCCTGCCACCACGCATCTTCACTAGCAAAGAGTTTTATATGTTAACCCTACATCTAGTCAGATAAAACAGATATTTCTGTGTTTTGGGTCTGTGAATTTCCTTTCGATGCGGCGGAAATCCACTGACTGCATCCATTCCAATTGAAGTTGTTCAAATTTTAATACTGTTCATATATGACCGAGAGAAGGGAAACACAACGTGAATCCCTTTGCAATTAAGGGAAAAAGCAATTTTCAATTGCAGGTCCATGTTTTTGCATATATATTTCACTTAAATACACCTGTAATGGATTATCTCTGGTACGTGGTCTTACACTCGATGTTAATCTTGCAAGGTATTCTTTTGAAGTCAATTGCCTCCACCATTTTTTGGTAAATATACAATGTACCGCAGTTACACGCTATTTTTTAGTTGGCATTGCATACTAAAGGAAGCAATTAATGAAATCCAATAGATGTCGCTAGGACAAGGCTCTGAAATATCTTCTTTATCCGCCCAGGTGTAGATAGGGTTAACATATCGAAACTTGTGCTAGATAAGATGGGCACCGCGAAATATTACCTTTTTCGCTGAAGGTGAATTTCTGGAGAAGGAACACATCCGGGTTTTATTTATTTTCAGCTGTTCACGTTAGGTGCTCTTTCGTAATAATTGACAATACAAATCTGACAAACTAGCAACCGAAATCTTATAAAACCGCTGTAATTATAGCAAATGACATACGGCATCTGCCAACGCATGTGCCAGCAAATACTTATACAGCTTTTCCCAATATACGGAGGCCTTTTATCACGTGCATACCTAATGCGTTATCATACCTTATTGCACACGTATATCATGCCTATTGTAAAGGTTTAATACTGATAACTATTCACTTTAGTATGAGCCTTTTGATGAGTCTATTAAATTTGTAAGGGATAAAGATGACTAAAATACGATGAAAACAATTGATAAAGACTTCATTGATGTACTAATGGGTTCCATTAAATCGTCTAAAATGATCAAGAAACTTAACAAATATCACGCTGGTATATATGTAAGCAATCACAATGATTTTCTTTCTAGGATATATACGTAATTTTATGTGTCTAACTAAATGAGAGTCTTTATTACGTAGATGGTCATTAGATCTAACGACAGATATACCAAAGGCAGTGAAGACATATCATCACGTAGTGCGACTTTGTATTCATCCAGGAAAACCGCGTAGATGACTTCAGAAAATCACTATCGGTAGATTACTTTAATAGTCTGAGCAAAGAAAGATAAGCTTTACCTATGATCGGCGGCGAAGGCATAACTGAAATAGCAACACAGATCAGCAATTTAAGGAAATACGTACAGAACGAAATGAACTTAGACTTTCAAATGTTAAAGAAGAAGCCGAATATTTTAATATGAAAACGATTTATTATGATTGTTGGAAATATTGGACTAAACACTTGAGACAAAACATGTTTCCGAGGTTCCAAAAGTTAATATGTGTGATATTGTTAACGAACTGAGGATAGTTGATAATATTATCACTGATTTATTTCCAATGTTCAAAGTAAATTCGAAAAAAAGTTTCCAAAGCAAAACAAAGGTAAATAAGCACAAATAAATAAGAAAGTAACTGATGATCCCAAGGACAAAGTAAACGATGGTGACTAATTTTATACAGTATGTTATTATTCAGAATCATTATCAACATTTAATTTCGACCTAATCGTGCAGAGATTTTCCTCATTGTTTATTGTATTCATCACAGATAATCATGTGTGATTTTTCTATGTCAACTGCGATCACAGCATTCTCATCAAAATACTGTCATTCTTTTCATATTTTGATATATCGTTTTCTGTGCGTTCTTAACAAATCTATTAGCGTCGAGAGATTTTAATCTCCGACGTCATGGCGGTATCATCATGCTTCCAACCATTTAGTGAAAGAAACAAAACTGCTGTGGCATTTCCAGCAGCGTCATAGGAGACCAAGATATCGTTCTTAAATGTGAATATCATTACGTTGTAATATGTTCTCTAGTTGGGGAAGTTTTTATAACCTTTTAAACGCGTCTGTAATGACATCTAGACAGACAGCCTGACAATCGATATAATTAATGATAATTAACCTTAAACACTGTTCTTTCGTCCCGGTCGTGAAAGAGACGAAATTGTTAAAGAGACGAAACTGTTGACTCAAAAGAAACATTCCTTCCTCATACTGGATACATCGGAACAAGGACAGACGAGTTCAATCTCGTTTTACGGACTATAGTAAGATGTAAACTTGGCTGTCATATCGCAAATTTTACCAGCATTTACTCTATCATAAACGCATTCATGGACTTTGGTATAATTTAGAACGTTCGCACAGAAGGTCTGCATGATGAGGCAAACTTAAATTCAAACAAACGAAATTTGCTGTTTAGTATCCAACTATATTGTGGCATAGTACAAATGTCTGTCACCTCTCCCCCACAAAGTTATTTCCGTGGCTCACAACCAGTGACAAAAAGTTTATTCGACTGGAATGTTGAACTCTTTTGCCCCTGCATTTTGCGGGGGTTGCTTAGAACATTGCTGCGCTTGACATTTTTACCTTTACCATTTTCACTGGAAAATCTACTTGACACGCGCCAGTTTCATGGCATAATTTCAGAGCACGGATTGACGCTTGATGGAAACATCTGGATTATTACCCACAATTATATGGTGCATACCGTAAATGGTGAATGCACGCGCTTGATTGCTCAAGAATTGCGCCGCATGTTACTGGATAATACTAGTGTCTTTACAAACCAAAAAGTTACAGGCGAATAAGTTTAGCTGATGGCGATACTTCATTTTCTGGCGTGGAGAATGCACTGGACATATTTAGACCTACTCGGCAGAATACAGACAAGGAAATCAAACCTGTTTTTGCTTTTTGAAAAACTCTTTTATAATTAATATTGTACCCAAATTCAACAATTTTAATATATATATATATATATATATATATATATATATATATATATATATATATATATATATATATATATATATATATATATATATATATATAAGGAATGCTAGTAATTCGAAGAAATAAAATACTGTATTGTTCAATCAAATCTCGTCTGACTGCAATAGAAACGTTAGACAATGGTTATGAACGGTAATAAAAGTAAGATTAAAATAATCTCATGTATTGAAAAAAGATTAAAATAATTTCATGGCAGGAAAGTAAGATTTTAAAAATCTTATGTATTGAAAATAATATTTAAATAATCTCATGGAATGAAAGTAACATTGAAATAATCTCATGGAATGAAAGTAACATTTAAATAATCTCGTGGAATGAAAGTAACATTTAAATAATCTCGTGGAATGAAAGTAACATTTAAATAATCTCGTGGAATGAAAGTAACATTTAAATAATCTCGTGGAATGAAAGTAACATTTAAATAATCTCATGGAATGAAAGTAACATTTAAATAATCTCGTGGAATGAAAGTAACATTTAAATAATCTCGTGGAATGAAAGTAACATTTAAATAATCTCGTGGAATGAAAGTAACATTTAAATAATCTCATGGAATGAAAGTAACATTTAAATAATCTCGTGGAATGAAAGTAACATTTAAATAATCTCGTGGAATGAAAGTAACATTTAAATAATCTCATGGAATGAAAGTAACATTTAAATAATCTCGTGGAATGAAAGTAACATTTAAATAATCTCGTGGAATGAAAGTAACATTTAAATAATCTCGTGGAATGAAAGTAACATTTAAATAATCTCATGGAATGAAAGTAACATTTAAATAATCTCATGGAATGAAAGTAACATTTAAATAATCTCGTGGAATGAAAGTAACATTTAAATAATCTCATGTATTGAAAGTAAAATTAAAATAATCTCTTTTATTGAAAGTAACATTTAAATAATCTCATGTATTGAAAATAATATTTAAATAATCTCATGGAATGAAAGTAACATTGAAATAATCTCATGGAATGAAAGTAACATTTAAATAATCTCATGGAATGAAAGTAAGATTGAAATAATCTCGTGGAATGAAAGTAACATTTAAATAATCTCGTGGAATGAAAGTAACATTTAAATAATCTCATGGAATGAAAGTAACATTTAAATAATCTCGTGGAATGAAAGTAACATTTAAATAATCTCGTGGAATGAAAGTAACATTTAAATAATCTCGTGGAATGAAAGTAACATTTAAATAACCTCATGGAATGAAAGTAACATTTAAATAATCTCGTGGAATTAAAGTAACATTTAAATAATCTCGTGGAATGAAAGTAACATTTAAATAATCTCGTGGAATGAAAGTAACATTTAAATAATCTCATGGAATGAAAGTAACATTTAAATAATCTCGTGGAATGAAAGTAACATTTAAATAATCTCGTGGAATGAAAGTAACATTTAAATAATCTCGTGGAATGAAAGTAACATTTAAATAATCTCGTGGAATGAAAGTAACATTTAAATAATCTCATGGAATGAAAGTAACATTTAAATAATCTCGTGGAATGAAAGTAACATTTAAATAATCTCGTGGAATGAAAGTAACATTTAAATAATCTCGTGGAATGAAAGTAACATTTAAATAATCTCATGGAATGAAAGTAACATTTAAATAATCTCGTGGAATTAAAGTAACATTTAAATAATCTCGTGGAATGAAAGTAACATTTAAATAATCTCGTGGAATGAAAGTAACATTTAAATAATCTCATGGAATGAAAGTAACATTTAAATAATCTCGTGGAATGAAAGTAACATTTAAATAATCTCGTGGAATGAAAGTAACATTTAAATAATCTCGTGGAATGAAAGTAACATTTAAATAATCTCGTGGAATGAAAGTAACATTTAAATAATCTCATGGAATGAAAGTAACATTTAAATAATCTCGTGGAATGAAAGTAACATTTAAATAATCTCGTGGAATGAAAGTAACATTTAAATAATCTCATGGAATGAAAGTAACATTTAAATAATCTCGTGGAATGAAAGTAACATTTAAATAATCTCGTGGAATGAAAGTAACATTTAAATAATCTCGTGGAATGAAAGTAACATTTAAATAATCTCGTGGAATGAAAGTAACATTGAAATAATCTCATGGAATGAAAGTAACATTTAAATAATCTCGTGGAATGAAAGTAACATTTAAATAATCTCGTGGAATGAAAGTAACATTTAAATAATCTCGTGGAATGAAAGTAACATTTAAATAATCTCGTGGAATGAAAGTAACATTTAAATAATCTCGTGGAATGAAAGTAACATTTAAATAATCTCATGGAATGAAAGTAACATTTAAATAATCTCGTGGAATAAAAGTAACATTTAAATAATCTCGTGGAATGAAAGTAACATTTAAATAATCTCGTGGAATGAAAGTAACATTTAAATAATCTCGTGGAATGAAAGTAAGATTAAAATAATCTCATGTATTGAAAGTAAAATTAAAATAATCTCTTGTATTGAAAGTAAAATTAAAATAATCTCTTGTATTGAAAGTAAAATTAAAATAATCTCATGTATTGAAAGTAAGATTAAAATAATCTCACGTATTGAAAGTAAAATTAAAATAATCTCTTGTATTGAAAGTAAAATTAAAATAATCTCTTGTATTGAAAGTAAAATTAAAATAATCTCATGTATTGAAAGTAAGATTAAAATAATCTCACGTATTGAAAGTAAGATTCAAATAATCTCATGGAATGAATATGAGATTCAAATAATCTCATGTATTCACAATAAGATTCAAATACTTTCATGGAATGAAAATATGATTCAAATAATCGAATACAATGAAAATAAGATTAAAATAATTTCAGTGAATGAAAATAAGATTCAAATAATGTCATGGAATGAAAAAAAGATTCAAATAACCTCATGGAATGAAAATAAAATTCAAATAATCTCGTATAATAAAAATGACTAAATTGTGCTCAATTAAGACCACAAATCAAACATGTCGCAGTGATTTTTACAGCCGTGCAAGTCCTAAATATTTGTAAAAACTTGTATGTCCAATGACAAACGAAACAGTTCTCCAAAATTCTTGGATTGTCCCACACTTGTATCGGTCCCAGATACCCTTCATGGATTCACCATGCGCACAAGTTTACAAATCAGCGGCTTCGTCTTTGTATGGCCTTGATGGTTTCATCATCTTCCATGTCCATACAGATGTCCAACCAGCCAGCATAATATATCTGTACACATATATGTACAGACAGCACACAATCATTCTGAAGTGGGTTTGCCCGCACTAGCATGGGGCAGACCCACCATTCTTGTATCCACCATGAGCACATACATCCGTATAGACTTACTTATGTAGACATACATGCAGACATACGTATAGATAGCCATATGGCTGAAGAAATAAAAATGGAGAGCGTTCATTCCTTGACAGGTTCCAAAAGACCAGTGTGTCAGTTAGATTAAAAACTTGCCTAAAATCTACTGGAGAATAAATATTAGTAAGGGTAAAATACCCGTACCGGGACAGAGCTAGTTCAGTTGCTTACATAGAAAAACAATTATCCACCCCAGGTAACGTTGCATGCATGTAAGACGAAAATGATTAAATCGTTCTAAGGCGATATATATATATATATATATATATATATATATATATATATATATATATATATATATATATATATATATATATATATATATATATATATATATATATATATATATATATATATATATATATATATATATATATATATATATATAATTGAATATTATTTTCATTCCATGAGATTATTTTGAATCTTACTTTCCACAGGGATCTGTTCTTGGACCTGTTCTCTTCATTCTGTATACTCAAGTGTCTCTCAAGTGTCATAGATCATCACCCAGTGTCGCACCAATTGGATGACACCCAAATATACAAGTTTAGCCACCCAACTCAAGTTGATGCTACCATCAATGGAGTAGAGAAGTGCATTTCTGATGTGAAATAATGGATGACATGTAACAAGCTGCTGATGAATGATGATAAAACTGAGGTTATTCTGATCACAACACAAAGACTTTCTCATTCACATCCTTTACCTCAGACAATAAATATGAGCAACACCAACATTAAATTCTCACAGTCAGCACGGAACCTATGTGTTACTCTTGACAGTACTCTCACATTGCACCAACATGTCATGAACATATGCAGGGTGCATATCTTGAATTGAGACGCATCAGTTCCATTCGTAAATATCTTTCAGTTGATGCCACTAAAACACTTGTGTGTTCATTAGTACTTTCAAGACTGGACTATTGTAACTCAATTCTGTCTGGTTCGTCGCAATATTTACTCCAGAAACTTCAAAACGTTCAAAATACAGCTGAACAGATCATTTTTAGAGTACCTTGATCAGAGCAAACATCACCGCTGCTATATATATATATATATATATATATATATATATATATATATATATATTAAAAAAATGAGAAAACAAACTTTGAAAACTTCACCTATGATGTGAGTGAGGTTATTTTAAGCAAGGGTGTAAATAAAACACGATTCAAAAAGGGTAATTATATGTAACCATGATTCATTTACGCTCATGGAATTTGTTAGAGTGCATAAATCTTAAGGAGAGTAATTCAGTATATAGAACAAGATCAGTCTAATGCGATTTACAGGCTTTTGCTACTTTGACATTTTCAGTTATCTATTCGGTGGTGATTCCATATTTTAACACTGTTTCACTAACATTCATGAAAATTGCAATGCGAATGCGTATGAAGGTGTGATCTTTCCATTTAAAAACTTGCTGTTGTATGCAAAAGAACGTTGTCCACATGACTTCGTGTTCATAGTAGGAATAATGAGTATACGATTGTCAGAAGAAGAGCGTAAGTATCTTGCTGGTGTGTAAACATGGGTAACTGGTTTAGCACTTGTAATTAAATGATCATGAAAGGAAACAGCACGGCGCCATTTCGAAATGTCATTATAACCTACGGAAAATGTTTCAGACTATAAAATGTGTTGTTCTTCGAAATCAATTTTAAAAGAAACTTTAAATTGCATCGAATCAAATCCCTTCAGTATTTTTGGGCATAACGTTTGTAAAATATTTTTTGAAAAAACAAGCAAATCGATTGAATGAAATCACATGGTATCAGAATATTCTCAAATCTGTATGACTTCTTTTCTACGAGTCAGAACTATAGCTGCACTTAAAGTATTTGTTGTAGTAGGTTTTAACGACATTTTTCAGCACACGATAGGCGTATGGCTTATACATATAAGATATTTGTACATTTTTTGTAAGTAATTACGTCCATACATACATACATACATACAGCGGCCAGTATTGATGGTGGAGGAAGAACCTGGGAAAACCCCCGGAAAGAACCACTAACCCACGAGAAGTTACTGGCAAACATTCTCACATAAACCACATTGGCAGAATCTGAGACTCGAACCCACGCAGAGACGAGATGGCAGTGATCCGTAACTGAGAGCGCCTTAGACCACTCGGCCACTCGGGGCCCCTCTTAAAGTAATTAAATAAAGGTAAATAATTAAATTTACAACTCCTAAAGAATATACCAGTACAAGCTTCATTACTCTGTTGCAAATACGAAAGTAAAACTTGGTTTGCAAGAAGTTATATCACTGCAATCAAAGGAGCAGCATTATTCATCTCAATGTTTTCTTTAACATAAAAATGTTTCATTATAATTTGCAAACAAATAAATTAAATCAGTAACTGTTTATATCGTTTACAAATGTAAAGATATTTGTACTTTTCTACCCTTAGTCCCATATGGCTGTGAATTATGGTCGAATATGACAAACACCAATATAGAAGAACTTGAGCTGTGTCAGAGATATGCAGCGCGACGTATGCAAGCTTTCGATAAATATTCGCACACAGAGGCAACGCGTAGTACCTTAGGACTCTGGTCAATGGAAGCATACATAGATAAGATGAAATTGTGCTTTTTCAACCGACTGTGTAGGGGCGATTGGACTCTTATCTAAAAAAAGATTTTCATTTTGCGCTTATGTCAGTACTTGACCAATCCACTAACACAGACGGGGTTTATAGCAGATATTGACAAAATATTCAAGAAATATGGTATGGGAAGTGTTCTCTTAGACTATGCAGTAAGAGTACAAACCGAAGGTAAACTTGTTTGGAATCGGTATATTATAGATAATATTCAAAACCTTGAAGAATCTACCTGGAATACAGATATTGAACTAAGGAGCGATTTAATTCACTTCAGAAACATTCATTTGGACTTAATACCAAGCAGAATATGGTTTCTTGGGCGTAAATTTCCATCTATGTTATGGCCTCTCTCTGAAATAGTGAAACTATATATCATGCCTGTTGGAAAAGTTATGATATGCAAACTCTGTGGAAAAGAGACTGACGACAGAGCGAAACATCTTATCTTAGGTTGTGAAATGCTACTTGAAGAACGAAACGTCTTCTTTGATAGGGTGATTGACACTTTAGAGGTGAGAGACGGGGTTAATTTATTCAATCAAGAAGACGATATACTATTGGAGACACTTCTTGGAAGCAGAGTAGAATCCCTGTCGTCTATCGACGATGATGTATGGGATAAACTCATGTTGGTAGCGGCAAAAAGCATCACTTCATTTTACAATAAAATACATGCCCTACTCTCAACCAGCATGTCATAACATAACAGCAATGATAAGTAGTTAAGCTAAATAAATAAATTAATTATTTTAAAAAACAGGCATAAACAAAAGACCATCCTGTTGTCAAATTCCGCAATTTTGTTGTATGACAGATCACGGAGATATAATGCTCTTTGGCTCATATAAAATAAGAGTGTCACCGTTTGCTATCTTTTTTCATTTGAGAATGGTTTCATGTTGTTCCACATATATATGTATAAATGTGTGTATGTGTGTGTATATGTGTATGTGTATATATGTGTTTGTGTGTGTATATATATGTATGTGTGTGTGTACATTTATATATATGTGTGTATATGTGTGTGTATGTGTATATATGTGTATGTATGCATAATCACATATGTCATTTAGAAAGAACTACATTGATAATTATACTGGTATACGTTTCCAATTTTTTTTATTATATTTATACTCTTTTCTGTTGTATTTCATGATTTTGTATTATCCTGAATTTGATTAATCTGATGTAATCTCTGTTGAAGAGGAAATAAAGTCAGTCAGTCAGTCAGTCAGTCAGTCATGCATGCATGCATGCATGCATGCATGCATGCATACATACATACATACATACATACATACATACATACATACATACATACATACATACATACATACATACATACATACATACATACATACATACATACATTTGGGGCATGAAATAAATATCAGATACTGTACAATAATATATCAAGAACATGGACGCTTCAAATGAGGATGAAGCAAACTTAGATCCTTCCAGCAATAGGAAGAGTTAATTAAAAGCAGGTTTACACTATAAATAGTTTTGGACTACATGTATATGATAAAAACACTACTAAAGAAACCTATTTGTTTTGCCCCTATACAGAGGCACATGTCAGAGTTAATCAGAATTGGTAGCATGTACAATTATATACAATACCGTCCTTTGTGAAGTAATAACCATTATTATGAAAATAATTTAGAGCGTTTATTGCCTCCACAATCTCAATTTGTATAGTTTCCATTTCATTATTTTCCACTTATATCACCATTTACGTGCATGTATTTATAATTTGTGGTCTAGAAGGAGCTAAGCTGTGAACGTGCTGAACTTGTAAGTGCAGGGTTGAAATCGGATCAAGCCGGATCCGCTAATGCGGAGTTTCATTGGGCAAAACATTTTAAACCCATTCCAGCAGAACTAAATAATCTTTACTGTTATTTTGCTGTCAATACCAAAACAATCCCATCAATTATTTCTTCAGATTTTCTAAAGAATAAGAGTTGAGTAGAACACTTTTGATCACGATCAACTGGTTTTTACAACTGTGTGTATAATTGGACTGTTAACTTATTTTGCAGATTACATTGCTATTTCTGTAAAGGTATAAGGGACAAAGTATCGGCATGAATAGGAATACAAGCATGACTAATAATGCAAAAACAGTTATGTATAGTAGAAACCACACTGATTGTTTAGCGTGCAAAGTCACTATTACTGGTAATCTACTGAAAAAGTTAACATGCAAGATATAAGAAAAAAAAAATTTTGTTTAACGTCGATCATCTTGGTAACTAAACCAAACAAATTCTGGGCGGGCAATTTACTTTACCCTCATGACATAACACATTGTCACGCATCTATGTGTATTTAATTTGAATAGATTATATATGAAAGAAATGTACTCTGATTTCGTTTACTGCTTCAAATGTTCCCTTGCTTGTATTCCTATTCATGCCGATATTTTGTCCCTTTTCGTCTTGAACTATTTTAAAATACTGTTAGGTTTACCTAGTGCTGCACGAGCAGTCATTACAGGGAGAAATCCTATTACCTTTTCTTTCTTGGATTTTCAAACTACTGCCAGGGTAGTTATACATAAAACTAAATCTTTTATCACAATATAACGAGTTTTGTCAGGATGCTGAACACTTTACGGACGGTTTGCCTGTGACGCAAACTATCTTACAGCAGGCTCTGCCCATCCATTCCAGATATTTATTGCGTGTTGAAAAAGACGTACACCAATTACCTTTTCGAATGGCTTTCTGAACAACCAAAAGCTTGCAAGGCAAAATATTTTATAGCCCTGCCCAACCCAAACCACGTATTGGTTGTGTGTTGAAAAAAGAATGAATACCAATAACCTTAAAGAACGCCATCACGTCCAAACAAAAGGCCAGTAAGGTAAAATATCTTGCGTGTAGAAAAAGACGTAAACAAAAAACCTTAATGGACGTCTTCCTGAACAAATAAAATATCTTGCAGCGTGTTCAGAAAGATGTACACCAAAAGCCCTTACGGATGGCTTTTTGAATAAAACAAAATATCATGCAGCGGGCCCTGCCCAACCATACCTGGTATTGTTTCTGACACCAGAGCCTATAACCGTATTTTTTTCTTCTATATACTGGATATTTCAGACTTTTATCTAATTTGTCTAGATAGACATTATAGCTGTAGTGATTAGAGCGTCCGCCGTGAAAGCGGAAGGCCGTTGGTTCGATCCCCGGCCGAGTCATACCAAAGACTTACAAAATGGTACAAACTAACGTTCGAGGTTTTCTAATTCAGCGAGGTTATTCTGGGCGGACACAGATTCACGTACGAACGTGATATTAAATAATCTGTGTAATTAGAGTCGAGATGAATTGATTTAATGTGTAACGAAGAAGCTTCGTGTGTGTACACGTGTAATGCATATTACTGTGTTCGCAATTATCCGTGTCTCGCGTAATACACGGCTCAGTCTTTTGATTAAAAGCTGTTGTATTTGGATTCGGAGTTTGCCGTCGATGGTGATGTGGGCACGGAATATTCTGTGAGGGACCTTAGCTTCGAAACCAACGGATCTGCAGGGAATATTGGGGCTTCCGAGGAAACTGCTTGCAGACTGGAAGGGACGGGAGATGCTTGTTGGTTCCTTGATAATTTGACGAGAAATACTTAGTGAAAGTCAACAGGACGCCATGAGTCAAATACGTTCAACTGTTAAATCAATATACAAGAGTGAAATCAAGAATTGAATATGACATGCGAGTGAAAATAGTAATACATATATTCTACTTGTGGATAAACATTATTCATGTTTTTTGTGCTGGTTCTGTACGTTGATCACACTTGATGACTGTACCATATCTTGTTCACAGTTATGCATACATCCTTAACTTTCATATCCTTGGTGATCATACATTTTTCATGTTTGTTTAAATTCTAATTGATCGTCCATCATGATAGATCCATATATCAATCATATATGCCTGTAAGTTCCATACGCTCAATCAAGCTTGAGTACTCCTTGAAGTTGAAAGTTATGCTTATTTACAGTTAGGAACGATAGCATTTCCTTATATCAGTTCAACTCAGTGCGCACTATTCTGTTAAATACATTGCACACGAGAATGGTCTGAGATTCATGCATCGATCAGTTACATTATAAATAAGCATATCATTCACGAAAGTGAAAAATCCAATTTCAATCTGTCTTCGATCTATTTCTTACAAATGTTGCAGCAAATCCTTGCAAACAGTACATATTTATAATGGACCTCTCCGTGGACATAGTGGTTAGAGCATCTGCCTCGGATCCGGGAAGTTGCGGGTTAGAGCCCCGGCTGAGTCGTACCAAAGAGTTGTAACCATAGTACTAGCAGCTGCTTTACAAAAACTGTTTGGCTTGGTGTCAGGATAGTGTGACTGGGTGGAACATGATCCTACATGTCTGCACATGATGCATAAGTGCTAGACATCACTATGACCTGTCACACTGCAGACATCGTGGCGATGTGTGACTTGACAACTGTTAAGGCCATGTTACAAATTCAAACATACACATATTTACAATGAAAATATAAACGTCAGAAACATGACAAAGGTAACAGTGACAACCAATTCAAGAAACAAGATATATATATATATATATATATATATATATATATATATATATATATATATATATATATATATATATATATATATATATATATATATATATATATGCATACGCAAAGGCATAAGTTTATTGGGAAGAAAGAATGTAACACAAGCCCCCTTAGACAAGAAAAATAACATGGTAATTTCATGTCAAGTCAAATGATATCAACATGATTTGATAGCAGTGTTTAATATTGGATTTATTTCATCATCATAACGAGTGGTGAAAAGAGCGTAATGTCGACGACTGATTGCATCACATTCCTCTCTACTGTTCCAACGTTTTCTGTTTCCTAGAGTCTTCTTTTCCCGCTGATCCGTCCTTCTTGGAGTTCCTAGAGTTTACTCACTTCACTTCCCCCGTTGGAACTTCACTCGTCACGTCTCCCTTGCCGGACCTCATACGTCAATTCTATTTTTTTCGGACTGTCAAATCCCTTCTCCCTCGTAAAATTATCCCTACATCGCGATATGTACTACTTCCAAGATGTATATAAATTTACTTCATTTACGTTGCTTATAATGCTTTTCATTCGGACACAGCACAGAGCCTACTTACGGTAGTACCTTGACATAAATTACCACGTGACCTCTCTATCGATAATTTACCGTATGCTACTACGTGTTCGATTACTATTGCACAAAATTCACAGATCCTTATTCACTTCCAGATTATTAATCATTACATAGGCAAACATAAAGGTAGTTAGCATTGACTCACGATACACAGTATCGTCCTAACTAAGTAATTTATTTCATATTTATTTCATATAACTATAAATATTGTACATTTGAACATTTGGATCGCATGCAATAAATTCTGATAATAAACTAATAACTATAAAATTAAAAGATAAATTCCATCCAACTCTAGCATCAACAAATTTCCATGAAATTGAATAAACGATACATAATATGGGGCCTAGTCATATCAAACAAATTTTCACACAGCAAACAAGGAAAAAAAGAATATTACGTGAATTTAAAATTGCGTACCTTAATGCTGTTAACTTTAGAAATTGTTTGTCCTAGCACAAAACCCTGACATTTCTCACAAGACAGCCAGATGGTCCATTTTCTTTAAACAAGATGAAGGCGCTATTGTTTCTTAGGCTTCCCAAGAGCCAAACCAAATCTCTCTCTCTCTCTCTCTCTCTCTCTCTCTCTCTCTCTCTCTCTCTCTCTCTCTCTCTCTCTCAGAAAATTTCTGACTAAATAATTTTGACAAAAGTTGTCACTTTATATGACTTTTACTTCCAAGATGTATGCCCTAATTTCACTCGGCCAATCGTAAGCAAGCAATAGATTCTAACACAAATGGCCTAAGACAATCATTTGTTGCATCACTCAGAATTTCTGAACTGTTTTTGAAATTTTCCCTATAAATACTCTTAGCAAGGGATTGGATATTTAGCTGTCTCTTTCTAAAACTTGTTTTAATATATCCAGTCAGTTTCATTTGAACCGGAACGCTGGCCCCTTTGAAGTTTTAACGCTGCAATGGAAACAATTAAGAGTAAAGGTCGAAATGACCCTTCCCAAATACTTTCCTGGTCTAAATGTGATAAAATCTTTATTATCTGTGCATTCAACTTTAGTGTTCACTGCTTATTCAAACTTCGATACTTCACAGCCATATTTGTAAAGAGATATCAGGAAACGCGCGGCGTGTTAAAAGTTTACATTCAGGCTTCATAATAATGTACGAAAATAATTAACTATTGTCGCAGCAGGATTTCAACCACAGACACTCGGCGAACTAGATAACCTAAAAGCTGAAATGCCGCTGACCGCTAAATACAAAGGCAAAGCTTCAAACGCACCAATAAAGAGGCATTGACCACATCTGAACCAGCCTTCTGAATTCTTTTAAATCGGGGATTGTTCTTCCGCCATTCGTCGAGCTGTTCCATTCTCTGGGGGCGTCAAAGTTAAAAGAGCTTACCGTACGTACTGGTCATTGTCCTTTGTATTATTATTATTGCCAAATTTTGATGCATACGGTCATAGTTGCAATTTTTTAATGTGACCAGATTACTCGAGTTATCTACGGAAGCCCATTAGCGCCAGGTAAAAAAAAAATTTGGCGTTTTTATGAGATAGTATTGCGTTATTACGAGATAACATTGCGTTATTACGAGATAACATTGCGTTATTACGAGATAGTATCGCGTTATTACGAGATAACATTGCGTAATTACGAGATAGTATTGCGTAATTACGAGATAGTATTGCGTAATTACGAGATAATATTGCGTTATTACGAGATAGTATTGCGTTATTACGAGATAGGGTGGAGACTCATTTCTTATACATAAGGTATACATCTAGACTGATTTATCGAACATGGCGGATCATGGCAGCCCGTCTTGTGATTATCAAGTCCAGCTGGTTCCAGTGTTTAGACCGGGGATGCCTCCAAGACACTTAGTGCTGTGGCTTTGTCTAAAAGAAATAATTGGTGATGCTGAGGTCGTGGTACTAGAACATCTCTAGGAGGCGCCGTCCGTTCTCATTCATCTTCCCAACGCCAAACTTGCCAAGGCAAGAAGGCCAGGAGTCATGGTCGGCATCCACCCTAGCGTTGAAGTCGCCCAGTAATAATCAAGTTCTCTTCCTTGGGAATTTTGTTCATCAGCGAGTCTAACTCATCGTAGAACTCATCTTGGTGTCTGTGGTGGCGCTTAGTGTGGGAGCGGAAACGCTGATCAGGTAAACAGGCCCGGTTGTGGTGTGGAGGCGGAGGGATAGCAGTCTTCCGTTTCCTTGTTTGCACGGTTCTATCATCCCCAGCAGAGTGTTCCAACACCAAACTCGCTGGCTTCTTCGACACTCTTTCCTAGTCAGAAGAACGTGTAGTTCTTTTCTTTGAGGGACCCGGAATCTGGTAGTCGTGTCACCTGTAGCGAGACGATGTGAACCTGGAGTCTTGCAAGTTTGTCGTTAATAACTGAAGTCTTTCGAACATCGCTGATTATCTGGAGATCGTCTGAAAGCCAAGTCAGCATGGTCCGGACATTACAGGTGCACAGCTTGAGGATTGGAGGTTTCATTGTTGGTTTTCTTTTGTTATTTCCTTTGTTATTTCTTGGTGCAGTAGTTGCAGTCCGCTTGTCAGGTACTCGGGTACCTTAAGCCTTATGCACACAGCAAGGCAGGTGAACCGTGGCGGGACGGCACCTTATTGGTTTGGAGCTGCCCAGTTTGAGGCAGGCGGTAGCTGTCCAGGGAGACCTGTTGGTCTCTCCCACCGTCAGAAGCAACCCCTGGCGCCAATTGAGCAGTGACTTATAATCGATAAACTGCTGATTCCCGTGTTGTGTCGACGCTGTGAAGCGAAGCTGGAGTGTCCTCTCCAGGGCGCAAGCCTGGGCAGGGTGATATGAAGAATCAGCTGTTGCCCATGCAGCTGATTGGGGGGGGGGGTCGGGGGTCTTCACGCAGCTGATGGATCCAAGGGAAAGGACAAGCCGATACGTCATGGCACCAACTACGTCGCAGGAGTTGCCGAGATGACACTGATAGCAATACCAAGTCGCCTTAGGGACTCCGTCTCCGGATTTTCTGTTAGGGTTTACTCCCTTAGCCTTTCCTATGGGAGGGTATAGTCGCAAGGCAGCGAAGATTTTAAATCGGAGTTTACCTTCTCCTAGATGGACAATCACCCAAGGTTAACGAGCCCCATCTGCCCGAAGCATCTGGTTTTGAAGCGCCAGAAACTCGCCTGTCGTTCCTTCTCTGGTCAGTTTAAACAGGTTCCGCCAATAGTGAAGGCCTGGAGCTGGATTTGGTTGTCAGAGGCTCTATCAGACGCAAGCCATTGGGGAATTTCCAAAGGAAGTGGGTGCTGATCTCCCACGTCCGTCCCCGGTGATAACAACCCATGGAGCCCATGGCTTGGTTATTGGTGTCTTTATCCATGAAGAGTCCGTAATCCAGTTTCTGACTGCTCTCTGAAGGAGCACTCAATAATTATGCCACGGAAACCGGATACACCTCTGCCATGGACAGAAAGACATGAATTTGTTTTTGTTGTGTACGTCTATGTGTTTGGGAGTCTTTTACTGCACGTGAACACGTTAAGATTAAATCGTACTAGGGCAAACAGAAGCGGAATACAGTAGTCCCCCTCTTATACGGCCACCCCTGCTGCACCGGGAAAGTGGCCTTATAAGGCGGGTGGCCGTTCCAGAGGGGGGTTAAATTTATTATGTGTACATGTATATGTAATGTACGTAGTAAGAAAGCTACATACTTCAAAACATTAAATATCTTCGTCTAAATGAAACATTAATCAATAAAAGTTTTTTTGGTTATAATAACAAATTTATTTCAACTGAATATACGTTACTATTTTTGCTTTTTTGGCATAAGTTTGATATGCGAGCGGGTATTGTTGTCATGCACATTGCAAATGGATTCAAAAACGTCATTTAAATCTTGGTACATACATAATTATCTTTCTATTTGCTCCATTTTCCCACTGCTGCTGAATAACCTTCTTATCGGTTATTACTTTGTTTATTCAAATTATTTCAACATAAACTTGTTTTTACGAGTCTTTTGTACATACAATTTTTCGGCATCCCTCCCCCCCCCCCCATGTCGTCGAGTAGAATAACCGACTTTCTTAGAAAATATTAAGTACGTTTTCCTGAAACCGGATATTGCTGACTGTATGCGATTTAATTATGTAGACAAAACTTGTGTCGATTCTACGAAATACAGCCTTCGTAAAGGAAGCCTTAAAAAAGACAATAGGGTCTTAGACAAAGACCGGAAAAATCACTTGAAATCACAATATGTGTGGTCGCGTGATTTTTCCGGTCTTTGTCTGGTACCCTATTGTCTTTTTTAAGGTTGTCTGTGTGTGCCAAAGGACAAAATCTATGTTTAGCCTAATCTGACCTTGTTATGATTATAACAATTACGTCTGGTTATAATCATCAACGAGAAGAACTCAACATAGGTGTTAAACCCCAAACTCTATCATAACATTATTGAGCCCATTTCCTGCAAACATCGACTTTCATAGAAAACGATACGGTATACTATGAATCTTTAGTCGACACTTTTAACGGCGACTTGACACTCGGAGACGTGTACATGTATCTACGATAGAGATAATCAAAATTGCTTACCTTACGTCAAAATTTGAATTAATTATTGGTTCTGGATACATTTCAAAATAAAATGAGGCCGCTCGTGAGGGGTAAATTTTATATCATTGCACAAATATGCTGGTCGCGTTAGCCGGGTGGCCTTTCGTGAGCGGTACTTTTGAACAGAAACTCGTCGGTGCTAACGAATTCTGGCCGTTAGGAGCGGGTGGCCGCTGGTCAGGGGGGCCGTACAAGAGGGGGACTACTGTACATCCAAGTTACGGGCCCGGTCTGACTTGGGCTTGTATCGAGCCTGCATCCCCTGGATTACAAGTCAGATACTGTACAAGTGAGGTGCCGCTTTAAGAGACCATTTCATTATCCACAATTTATATGAAGAGCTGTAATACTTTTGGAATATATTTTGACAAACTTTGCAAATTACAGTACAAACGCCAGAATTCGAGTCCTTTATAGCATCGATTTTTCAATTTTGTTGCTGATTTGTTTGTGTTTTACGATTTCTAACTGACGTTGTTAGTTTAGTCTAGATTGTCCGATAGAGGCGCCAGCTAAAAATTTTGACAACTCTAGATAAGCATTTTAAATTCTATCATCATTCACATCTAATATCTTTAAAATTTATAAAGTATTTATAAACTTTAAAAGGTAGCGTCATAGATAAAAAGAAAATTTTAAAATAATTCTAACAACCTTTACGAGCCTTCATTTGCTTCACCCCAGTGCAATTTATCATTCATGTTGCTTATTTGTTCACATAACCATATGCTTATCTTTAAACTTAAGTTTGAATATATACAACTATCAGAAAATGCATCCAATGTCAATTTACCCTACAATTGTATAATGTTTATAATTTAGATTTTGATATTTAAGTAATTACAGTTACAGCACATTTCTAGGAACGTGTCAATTAAATTTCTGTTACAAAATCGTTTTAATAACCAATGTACAGGTTCACAATGATGTGGTTTACACCAACGTTTTCGAGTTCCAAGGATATTTTTACCCTTTACCATGTCTTTTACTAGTTCTTAAATAAAGAAGCGAAGAATTAAATTAAATATTCTCATTATCTTTGGAGCATTCCTTTAGAGGAAGACTAGTGGCAGTTTTGCAATTATTAAGGAGTCTGCGATAATCCTGATTCTTATTATGTACATCAAGGAAGTTGTCGTCAGCGATCTTATGACGCAATGAAAAGATCTATTCAACGCTGCATTTACTGCATATGGAGACACTGCTTTTCCTGTTTATTTACACGTCTGTTAATTTGTGTTTGATATCACACCTACTCATTCTATCCATGTTGTAATCTGGAACGTTTTATGAACCGTGAAAATAGTCACATGATATATTCACATGTGACAGGCAAATAACAAATAAACATACGTTAGAACAATATAACAATAATATCCAAAGTAAGATTTCCAACGTAAGAAAGCTGTAACTTATTGGTCATTCGATATCGATGGAACTACCGATTATCAGCTGACGAAATCAGGTAATTCGAAATGGCGATGGACACTAGGGTTACATGATTCATTGTGGATCTACAATTTGTATAGGGGCCCCGAGTGGCCGAGTGGTCTAAAGCGCTCTCCGTTACGGATCACTGCCATCTAACCTCTGTCTGCGTGTGTTCGAGTCTAAGATTCGCCTAATGTGGATATGTGAGAAAGCTTGCCAGTAGCTTCTCGTGGGTCGGTGGTTCTTTCCGGGGGTTTTCCCGGGTTCTTCCTCCACCATTAATACTGGCCACCATGTATAGCCTATCGTGTGCTGAAAAATGGCGTTAAGCCCTACAACAACAACAACAACAACAACAACAACAATTTGTCTAACATCGAATTTGCTACGGAAATAAGCTTTAAATTTATCTCAAAGACATTTTTAAGGACCGTAGCTACATATAAAGCTACTTTGTGCATCTTTATACAATAAAGTCCATAATAAATGGGATCCAAACGAGGTATATACAAGGCTGAATAAAGTTTGTAGTTCGCAAATGATTTATTTTATAAGTGATATTGTTCTTATAGAGTGTTTTTGATACATGCTCTAAGTTCCTGGTACAAATTTACGGCTTCATACGGATCTACTGGCTGGTTCCAGTCATTCTCGTCCATCAGAATCAGGCACAACTTGTATAAATCTTCATCACAAGGCAAGTCATTCTTTGCTTGGCATTCTTCCTCACAAACTTCGGTATCTAAATTGTCTACCTGGCAAATTAAATTATCGATTCCATAGAGATGTGGCAATGTGTACAGCAATACGGGCTTGTCGCAATGTAGTCCTGTAGTCCGATTACTTCGAATGCGGTGCGTGTTCCACACTTCAGCGGCGTTGTCTAGTTCAGCCTGTAAAATAGTTGATAGAATCTTGTGAAACCATTTTCTCTTTACCGTCTTTTTAATTTCGAGTGCTGTATTTCAGAAAAAATCAATAAATAAATATAATGATGTTAATGAAAAAACAATGACTAAAAATACATGCTATTATTTTATTGGTTGCCTGTAACAAGATTTTATTCTTAACATTCATTCGTGAAATTACCGTGCTTTTCTGACTGTTATTTTCTTTTCAAAGTACGTGTAAGTTCTTTACCTTATTGTTTACCATGAAGAAATTTATGATAAAATTGCACATGAAATCATTACTCGTATTTAACATCTCAAATCACATTGAAATTTTTTTGCTGGCATTTTTCATAAATAAACAAATAACATAGATCCGCGGAAAGCTATGTCTTGCCATTTTTTTGCCTTTGGCTATTACGTTGCCGTTATTTCCATAAGTGCCCATTAAATGTAGAAAGGGTATGTCAATCAATGGTATGGAGTCATCACACAGTAGTCGTTTCCAAGAGGATAAGAATCAATAGGTTGAAAATCATGACCCTGAAACCGTTCCAATAGGGGCTAGCATGTATTGACTTCATACATTTATACATTGGGTTTTTGCATGCTGAGAAAATGCGTGCGTGTATATATATATATATATATATATATATATATATATATATATATATATATATATATATATATATATATATATATATATATATATATATATATATATATAACAAAATATACAGAAATTAGTGGTTGCTTTAACCTCATATGAGAAAAGGACTCGACATTCATGAAAAATATCACTCACCACTCCCTCAATATTAACTACTGAAAGCTTCATAAAGTTCCAAAGAGTAGTTTTAGATTAGTGGGCAATGACATTGTTTTATTGATGGAATTTCAGTCGTTTAACAGTCTTAAGTTTGGAACACTTATTACTGAAATTAGCACCTGACCCTTTGGTGAGGAATTGAAAGTATATGTTCCAAACACATGTATGTCCAGAAAATGCCGCGGCTCAAATCCTTTTCTCTACACCGAAGCTGACATCCAGGTTTCATCTATACTAAAAAATATAGGTTTGATCATGAGCACTCAGAAATTTAAAGTTATTTAACTTTTAATATCATGGTGTTTGCATAGGTATACTATGGGAACTGAATTAGTATCGTGAGTCCTATTGGAAGAACCAAAGTGCCAAGCTTATGTCCCTTTCCGATTGCCCTTTTCTTAGCTATGTCTTGCATACGATACGGTACGACTTCAATATTGAAAATACTTGTATGTTAACAAATACTCATTTGAATAATTTCCAGGAAGCAAAATCGTAACAAATGTTTATCTAGATAGTCCCCGCTAAAGTAACCATCTTGCTGCATTTGTCGGAATAGACCAATCCAGACCTGTAGGCATTGTTTCTTGAGGACACTCCACCAAAATTCAACACGCTGATTTGCCCTGCTGTCTCCACATATAACACTGTTGTTACCAGCACGGTTGTCTTGATGACTTCTCCTGAGGAAAGCTTGCATTTTGTGTAAGACGGTATTCTCTACTCCCATGTCAGTGCGCACTATTCGAGGACAACCTTTTCGACACTTAACCGCTTCTGTGAAATAATAGGCAATACTATGTGCCATTCCTCCGCCACTAGCCTGTAACCAAATTATATTTCGGAAAAATCCATCAACGCATCCATTAATGAATATTACGTTTGGTTTTAGTTTATCATTAGAATCTATATGCCAGGTGTAGTTGGGCCCATGATTAAAATAAATACGGCGTCGCAAGCGTCGGCTTTTCCGCAATTCGACTCCTTCAGGATCAATAATTTGCAACAGAACTCTGACACTTTCATGATCGACAACAAGACCTTCAATACAACATTTCGTGTACATCCATCTGTATCCATGCAAACAACCAGACTTCTCTATCTGTTTCTGAAGAAATGCGGCGACCTGAATGAGATCTGTCTTATTTTTCTTCCTGTAGAGTTGAATATTCTTCAATTTTCTTTGCAATGTGCGCCTGCTTATTACGATCTGATGTTTATATGCTAAAAGTTCTAACATATATTTTTGTGAAACATTTAATCTAAAATAGAATCTAAGCAAAGTATCTATGTCCAATATATCCGCCATGTTCTATAAATCAGTCTAGATGTATACCTTATGTATAAGAAATGAGTCTCCATCCTATCTCGCAATTACGCAATACTAGCTCGTATTTATGCAATGTTATCTCGTAATTACGCAATGTTATCCCGTAATAACGCAATACTATCTCGTAATAACGCAATACTATCTCGTAATAACACAATGTTATCTCGTAATAACGCAATACTATCTCGTAATAACGCAATACTATCTCGTAATTACGCAATGTTATCTCGTAATAACGCAATACTATCTCGTAATAACACAATGTTATCTCGTAATAACGCAATACTATCTCGTAATTATGCAATGTTATTTCGTAATTACGCAATGTTATCTCGTAATAACTCAATACTATCTCGTAATGACGCAATGTTATCTCGTAATTACGCAATACTATCTCGTAATAACGCAATACTATCTCGTAATTACGCAATACTATCTCGGGCAATACTATCTCGTAATAACGCAATACTATCTCGTAATTACGCAATACTATCTCGTAATAACGCAATGCTATCTCGTAATAACGCAATGTTATCTCGTAATTACGCAATACTCTCTCGTAATAACGCAATGCTATCTCGTAATAACGCAATGTTATCTCGTAATAACGCAATACTATCTCATAAAAACGCCCCAAATTTTTTTTTTACCTGGCGCTAATGGGCTTCCGTAGAAATCAATATCATCACAGATGAGTGTCTGATTTGTCGACATAATGAGAACCCACTGCGGTCTCTAATCTCCATTATTTATTTACTTGTGCTGTGCGATACAATTTGGGGTCGGGTGGGGCTGATTGGGACGATTGATTTAGAAATTCATATGATAAAGTACCTCCTGAGCGAACCAGCAGCTTCTAAAAAAGAACGTGGCTGATACAAAAAAAAATAACAGTACATTTTAAGGAATTTTAGTTACATATTTTAATTTTTTTTGGTTGTATTTTCTGCATCTTTGAAAGATCTTATGAAACTTTACATTTTAGCCTTCATGACTTCAAGTTTTGCTTGATATGGAATGGTTTATTCTCCTAAGCTTCTTGAGAATTTCGATCTAGTCAGTTTTAAAACTTAACAATTCAATCAGCACTATGTGGCCAGTGTTGTGTTAATTTAAATTTTACGCAGATAAAGTGATGTACTCTCGAATATTCTTATTTGTTATTATTTCTTTCTTTCCCTCCTACATTGACCCCCCCCACGTAAGTGTGTATAGTAATATATAAAGAGACTGTAAATCTAGGTCACACATTTCCACTATGCAAAAAATATATCCGTACTGTCCGACGTGTCCTTTTAAACAAGTAAATTAAATATGTTGGTGTCATACAAACTTTAAAAAAAAATCTTGTCTACGAGTATCATAATTTTATCAGAACATTCTAGATTGAATCTAAAGTCCTCGAGAGAAAGCAGTACTAATAGATATACGGATACTGATTTACCAGCTATCTCAATATCCTTTAGTGACCCCTCGATGGATGAAAAAAAATTTGTGTTTGTTTTTCTCCTGTACATTGTTTAATTGACGTTGTCTATCCCAGATAATAGGGTGATACAGTTCTGCCCTCTGTACTAGGCGTGACCGACTTAAATCAAATATCGGTTTGCCAGTTGGCCTTGCAAAAAAAAACAAAAAAAAAACAAATGCTCCTCCTGCAAAAGCAAAGCATTTTTGCATTTCGCCTGTTCACGCGTCCGCGCGCGCGCGCGCGCGCGTGTGTGTGTGTGTGTGTGTGTGTACGCTCTTTCTTCCGCTCTAAGTATTTCTAACTAAACTTCACAGACAGTTTGAACCAATCATTTAAATTTTCAGAGAAGGGAATGGATAATTCGAATCCCCAGACAGCTTAGATACAAATTTCTTGCTCTGGTTTATAGGAAGAAGAACTAATTTTTTCCATCACTTTAGCTGAAAGAATTTTTTTTTATGTCGAGACGAAAGTTGTAAAGAAAAGATAGCCCTGTTAGTACGAAAATTCCATGCCCATCTCACACCACCCCCGAATGAAATTATCGGTCTTTTATGTAAATTCATACGTGGATGGGATGGAAATTAGGAATAACAATTCAGCCAAACAAGAAAATAAAGGAAGCTAGAGAACGAACATTCGGCAAGTTAATTTACACGCATTAAGTTGTTTAAGTGCTTTCCATTGTTTGGTAGGTTGGGGGTGAGGCTGAGATTTGTGAAAAAATAATTTTTCTTCAATATTTATAGCAATCAACCTATCCTACAAGGAAAATATAAATATATCTCTCCCCCCCCCCTTAAACATTCAATTATATGTCCCTTGCACCTTCAATATCTTTGATCATATATCACTACACTCACGAAAATGTATATGTGGACATATTGCGAATAAAGAAATATTGTAATTTCACCATACAAAGGGTTGGTCAGCATGCCTCAAGTTTTACGTTTGAATAACTTGTGCGTTCTCGGATATTCTTTCGTTACACATTCATCATATTTGGTTGATTTGTTTTAGTGGTTTTCGGCAACGCAACCACGTACGCAATTTAGTGCTGAATCAATTGGTGTTAAGTGATTTTACCTGAGGACACACAACAGTAATGTAACCAGCCTAATCTGATGGAAGGATTCGAACCAGCACTTTTTGATTGCGAACCTGGAACGCTAACCACTTAGCCACCACGACTCCTCAGTATGTGAATATATTTCACCTATGCTCATTAAACGTGATACTTATTGCATCTCAAGGGAAAGTGACACATCTTTGCAAACATTAGGTCAAAGTGACCCTATTTTCACAGGTTAATTAATTTTGAATTTTAAACAATCTCTACATTAATATACGTGAATATATTTCATCTACTCTCAGAAAAAATGTATTTATATTGAATATCAAGGAAAGCAACGTAATCAAAAAACATGAGATCAGTTTGACCCAATTCTGCGTTTGATAAAACTTGTCTATTTCCAGCTATTCATTACACTGGATGTCATGTACTATTTTGACCTAAATCTCGTTAATGTGAATAGAGTGTAGTTTGGTTAAGTGGATCTATCTCAACGAGAGTAATTTAACATATCATAATTAGGTCAGTTTAAACTAATGTCCAGCCCGGATTAATAATTCAATTTTCGGTACACCGTTCATATTTTATGCCCTTTTTCATCCATATCCAGGAATATTCCAACTTGAATGCATGTGAAGGTGTGTAAATTCTAACATAAAAAAAATTGTTCTTTTGACCTGGTTGTCATGCTCGAGTCACTTTTCATTTTTCAGATATTCGTTCGTTACACCTCGAAAATCTTGTATGCTATTTTTTAATCATTGTCACGAAACTAAGCATGTGGACGTAGCCTAAGGAAGGTAACTCTACCATACCAAAATTAGTCAATTACAACCTAATTGGGATTCTTAAGTGACTGTTGTAGTTTTAGTTATCCTCTCCTTACACTCTCAATATGTAGACCCAATTTCACTTGAACTCATGAACACTGTTTTATGGGTGAATCTGACGAGTAGTATCTACACGCTGTTAAAGGTATGACACTGTAACCTAACAAATGGCTTGAGCGACTTTTAATATGATCTTCCTTAACAGTTTGTGTATTGTGAGCTCTTCCAAATGTTCCCCAGTGTGGGAGATTCGCGTTTTCGATCAAACATCTTGTATTTTTAACAAGAACGCTGCATGATGTTCCCATCTCGTTACCTTTTCCAAACTACTAACCTTTTAATTAAGGATTCTACTCTTGTATACTAATGCATGGGCATGGGTCAAGTTACTTTAAAATACACGTGCAGGTTAAAAAGTTTAAGTTTGTATAAGAAAACATGTCACTAACTTATAATCCATTATTGTGACATTGATGTTGATGGTATGGCTATGACTAATAAAACTCCATAAACTGCAATGTCAAGCTATATATATAACAGTCTAAAGACTCCTAAAACAAACCGTTCTAAAATATACATGTACAAGAACTGGGTCGCTTTGTTTTATTTTATCTGCTCCTTTGACTAACACAGAGGCAGGGGGCGTGGCTATGACATGGGACTCACTGTCTTGCCATCATATAAAACTGATTAGTTTCATTAAAATATATATTAAAATATATTTAGTGGTTTAAAATTCATACTACATAAATGGTTACAAATTAGAATTATTTTTCACTTCTCGTTACCTTCACCTCAAGGTGCGGTCGTGGATACGTGTCACGAGCCTCGAGTACATGTACAGGTATTACAAATAATGCTGCTGAAGGTGTAAACTGACAAGATTGTTTCGAGTCCACGGTTGCATTATCCGTTTATCAGGTTATTCAACACCGTAAACACGTAGACTAACACAACAATTGGTATATACAATAACTTAAAAGACCGCATAAGAGCCATATAGTAAACACATGCACTACAAAGTCGAAATCTCTGATCGACATTGCTTGAACGAATTCACGTATAATTAATTTCATCATTCAAGACATCTTGAGAGAATCAACAGTTATTCTATTCTTATTTTTACTAATCTTCTGTGTTCCTTTCTTTTTATATATGAATTTATATTTCACTTATCGTTACCTTCACCTCAAGGCGTGGTCGTGGATACGTGTCACGAGCCTCGAGTACAGGTACTACAAATAATGCGGTTGAAGGTGTAAACTGACAAGATTGTTTCGAGTCCACGGTTGCATTATCCGTTTATCAGGTTATTCAACACCGTAAACACATAGACTAACACAACAATTGGTATATACAATAATTTAAAAGACCGCACAAGAGCCATATAGTAAACACATGCACTACAAAGTCGAAATCTCTGCTCGACAATGCTTGAACGAATTCCCGTATAATTAATTTCATCATTTAAGACATATTAAGAGAATCAACAATTATTCTATTCTTATTTTTACTAATCTTCTGTCTTCCTTCCTTTCTTTCTATAAATATACAAAAAATATTCGTCACAATATTTACTCCAGAAACTTCAAAAAGTTCAAAACACAGCTGCACGGATCATCTTTAGAGTACCTCGATCAGAGCACACCTCACCACTGCTCTGTACCCTACACTGTCTATAGATTCGATACAGAATCAAACACAAAATTTTTTCTCTGTACTATGTTTCAATGACAGACTCCAGTTTAACATACCTATCCAGCCTCACCCATGTGTACACACCAGCTAGATATTTACGCTCTTCTTCTGATAATCGTATACTGATTGTTCCCATGGTGAAAACAAAGTCATATGGAGAACGCTCGTTTGCATACCAGGGCCCGGCGACGTGGAACGAATTGCCCATTGAGATTAGACACAAAGCCACAATGGTCCCTTTTAAGAGTGCTCTTAAAACTCAACTGTTTCGACTGCAGGGAAAAACTTAGAGACCTAATCGTGTTTTGTATCTTATATGTTTTAAACATGTTTTTATGTTTTCCAATTTCATTGTTTTTGTCATTTGTTTTTCTGTAGTGTAGTCACATCACACACACACACACACACATATATATATATATATATATATATATATATATATATATATATATATATATATATATATGTGTGTGTGTGTGTGTGTGTGTGTGTGTGACCACTCCGGAGGCCTAGTGGTTAGAGCGTCCGCCTTGGATGCTGGAGGTCATGGGTTCGACCCCCGGCCATGTCATGTCATACCAAAGCGGGGTCCCGAATGGCCGAGTGGTCTAAAGCGCTCGCCTTTACGGATCACTGCCATCTCACCTCTGTCTGCGTGGGTTCGAGTCTCAGATTCGGCCAATGTGGTTAAGTAAGAAAACTTGCCAGAAGCTTCTCGTGGATCGGTGGTTCTTTCCGGGGGTTTCTCCGGGTTCTTCCTCCAGCATTAATACTGGCCGCCATGTATAACCTATCGTGTGCTGAAAAATGGCGTTAACCCTACAATAACATAACATCATACAAAAGACTTTTTAAAATGGTACTACAGCTGCCTCGCTTGGCGCTCAGCATTATAGACACAATAGTGCTGCTGAGGGTGAATTTTCTTGCAAAAATGTTGGGACATTTATGTATATCAATAAATACTAGGCAATTCTGGGGTAATATCAAGTACGTCGAGGTTCTCGTTATGAAATGCGAGCTCTCTGAAATCTTCATACGTAGAGTAAAAAATCTATCGTCTCCATATTGAAATCCCGCTCGGCAGTGACCGCAGATCCCGAACGAATAACTCACATAAGTCCGATGACCGAAACTTGCATAATTATATGCCATATTGTATACACTGAAGATGATGACGTAAAACATCAAGTACGGTTCGAGACCACTCAAAATATAAACAACGGTGAGTACGATTTTCTGATCTCGTTCTTTTCTTCTTATCCTTTTCCTTTCTAACTTTAATTTTGAAAGGACACATTGAAATCCATGTAGAACTACGTTTATAGTTATATTTGAAAGTTTTTGTGTTACAAGAATGATATTAAATCGACGTGCTTTGTACAGTATTGCAAAACTTCACTGGTACTCTTTTTCTAGCCACGCGGTATTCGCATTCCCTCACGTCTCCACCACTCAGTTTTATGAACAAAAAGCAACAATGATATTTAAAGATGCTCAAACCTGAGTAATTTCATTAATCAATTTATAAATTCAAACCAGATTGTCACCAGTGGAGCCCTAACCATCTTTTTGGCGTTTCAATCAAAACGGAAAAGAATTCGTTTTCTGCTTCTCCAAGTTAATATTTTACATACACAAGGTTTTAAATAACAGATGTGTTTCGTTTTTTTTTTAAATCTGCTACCGGAATATGGTAGTGTTATGACTGGTCGGCCTGGTGTTAGAATAATTATGACTACGTGTCTGCAGCATGATGATGAGTTTGCAGAAGGATCAGAACAATTATTCAAACCAGTGACAAAGGCTACCGAAAAAGTTGCAAAGGTTACTCAACGACAAAGTCAAAGAGTTTTTTTTTGATATGTTTACACTTGAGGTTATGGGTAAATTCATCCAAGGAGGACTTGATCATAAACGTAACTATACAAGATTAATTATGGACGATGCTGAACTTGATTTATAATCGCGATGCAACGAAGAGAAATTATGTTTTTAAATCGAAAACAAATGCCAACTTGTCTAAAGAAACTACGTTAGATACAATTGTGTTTCATTGATGTCGAGTCACCGCAGTTTACTCATTTAAGATTTTAAATGCTCGCGTATGTTTCAATAAATGTATTATCGATGATAAACATATTTTCTAAACCGCGATTAAAGTCGCTACAGATTCATTCTATATCGAAAGAAAATATTTAGAATTTCTGACTCAATTTTATATAAGCACTGCTTACGGTGTTTCATGGGGCGAATGTAGAATAAAACAAGAACAGTTAAATAATTATTTTGAATCTACCGGCTATGAAATCAAGAATATTTATTATAAAAATAATGAAATATTAAAACCGTCATCTGCACAGTCATTGTGTGATCATGTGACATACACAGTGGCGTCGCTAGAACGGGGGGGGGGGGGGGGGGATGCGGACCGCACCGGGTGACACCATCTCAGAGGGGTGACACCAAAATGAAAAATTGCAAATAAAGTAAGTTTAATGTAAAAATAACTATAACTTAACGTTGTTACAGTTCTGAAATAATTTTACCTTCTGACCTTCAATTAATCTGTTTTTGTTCTTGTCATTTTTATACTGTGGACTTATTTTAAGAAGAATAAATCCATGGTGGAAGTCTGGAGGGGTGACACCATAAGTTTACCGCACTGGGTGACACCAACCCTAGCGACGCCGCTGGACATACAAATAAAACAGTTTATCTTATTGGGCCTGGATGTCCTAGTAAAAGAACTCGTACGATTGAACTATTTCGAAATTGTGATATGATCGTTTTAACTTCTACACACATACAGAGAAATAAAGGAAAGAAATGTTCAGTCATACACATATCTTAAATTCTGACGATGGAAAGAAAGAAATGGACTTCTCAATGAGTGGGTGAAACATACATTCCAAGAATTATTGTTTGGGATGAAATTTGCATAATATCTCAAGATTCTTGATTGGTTATTGTCTTAAATGCTGCTGTTATCATGTGCGGATATCATGGACAAGCAATATCATTTGTTGGATTATTTCCACATAAATGGCTCAAAACGTTTGTAGATTATTATGAAGAAATAACTGATGATCATAGAGCGCTTGATATAGAATTAAGAAAGTTTTAGAAAGTAATCAAGACTACAACCGATTAAAGTTTAGATGACCTGGTGCAAATCCATCTTAAATTCTCAACCGTTGTCAACTGTCTCAGAGATACCACTGCGTATTACATTATTCAACGCCCAATCAGTAAGACCGCAAGAAAAGCGCACGTAAATAGTTAATTGTATCAACGATCAGAATATATACATCTTCTGCCTGACAGAAATATGGCTAAAAACATCAGCAGATGAGCCCAAGTGCGCGGATCTAACAATCACCGGCTACTCCATCAAGTCGTTCCCCCGCCACTCTCACGGAGTAGGATTTGCTGTCATCACAAAGAATCCCAATATAAAATGTCTTCAATAAAACATAATCTTCAATTTCTGCCACACATCATTTGGACTAGTCCTAACAATACTCACACTGGAACAAAGATCAGTCCATTTTTTCTGCCGCCCTCTTCCTAGTAGAAAAAACAAGCTGACTGAATCTCTCTTTTTGGAGCATTTTCTGAATCACCTGGAGTATGGAAATTTGATAAGTGGCAACCTAATTATTCGTGAAAATTTCAGCTTTCTCTTTGATTGTTCTGAAAACTCATATACATCAAACTCCTAAATTTCATTCAATCCATGGAAAAACATGGTCACATTTTAGACTGGATTTATCATCGATCTGATGATAATATTCTACAGTCCACCCTTGTATCCCATGAACTTGCATCAGATCACCAATGCATTATATGCCATCTGAAGGTATCATTCCCTAACCATCCGCCTTTTGTCTTTTGCTACTAAGAGAAAACTCTTTATGATAAATGAACCAAACTAATGCATGACATCCAAGCAACCCTAACAACGTTCTTATCGCCTACAGCAGAACAACTCGATAACTTCCTGCGTTCGTTGCTTGACAAACATGCCCCAGCCACAAAGTGCAGAGTATCAATTCAGTTGTGTTCATTGTTTCATATCAGTGTTATGGACCAACCTCGCACTGCTAAAAGAGACTGACGTAAAGCAGAGAGGCTTTGGCTTTCCACCAGACTCACTATTCATAAACAAGCTATGATGCTGCAAAAAAAGAAGGTCACAAACATAGTCCATTTAGCCAAATTATCCCTTTTTGAGTACTAAGTTCACGAAGAGTTTCACCTGCAAAGAGTTTTTTGAGATAACTATCAAACTAATGTCAAGGAACAAATGTACACCACTTCCAACTTCATTCTCTGCAGAAGACCTTCCAGACCTGTTAGCAAATTTCTTCCGTAACAAGATACAAATCATTAGAGACACGCTTGACAACCCAATTTCAATTGACCTCTCGTCACCATACATTTACGATACAGAATTTCATCGACAACTATTAGCAGCATTTGAACCTGTCTCTATGTATTAAGTACGGACAGTCGTGATGAAGAGTGCATCAAAGTCATGTCAACTTGATTAAATTCCAACAGCAATGTTGCTTGGGTGCTTAGACCCAATACTCTCTCTCTCTCTCTCTCTCTCTCTCTCTCTCTCTCTCTCTCTCTCTCTCTCTCTCTCTCTCTCTCTCTCTCTCTCTCTCTCTTTCATCTGGGGAATTCCGATCATTTTCAAAACTGCCATTATAAACCCTCTGATGAAGAAACCAACACATGACCATAACGATTTAAAGAACTACCGCCCAGTTTATAATCTCCCGTTGATATAAATTATCTTCGAAGAAGTTGTTCTAACCCAACTTATATCTCATTTGAATTCAAACAGTCTTTTTAGCAATGTACAATCTGCATATCGAACTTAACTTGCCGCAGTACTTAAACTATTCTACTGTATATAATAGTTAATGACATTCTCCCTGCTTTTGATAGCGGAAAGATTACAGACCTCACCCTCCTTGATTTGTCTGTAGCATTTGACATATTAGACCATGATATATTAATTCACTGTCACCAGCATGTATTTTGTATTCACAATACAAGCTTAGTGTGGTTCGAGTCCTACTTAGTCAACAGGACACAAATCATATCTGCAAATGGAATACACTCCAGCCCAGTTTGATTTATGTTGTGGTCTTCCGCAGGGGTCTGTTCTTGGACCAGTTAACTTCATTATATACACCGATTCGCTCTCAAGTGTCATAGATCATCACCCATTATCTCGCCATTTGTACGCTGATGACACCCAAATATACAAGTCTAGACACCCGACTGAAGTTGATGCTACCATTCAAGGATTTTCAGTTATATCGTTACGATGTCTGCAATGAGGCACTTTATAGTGATGTCTAGCATTGGGGTAGAGAGGTGCATTTCTGATTTAAAATCATGGATGACATGTAGGAAGATGCTGATGAATGATGATAAAACTGAGGCCATTCCGATCACAACGCAAAGACTTTCATATCCATTACCTCAAACAATAAATATCAGCAACACAGTACGAAAAAAGGTTGTACTTTAAACAGTACTCTCACATTGCACCAACATGTCACGAACATATGCAAAGCTGCATATCTTGAGAAGTGACGCACCAGCTCCATTCGCAAATATCTTTCAGGTGATGCCATTAAGCACTTGTGTGTTCATTAGTACTTTCAAGGCTGGACTATTGTAACTCAGTTCTGTCTGGTTCGTCTCAATATCTATTCCAAAATCTTCAAAAAGTTCAAAACAACAGCTGCTCGGATCATCTTTAGAGAACCACGATCAGAGCACACCTTCCCGCTGCTCTGTACCCTACACTGGCTATCCATTCGATCTAGAATTAATCATAACATTTGTCATCTGTGCTACGTTTCACAGACGGGCTCAAGTCCAGCATACCTATCTGGCTTCACCCATGTGTATACACCAGCAAGATACTTATGCTCTTCTTCTGACAATTGTATATCATTATTCCCACTATGGAAACGAAGTCATATGGACAACGTTCTTTTGCATACCAGGCCCAGCAATGTGGAATTAATTGCCCATTGAAATTAGACACAAAGACACAGTGATTCCTTTCAAGAGTGCTCTTAAAACTCACTTTTTTGACTGCAAGAACAAACTTAAAGACCTAATGTTTCCTACCTTAAACTTTTCAGCATTTATTATGTTTTCTAAGTTCATGGTGTTTTTTTTGTTTGTGCTTGTTTTTATTCACATCATTATAGATGTTGTAAAGCGCTTAGAGCTTCTAAAGATTAGGTGCAAAGTCCTCATTATTATTATTATTATTATTATTATTATTATTATTATTATTATTATTGTTGTTGTTGCTGTTGTTGTTGTTATTGTTGTTCTTATCGTCAAGCAGATTTTCGACGACACAATATTGAAAGTGACATACCAGGATCCTTGTCAAAGTCAAGGAGGAAACAAAATCTCGTGTTAAATGATACTGTTTTAATTCCTGTCAGTGTTGTTGAGAGTGCATTTCCTATGGACAAAGCTCCATGGACGCTAATTTGCTCAATGGCAATTTATTCATCTCAAAGATTAACTATTTATCATACAAACGTTTGGGTTGTTGATGACAGAGTTGAGGTGTCAAACATAGTTTGTCTCGCAGCGTCTCGAGCCAGATGAATATGATGTTTAAGTATGTATGTATATATATGTTTGTATGTATGTATGTATGTATGTATGTATGTATGTATGTATGTATGTATGTATGTATGTATGTATGTATGTATGTATGTATGTATGTATGTATGTATGTATGTAGTTGTTGTAGAGTTTAACGCCATTATTCAGCACACGATAAGCTATACATGGCGGCCAGTATTATTGGTGAAGGAAGAACCCGGTAAAACCCTCGGAAAGAACCACCGACCCACGAAAAGCTACTGTCAAGCTTTCTCACATAACTACATTAGCCGAATCTTAGAATGGAACCCACGCAAACAGAGGTGAGACGGCAGTGATCCGTGACGGTAAGCGCTTTAGACCACTCGGAGACCCCTTGTGTGTGTGTGTGTGTGTGTGTGTGTGTGTGTGTGTGTGCGGACGGATTAATGGAAATTTGTTTGTCCTTACAAATTCATAGACAATGTGAAGGATTATGTACATTTGCCCGTGCGTGTAAGAGTGCGCAAGTTTAGTAGGAGTATAAGACGGCGCCACTTCTCTTTAGATTGGTGGTGAATGGGATACTTTTTGTTTGCTTGTTTGAATAGGATTTTTAACATAGCTTTAACAATGTTTCAGTCATATCGCTACGATGTCAGCAGTGAGGCAGTTAAAAGTGATGTCTAGCACTGGGGCATCATGCCGCAGACATGTAGCATTATGTCCCACCCAGTCACATTATCCTGACACCAAACCGACCAGTCATAACACTAACCTCTTAATGCTGAGCGCCAAGCAAGGTAGCTGTTAGTAACATTTTTGTAAGTCTTTGGTATGACATGGCTGGGGATCGAACCCACGACCTCCCGCTTCCGCGGCTGACGCTCTAACCACTAGGCCACCGGAGCGGTAGAATGGGATACTAACGGATAATGAAAGCGCAAATAGTGATAAGGGTAAACATCTGGGAAACAGTTGTCTTGCAGATTTGTGTTCTATGTTTCTTCTTAAATTTTTTTTTTATATTTCTAATGGGATATTACAAAGTTCACGAGCTGAAAGATAAGAGCTTCGATACTAGTTTTTCTATATGACGCCATTACAATCTAATTATTCAAGAAGGGCTATCCAGAGTGAAAAAATACCAACAAAAAGACACCAACAACCCCCCCCCCCAACAAAAACCGACAAAAGAAACCCACCCACCCAACAAACAAAGAAAAACCAAGAAGAGAAAAACGAATCGGATCAATATTGCGCTGTTTAACGTTTGATCTATATATGTACTAGTTTTTAGTCAAATCTAACAGGTAGAACAGTGAAAGAGAGTCGATCTAATTAACAGAGAGCAGTATGGGTCAATATTCAGTACACACGTTCCAAATTTTACCATTTAACCTTGTATCTTCTGTGATCATGATTAGAACAGAGTAGATGGACAAATACCAACAACAACAAAAAGAAAGATACAACACGTCTCTATATACAAGCGCATTATTTTCCTCTGTCATACCATTCTACTATTTATTAGAATGTTTTGCATACCCGGTTCAATTACGTACAGTGTACGTCGATTACCTACGAACAACAACATATTGTGAGAGTATCACGATTCTAGCTGTTGACCGAGATCTATTTATTGCCACACTGTAGGTCCGATAAAGACCGTGTACAGTACTAATACCTACACACGAACATTCTTTTCAAGGACACTGTGTAATTTGCTTTTGATGTTAGAAGGAATTTATTTTGATTTCATTGTTATCATTTCCACTGTTCTAAATCTGCAGTGATGCGAGGTAATTGTGACACATTAAGTCTAGTGCTAGCCAATGTTACATTTTTTAAGACTGAATACACAGATCGTTTGATTCTTACGAATTTGGATATTACGAATTTGGATATTACGAATTTGGATATTGATTTCATGTATCTCGCGAATCCTTTTCTTCAAAAATATAATGGATGGCAACGACGAAATGGCATTATTCGAATCATTTTAAAATCGTTTTCATCACCTTAACCACACGTTATTTTAATGATTTTGCTTCAAGTACACAAATATATCCGGGAGAGGGGCGCCTTTAATGTTGGCAAAGAACACACATTTTCATGATTTTGTGCCGGGTACCCAATAATATCGTTGGGATGTAGGTGTGAGAGGGGATGTCAAAAGGTAGACAAAAGGTGGTGGCATATAACCCCTGGTAGGTGACCTATGAAGCTCACTGCATTATTAGAGTTTCCAGTTCACAATTTTATCCGTCTGACTGTATTTAGGCTATAATTGCCGCAATGCAAACTTACTAAAAGAAAAAGAAAAGCTGTGTTGCTGAGATAGACTATTAGAAGACCCAGTTTGCATCATTCCAAGCCACAGAAGAAACGCCACCATGCATCCTTTTTAAGGAAAGACCATAGCGGAGTTATGACAGTGTTTTCAACGATGCCGGGGGTGTTAGACAAGTTTAATGAACGTTTACATTATAATAGTCGTGGGTATTTGTTCCATTAATATGTGTGATGTGTGCTCATAACAGCAAAGCACGACATATTTGCATATTCCAGACAATTTCTATAGAAATATGCTTGATCTGCTTTATCGTAACATAAGCTGGAATAAAAACAACAACCAATAACAAAGTAAAAAGCCCAGTGACCAGCATCCACACTTAATAACCAATAACGTTGTTTGACTGGCCGTCACCCACACGTACTAACCAAAGAAACGATATGATTACTAGCACATGCAGAAACAACCCCGTAAATGGTATACATGCTTAGAAAAGACACACATACAGCCATGAATAGGGTAAAAGTGTTCTCCATGAAAAAGGGTAAGAGTTCTTACACACTATACACACAAACATACTTGCATACTAGTATACACAAAAGGGAAGAGTGGTGTGCAGACTAAGTTTTAGTTGTGCGAAAATAATCAGAAAAAAATAATATAAGACAAATAGTGGCAATGATTCAGTAGTATATATATCTCTCTGTTTCTGAGAGAAGAGGATGCCATGAAAATTGTCGTTGGGGTTGTTAACCATAGTCTCCATAAATCGTTAACAGATAGCAGTGTCTATAATCTTGGTGATGACCCATGATAGCTTCACTAAGGTAGTCATAATCAAGCAGCAGGCTCACGGGGGTGGGGTGGGGTGGGGTGATGACCCTCGTGTCTCTCCCCAGCACATACAGCTGGTTTGAGTCGATTGAGGGACACCATCTATTAGAAAATGTGATGGTAATGGTGTAGTGGATCCAGTCCACCCGTGAGTGCAGTTTGTTGTGTATATTTTTGTATAAATTTTTAATTTATTAATAATTTTGATGATGGTTAATCTTTGCTTTGTTTGTCAAATTATAATAGTTATATTACCCATAAAGAAATTTCGACCGATAATACTTTCAAATCTCTATTATAGCTATAGATAATATGATTTCTTTTAGGATTTTTAACATAGCAGTCTAGTTCCTTAAACTTAGGATTGTACTCTTTTCCCTAGAACTATTAAGTTCCAGGGCCAATTTCCACTCCTTTTCCCTATAAAATTTTTATTTAAGAAAATTCCCAGTTGACTTTGCCAGAGTCAATTGTCCATTATGTGTGTAAATTGTATTTTTAGTTTGTATGTATGTAAGTAAGATATTCTGTATGGATGGCACTAACTTTTTCGAATTAAAGAGTTGTTTCCCTTAAGTTAATATTTAATGTAATTTTGAATATTTTAATATTTAAAATCAAAATAGAAAAAAAAGAAAAAGGAATTTTGATTTTTTTCTAAATTAATTCAAAAGGAGGTGTATTTTATTTAGATAATTTATATGTAATTGGTTGCTAAGAATTTCTTTTTAAAAGCTGTGGCTTTATTCAAAAGGTTATATGTGTCTAAATGTGATATATTTTATCGTTAGTCTTTTCGGTTTGTCCTTTGTCATAGCGGTCGTGAACATTAAAGCATTAGGTAGTCTAGATTAGACTGTTTTATAGAAATAATTTTTGAAAATAATTTTGAATAGTTTTTTTTGTGTGCAAACTATTGAAATTTCTTGGTTGTTCATAGGACCATAGTCCTACTTAAGATATTTTGAAGATTTGCAGCATCTAAGCGAAAAAAAAAGAAATAAATTTTTTCCATTTGCTTTCTTTGTTTCATACAATATAAGTATGTATTTGTTTTAAACGAATGAAATAAAAATCTATATCAATTTTAAAATAATATGTTACTATTTGTTTTATAGGAACAAAAATAACATAAATATTAGTAAAATTTCCTTTCTTATAGTGTTACATCTATCTTTAAAGTAATATTGTGTAACAGAGAGAAATTGTAGCAGCGTTCTGTGAGAGATTTCTTTGTCTTACAACTTCAAAGATCAGTTCGTAAGAAAAGATTATCTAATTTTGGTTTAGTTGTCTCACGTGTGTGTGTGGTGTGTGTGTGTGTGTGTGTGTGTGTTGATCCTCGTGTCTCTTCCCAGCACATACAGCTGGTTTGAGTCGGAAGAGGAACACCGTCATTTTGAAAATGTATTTACAATAGTGCAATGGAACCCTGTCCACCCATGTATGCAGTATATTGTATATTTTCATGTGTTTTTTTATTTTATTAATTAAGTAAATTTAGGCGACGGTTGATCTTTGCTTTGTTCATCAAATTGCTAAAGTTAAATTACCCAAAAAGGAATTTCGACCGATAATACTCTCGATTTCTCTATTAGTGCTATAGAGCATAAAGATTTCTTTATAGACTTGTTCCTTAAACTTAGGATTGTACTCTTTTCCCTTAGAATTATACAAATTACAGGGCCAATTTCCACTCCTTTTTAACTATATATATTGTTATTATAATAGAAGTATTTCCCGGTTGACTTTGCTAGAGTAATTTTTGTCCATTATGTATGCAAGGTTGTATTTTTATTCTGTATGTTTGTAAAATATTTTGTAAGGACAGCATTAACTATTCCAAATTCTGTAAGTTGTATTCCTTAATTAATTGTGCAATTTTGAAAATTTATTATAATATTACCCGATTTAATTCCCAAAAAGGTGTACTTTATTTAAATAATTTATGTGTTTTTGTTATCTAATAATTCCTTTGAATGCTGTGGCATTTATAGATAAAAATGTCTAGTTGTGATGTAATTTACCTTTAGTCATTTGGATAGTCATAGTCATAGCGGTCGTAAACGTAAAGTCCTGTAGGAAAAATCCTGAAAAGAAATTATGATATAGTTTAAAGTAAACTATTATATTTTTTGTTATAGTTACTTATAGGGCCTTAGCCCATATTAAATTTTTTTTTTTTAGAAATTGGAAAGAATTTTAAGTGCCATAGCACTAGGGATTATGATAGAAAGAAAAGAAAATTTTCATTCGCTTTCTTTGTATTCTATATAAATTGAGTAATATCTTATATAATCAAAACAGGCTCCTAACATCAAATGTTAGAGAAAATCTTTGTAGCATAAGGGTCTACAAGATTATATAATAATTGTACAAATGTAGGAGGACTATCTTTAGAAAAAGCTCAACAACTTATAAACAATATTACTAATTATGATATTGTAGCGATACAAGAGCTACATAACATTAAACAAAAAACTATAAATTTCATTGAAGACAAATTGGATGCTCTTTTCGTGTATAAATTTAATCCCTCCATTACATATTCAGGAGTGGGTTATATAATTATTAATAAAACTTTTCAAAACAATTGGAAACTCTTTGATACTCCTGAAAACCTTTATGGCAGATTGATTCATATTCAAATTTACAAAACCAATATAATTAACATATATGCTCCTTCTCAAGACATAGACAAAATTCAATATTATGAAAATCTCAGCAGTTATACTTCATCATATAATTATGAAGATCTAATCATTTGTGGAGATTTTAATGCTTGTAAAGAAGAAATTGATAGGTCCACTCATAAAAAAAATATGTTAGACAAGTAAATTCACTTAATTGTCTTATAGATAGTAATGATGTTTTATATGCTTATCGTTTCTTACATCCAAATACAATTAAATGTACATATCAGTTTTTAAACACTAATGTACAATCTAGAATTGATCATTTCTATATACTTAAGAAAAACAAAGATAATCTTATTAAATGTGATATCTTGGATTTTAAAATAGCGGATCATAAGATGATAACTTTAGAATAT